>CM022703.1:67155412-67320412 GCA_012295165.1 Asparagus setaceus | reverse complement strand
GAATAAATGATAATTTGGCTTTTTTAAGGTTTGAGATTTGATTTGGTCATTTTGATGAGTTATTTTAGGAATCTTATTTTGGATTGCCGAGTTGTGATTTTATCGTCCATCTTAAATTGACCAATATTATTATTTAATTTCAAATAGCATAAAATTAGTTAAGTATGCTAGGAATTTGCATTGTGGTTGTGCATGCTTGTATGATATATGTTTTTATCCATGTTGAGTAATGTAGTATGTTTATGTTCTGTAAGTTAAGTTTTGAGTTTCGATATATGCTTCTTTGAGAGATACAATGAGTAGGAATGTTCCCACATGAATTTGATAGTTTGTTCTGAGATCCATATTTGCCCAACCATGTATATCTTTTCGTATTCTATTCAGTTCTTGGTATTAATTCATTTTTGAATCGTTGATGATTGTACCCTATTGAGCTTTCTTCCAGTTGAGTTTATTTGTGTAGTGAATTTATATTCTCACTTCCATCCTTTGGATTCTATCCTTTAGCGATACTTCTATTACCCGCTCTGAAAGATTTGTTTTTGTTGTTTTGTTCTTTTTCTTATTTTTCACTGGTGATGGGTATATTCTAGAGTAGAGGACTAGTTGAGTTGAGAACAATGAAGATTCGGTATATATTGGTTTTGTTTTGATTTTGGAAGTTAACTTTATTTTTTCAAATATTTTCTCACAAGATCCTAAAGTATGTAATTTTATATAATATTTTTTGTAAATTTATATCAAAATAATAATAATAATAATAAGCATGCAAATTAGAGGCTTAAGTGTATCATTTGGATTCAGTTGTCGTCCATGTGGTGTGTTATTTTTCTAATTTTCTTTATTTTTCCCCTTTATTTGTTCTCATTTGCTTTTTTTTTGTCACTCTCTTTCTCCTCTCTTTTGTAGTTTCTTTTTATTTGTAAATAATCACACACTCTCCTTATATCTCTTTCACTTTCACTCCTATTTGTCCACACACAACTCTAGGAACCAATGTAGACTTTTCCTACACATCTTCCTCGAGGGATTGACATCTTTCTATACTATAACTTGATAGTTGTGCACTTGCAACTCATTTGTAAACTGTTTCTTTGCGGTTGACCATCCTGAGCACGAATTTGACTTTATTTCTTTTCAGATTTTCATTTTTCCCCAGCAACGGTGCTAAAAACTTGATGTGTTGTGGAAATAGTATCGAGATTACAAGTACACAATTAAGTTATAGTATAGTACAATATCGATCCCATGAGGAAAGTGTGTAGGAAAAATTCTAACATGGATCCTAGAGTTGTGTGTAGACAATTAGGAGTGAAAATGTGGAGAGATAAAGAGAGTGTGATTATTTGTAAATAAAATGAAACTAGAAAATAGAGGAGAAAGATAGTGACAAAAAAAGCCAAATGAGAACAAACAAAAGGGAATTTTTTTTTATTTATTGCAAACTTAAAAATTTTACAAATTGGAAGACCTAATTAAAAGTCCTCCTCTTCAAGTTTACAAATTTTTTTACACTCAAACTCCTCATAGTCTACCCGTATTTATAGCCTACAGCAAGTAACAAGAACCATTGAATTTGGTTTGGGCTCCAAGGATTAAATCTTAGCCACAAAATAATTTAGTTACGAATCAATCGGTTGACCAATTAATCAATAATCTGTATGACTAATGCCAATCGATAGTGGACCAATAAGAATTTCAAAATTCTAAAAGTCTAGATAGCTCCGTCTCATCGAGATAGGTGATTTTCATATATGATATGTTAGATTTCACCTTGCGGATTGGTAGATAATGCTCTTTATTTACGGCTGATCATCCTGAATATGAATTTGATTTGATTTCTTTTCATATTGGATCCTTATTTCTTGGACTTCTATAGGCTGCTTGGCTTGATCCTGGGCTTTAATAACAGGTTGAAAAATAAGGAAATTTAAGTTCTTTTAGCTCTTATTCATCAATTCTTCATTTCCAGATTAAGAGAAAACACGCTATTAATGATATATTTATTTAAATAAAATAGATAATGAGGGTATAAAAGTATAATAAAATATGATGATCATCATGATAGGGTTTTAGTAGTACCAGAACCAAGGTTTCAAAATGAGTTGGAATTTATTTTAAATATTTTGGGAAATTTGAGCTCTTAAAATTTTTTAATGAGAAAGGGTTTATTTTCAAGAAAAATGAAGTTTCATCAAAACTAAACCTTGAAGTGGATTGTTCGATTTGATATTTCTAAAACTTTTTGAATATTTTGATGAAATTTTTGAAAGGTGAAAAAATTTGACGTCTCACGATGACCAAGCTACTCCTACGGAATTATCAACCGCCAAGTGCTAAATTGAGGTATCATTGATTCTTATATTCCTAATTATTTTCAATTAGTGCAATTTGTTCATGTTCATATCTGTGCACATACATATCTTGAGCTCACAACACAATCAATATTACATGAGAAGTATACGATACGTAATGAAAAGCACGATCACATAAATAAAAATTAAACTTCCTCTTTACATGGACATTAGAGGATAACCGACTTGACAAACGTAAAAGTAAAAAGGTTTACGATGACTAGACATGATAATAAAATATAAAGACACAACTACAAAAAAACCAAAAGTGAGAATCGTAAAAGTCTATCCCGAATGAGCGGACTTAAACTCGTCCTCAGAAGCATTGTGAGTCCTTCGTAATGATGAAGCTCCATGTGGATTGCTAAGGCACCAGCAACAGCAGTCATATTCATGGCCATGTCAGTGGTTACATTAGCAACAACACCCATCAAGGTAGCCACATCATGAATCACCTGACGAGCATCTGCATGACCCTATGAGCGATAACGATGGATCACCTCCATACCAGTATGGATGCACTGAGCTTGACGATCATTATAGATCAACATCTATGAGAAGGTGTCATGGATGCAGCTAAGGAATGCATCATCACTCATAGGAGCCTTGGGATTAACCAGAGGAGGCTCAATCTCGAGACTCGGTAGCATGTCAACATCCGGCATCCATAAGGCTGACATTACTGGCGGTGAAGTTAACCTGACACTGACCCATAGCGACGCCATTAAAGTAGAATTGCTTCCCCATGAGTAGAGCCATGATCAAGTACCTAAAGATGATCGACTGCACGGAGGAGGAGATGTGAGAGATTATGGAATAACAACCTCGGGAGGTTGACGCTGACTTGAGCATGGAGCAAGGCCACCAAGAGATAAACTTAGTGAGGAATATCATCGTGACCACCCGCCTTAGGGAATATGTTCACCATCACAATGCCCTTGATGATTTGGGCGTCATGGTTGAGGGAACCCATCTTCTTGGATACCTAGTTTGTCTCGATATCCTTCTTAAGAATAAGTTTGTATGCTACATTAATATTGAGATTATAATCAAACTCCTCAAGAGTTTTTCCCAATATGTTGATTACTTCATTTTGATAGTTTATAGATTGACCTAGATCCCCAATGGAAATATGGACATCCCTATGGAACACCTGAGTCATAAACCATGCGTCGTTGATGTTGAGATATTGCTTATGAACTCCTGCATAGGCTCGGGATAGATCTGCCCCTTTATCTTCACGAAGTTGATCTATCCTTGATGAGAGAGTACCCCAAACAGTTCTGATTTCACCAATTGTGCAAAATTCAACCGTGCGGTTTAACAATGGTGTTTTTTTCACCAAATGAGCATAGAGCTTCGAAGCCCTCTTATGGACAAACATATCATCTGTGGTCGTAGGAGCCCTCCTGGGAGAGTCCTCACAGGCCAATGAAGAAGCCCTAGGCCTCTTGGAAGCCACTCTTGAATGGGTCTCGTATGGGAAGCCATCATTTCAGAGAGAGAGAGAGAGAGAGAGAGAGAGAGAGAGAGAGAGAGAGAGAGAGAGAGAGAGAGAGAGAGAGTCGTGGGAAAATTGGAACTAGGGTTTTGGTTTATAGTTGGTTGGAGAGATTTGAGGGTAGAATCCTCTTAAATAGGCTTGAATAGGGTAGAAATTGAGTTGGGGAAGGATTTGAACGAGGTCAAAACCCTTGGAGAGAGATTGGGAGATGAATCGAGACACCTGAAACTAATCAGACGCGGTCTCGGTGTCGATTTAAACCTAGTCGATCGCCTATCGTCACTGATGTTTGGTTGGGTGGGTTTTGGACAAAAACCCAGTTTTGTTAGTTGGTTTGTTTGGTTTCTTTGCAAAATCTATTTGAGGTTTTATAAAAAAGGTTTTGAACAAAATCTTCCATTTTGATTTTAATTTTAGATGTCTGGGAGGATTTTTTAGACATCTCTGTATTTATTTCTAATTTTAATTCTTTATTGTTCAAAAAGGTGTCTGGTCCTAGGCTTCAGACATCTGGTTTAAAATTTAGATGTCTGGTGAGATATTTCAGATGCCTGAAAATGTGCACAACTATTTTATTTTTTTATTTTATGAATCGTTTGACCCTATAACTTCATCGTGTGATTTTTGATGTTAATGAAATTTTGTGAACACCTTCGTTATCATATTTAAGTGTGTTCAAAGTTTTATTTGAAATTTTTACGTTACATTTTGATAATTATTTGATTGAGCCAAAAAGTCTGAAAATACGATTTTTTGTTGTTTTTGAGTCTCAAGCCCAAACTCTACCTGAAGTTGTTATTAATACGAAAATAAGTTTCGTTGCAATGATATGGGCTAGATGATATGCTGACTCGTGTGTAAATGGTTCCACAGTTGTAGATAATAAATATACCCTTAAAGATTACACATGCAAAACCATGGGAATTTGGAGTTTAAATATCATACTTTTGTCTCGATCAACATGGTAAGTTTTTAGTCAAGATGGTACTGGACGCGAGAGGTGCAAAACTTTTGCCTACGGGTATGTGGACATGTTGCATTGAGAATAGATAACACTGTCGGATAGTTAAAGCCTGATTTTACCGAACTCTTAGAATTTGTATATTGCACGTTAAGTATTGAGTGATGACGTGTAAAGTGTGAGTGCAGGGATTTGCAACCACCATGCTTTCATGTATATTTCTGACTTGATAATTGGTTGTGTAATATAGAAAAGCTGAGATTAGACAACATCATGTGTAATCACCTAAAATGAGTTGTTTTGAAAATATTGAGTTTAAATGGGGGAGAATAAATAATAATTTGCCTTTTTAAGGTGTGGGATTTGATTTGGTCATTTTGATGAGTTATGTCTGGAATCCCATTTTGAATTATCGAGTTGCAAATTTGTTTTCACCTTAAATTGACCAATATTATTATTTAATCTCAAATAACATAAAATTATTTAAGTATGCTAGAATTTGCATTTTGATTGTGCATTCATGTATGAAATATGTTTTACCCATGTTGAGTAATGTAGTATGTTTATTTTCTATACATCGCTGCTTGAGATATCAAAATACCATGAGCTAAGTTATGAGTTGTGATATATGCTTCTTTGAGAGATACAACGAGTGGGAAAGTTCCAACATGAATTTGAGAGTTTGTTCTGAGATCATATTTGCTCACCATGTATATCTTTTGTATTCTTATTTAGTTCTTGGTGTTACCTCAATTTTGGATCATTGATGATTGTACCCTATTGAGCTTTCTTCCACTTGATTTTATTTGTGTGGTGAATTTATATTTTCACTATTCCATACTTTGGAACCTATCCTTTGACAAGACTTGTTATTATCCATTCTCATGCATTTATTATTATTATTATTTTGTTCTTTGCTTTATTTTTCTTAGGCAAGGGTATATTCCAGTAGAGGGTTGCTTGAGTCAAGAACAATGGAGATTCGGTATGTATTGGTTTTGTTATGGTTTTGGAAGTTAACTTTAGCTTTGTAGACGCTAAAAATTGCCTATAAGTCCCCGAACATAGCTCGTAATGTTGAGTCGATAATCGACGAAGTCATCCGATGACGTAACGGTGAACCGCTGACGACACCGCAGTGACCGCTGACGTAAACCCTCTCATCAAAGAGGCCCCACGCAGAGTTCGGTCCCGCTAGCCTGTAAGGCTGGGGTCAAGGGGCAGCGGGCAGGATCTTGGAATCCCACCATGACAGATTTGGAATCCCAGCCATGACAGATTTGGAATCCCAGCCATGACAGATTTGGAATCCCAGCCATGACAGATTTGGAATCCCAGCCATGACAGATTTGGAATCCCAGCCATGACAGATTTGGAATCCCAGCCCCAACAGATTTCGGTAATCCCAGCCCCACCAGGATTTTGGAATCCCAACACAATAGGATTTGGAATCCCAACACAATAGGATTTGGAATCCCAGCCATGACAGATTTGGAATCCCAATTACAACAGGATTTTACTTATCCTAGTCCCAGCAGGATTTCGGCAGGATTCGGCCAATCCTTATCAAAGCAGGAATCGACCAAACTCAAATCCCCATCAGTTATCCCTCTCCCACACGAGGTCGTCACCCATCAAGGGTCAATTCTCATAGGGTTCGAGTGGTGCGAACCCCAATCCTACTTCAACTAGGTGTATGAGTATAAACTGCTTCCTAATTTCTATCGAGAAGTTCCTGGAGAATAATTTCATATTCTTAAGGATAACTCGACAACCCCCATTTTCCTCCCACGAGGATACTCCAATTAGGTATACGAATATAAACTATTTCCTATTTTGGCGAGAAGTTCCTGGAAAATATCTTAAGGATAACTCGACCACCTCCAAATGGGTATATGAGGATAAACTAATTCCCAAAACTCCAGTGAACACATGAGTATAAACTGTGTCAACGCCAGCCAACGCGTCGTAATGAAAAAATCGCCAGTTAAAGGTTGAACGTCAAGAGAAAATTTCTGACGCCGGTCAACGCGTCACATCTCAAGAAAATCCCTCCCGCTGTGGTCAATACAATGAGCATCACAACGGGAGTCCACCGATAAAGGGCGAACCCCAATCTCCTCCCACCGGGTAGTTAGCCTACGCCGAAAGCACATACGGAGAATGCGCCAATTCAAGGCTAAGCCTCATGAAATGTGAAATTGAATGGTCGGTTCGACGACAACTCACCAACACGAAGCTAAAGCAAATAGTTCATTCATCACCTGTCAAGACTTCAACAATGGTCAAACAATAAATGCAAAGACCGTGATACTTTCACCATCCTACAAAGCATTGGATAGTCCGGAAGAATTGGAGAAGTCGAGACTCAAGCCATTTTCGTGTCCCGTTATACCGATCGGTTGCCTATATATTCAAAGTATTTCTTCTATATAAGAGCCAGACCAAACACTTTGGAGGGGTATCTCAGAGACGTTAAAATTGCCTATAAGTCCCGAACATAGCTCGTAATGCTGAGTTGATAATCGACGAGCCATCCGATGACGTTAAAAAATTTTTAGAAGCTCTCCTTTCTCGTACCGTCACCGATTCCGGCCTGGCTTAACCGACACTTAGCGCAACGCCGCATGAAATGAGCCGACGAGACGCCCAAATCGATTTGCCGCAAAGCCAGCCGACGAGGCGCCCAAGCCGACATACCGATGAAGCGTATGGAGCAAATGTGAATCGACGATACGCCAAGTCAACGGCGACAAATCGTGTGTGAACAAATGGGATGAACCCGACCAAGCAACGAATCACGGCAATGGGCCGCTGCAAACGCATTTAAATAAATCCAAACCGCTAAGCTTCAAAACGAGCTCGAAAATAACCGGATGAAAACCACGGGAAAACGCCGACACCTAGACCGAGGTGTCTCTTGGCGAGACACTGATGGTGTCTCTACCGCCGAGATTTAGAGGTGTCTGGCCACCGAGACACCTAGGTTTATTGGGCTTTGGGCCCGCCGACCAGATCCGCTTTAAAATCCTATAAATAAGAGGTAGGGTCTCATTTGCGGGGAAAATTTTGAGAAGTCAAGCTCGCCAAATTGTCTTCTCATCTCGTGATCTAAACTCGGAGCTTGAATCGATCTTTTCGACACCATCCGGATCTCTAAGAAACTCTTAAGGGCTATTATCATCCTTTGTGAGATAATCCCCAGGGCTATTATCCTCCTTCGTGAGATAATCCCCTCAAAAAGGTTCGAGAGATTGGATCTCAGATCTACACGTGATTCCTCGAGATTAAACTTTATTTTGATCTCGAGAAGAGCTTTGATTTTGCTTGGTCGATCTCATTCGCCGGGTGTTATTTCCTTCGTGAGATAATCCCTCAAAAGGTTCGAGATTGATCTCAGATCTACACGTGATTCCTCGAGATTAAACTTTATTTTGATCTCGAGAAGAGCTTTGATTTTGCTTGGTCGATCTCATTCGCTTCGGGCTGTTATTTCCTTCGTGAGATAACCCCAGTTTACCGTGTAGATCTCTATTTTGGATCACGATTGCAGCGGTGGTCCACGGACGGAATAAAGTCCCCTGACAAAGTAAAGACACTCCACGCAAGCCGGTGACCATAACGGATCCCGCTTGTTCAAAAGGATAAAAGTTGTAATTTTTGATTTTCATTGTAAGCCTTATAAAAGGCGATATTTTTCTCGAATCTTGTTGTGTTTAATCAAGTTTGTAACGGATTCAAGCAATGACAATCATCCCGACTTTTATCGCGAACAAGCTTTTCAAATATTTTCTCACAATATCCTGAAGTATGTAATTTTATATGATATTTTTTCGCAAATTTATATTGAAAAAAGCATGCAAATTTGAGGCTTAAGTATATCATTTGGATTCAGTTGTTGTCCAAGTGGTGTGCTGCCGGCCTAGTAACGTGCTGTTTAGGTCTCGGGGCATGACATTGACTCTATGAGCTACTGAACCCAAGTTCCTGGAGGTGTCATCACAGTATACCATGGTAAGAGTCCTGTCCTTGTTAGGAAGAATGGAGATGGCTTGTATCGGGTGTCCGAAGGAACTAATATTCAAGGTGGAGCTTCATCTTCAAGAGAGTGTATGACCATGAGGAATAGAAGCTAGCGATGAACTTGAGTTCTAAGGAAGATCCAAATTGGGAGTTTCACTCTAAGTGTAGGAGTCAAGATGAAGTCTGCAACAAGTCAACAGCCTGATTTAGAGTGTGCAGCAATGGAAGTTGATGTCAAGCTATCAGAAAAGCTTGACATTAATGTGCGAGTGATGATCACTCTATTGCCCTTTGAGAGAGAGGGATTTAAGGTAATTTCTCAGAGGTGTTTATTGTCTACAGTTTTATAAGTTTGCAGCAAAAGGTTATAAGGAAGGATCGATGTTTCTGAAGGTGACTTCATATAAGCATAAGGTGGAGATTATTGGGCAATAACCTTTTATTTCAGGAAATTCTAGTTGGAATTGGATTGGGAATTGAATTTAGTTGGAAAGAATCAATTATAATTTGAATTAAATTCTAATTGAAAGGGAATTAGAATTGATAATCCAAGTCAAAGAAGGAATTCTATATGAATTCAAGAGCGAGGGAGCCTTTTAAATACCCCTAGAGAGGTTCATTGCAAATCAAGCGATAAGAAAGTTAAGGAGAGTTGCATATTGTAAGAGAGAAGTATAAAGAGTTAAAGAGAGAAATCTAGGATTTTCAGAGATCTTTTAGTGAGATTAAGAGAGGCTTTTATGTGGGATATATCTAGATCACTAGAATAGATTATCTTGTAATCTCCTAGAATAAAAGAAGATTCAATTCTCTCCCTCAGGATGGAAGGGACGAACCAAGATCCCGTGTCTTTATCTCTTGATCTACTTTCTATGAATTATATCTTTTCTTTAATTGAACTAGTGGTTTCTGAGTTTCCTCGTCGCCCTGATCGGTTGGTCTAAATAAGGAGATCTAATCAGATAGTTTGGTGATGCTTTCACAGGCTCTGCTTTCGCATAGATCGCTGGTTGGTGAGCAATGATCGATGTCGGGTTGGCAGTGGCATGGGCTAACAAAAATCTTATAATTTCTCATTGCAAATTTGCAATTCAATAGACACATTTTTTATAACTAAGATACCATGTTCTGACTTAGAGTATTATGATCCTTATATCTATCTATCTATCTATCTAATCTAATACTATTACAAAAGTGGGTTGGCATGTTAAAATATTTCTTTCAAAAATATCCTCCAAAATACATACATGCACCCATTAAATACATACATGCATACATGTACAATACATACATGCATACATGTACAACACATACATGCATACATAACCCATTAATTAAATTAAATTTACTTAAATGTTTGCATTTAACTCATTAGGTTTATAATGTCTAAAGAAAATGAGATAGACATGGAAATTTAATGAATATGATTACTCAATTTAACCTCCTCACATTCATAACTTATCTAACATTATGTTATTGCATGCATATATGACTTGCAAATAAGCCTATTTAACATTATGTTATCAGTAGCTTAGAGGATGGAAAAAATGATAAAAGTGATATACATAAAATAATAGTAATAATTACTCACCAATAACCTCCTCATTTATAACCTCCCTATTAATTACATATTCAAGTTCTATTTAATCATTTACCCATAACCTCCCCATGTAGCATTTATTTCTACCCATTATCCCCATCAATAACTAATCAAATTCTCCTACTAGCTACTTCTTAATGCATCCATTACCATAACGCTATTTTCTCTCTACAAATACATTCTCTAAGGAGGAGACTCTAGCTAGAAACATTACTGGAGGATGTTGCCATGAGAGAGAGAGAGAGAGAGAGAGAGAGAGAGACTAGATGATGACCAACAAATATAATGGAGATCAATCATTACTTATTTTATCGACTCAACGCTAAACATAGTAAAATTTCTATATCCATCATTACTTATCATTATAATTTTCATTTATTTGTCTTGGTTAAGAGTACGTACATGTGTGAGCAATAATGGAAGAGGACGGTCTCTTTGTGACGCCTACAAGAGACACAAGACTAATGTTAATGCCAAATGCTTGGTAAATTTATCGTTGTCACCCAAATTGTAGAGTCTGTAAGTTGCACAAACTATATATGTTTAATCTGCAAGATAGAAAATTTCATGTGTTAATGTTTCATATTGAATTATGTTTGGGAAGTACTAAATTTTCAATGAGAATAATCTTTGTGGACAGGTAGATATGTTTTGTATTCGAAATACAAGGTATTCAAGTGTGAACTATAACCACATTTTAGTGATGGTTAGCTCTGAACGCATAAGTAGCAACCGGTTCTTATATACCACTACTAAAAATGTTTTTATATAGAATTAGCGATGCTATTTAATAATAGAATAAGTGCTTGAAGTAAAGGTAAGTTTCAGAATATAAGAAATTGATTTACTAATAGAAAAGTTACAAATCAACACAATATTAGCATGATTTGGAAATTTTCAAAATTTACAAAGAAAATTAATGGATTGATGATGTGAATTATAACTTTGGCTAACAAAAATTTTCAAATTCAATTTTTACTGATATGTAATTTTACATTAGCATCATTATGAGTTGGAATGTAGTCCGACATGACAAAATCAAAATATTTATAACCTGCTCATGAGAGAGAAGGGTTATGTACAATAATTTAAAAATTTCCACTTTTAAATAAACAAAATAGATAACTAACCGTTAAATATAAATGATAATAATTATTAAAGTTTATGAATAATAATAAGTCATGCTTAATGACAAGGAGATAAAAGAAAATGAAAATTATTTAGAATAATGCATTAAATAGAATTTATTTTCTCCTTGAGAGCTTTCTATGTTATTTTATGGGATTATACAAGAGTTCATTTCATTTTAGACTTTTGTTCCCTATATGCATTGTAAATATCTAAGCATATGTCTACGTGATAGACATGAAAATTTAATGAATATGATTACTCAATTTAACCTCCTCACATTCATAACTTATCTAACATTATGTTATTGCATGCAAATATGACTTGCAAATAAGCCTATTTAACATTATGTTATCAGTAGCTTAGATGATGGAAAAAGGTAAAAGTGGTATACATAAAATAATAGTAATAATCACTCACCAATAACATCCTCACATTTATAACCTCCCATTAATTACCTATTGAAGTTCTATTTAATCATTTACCCATAACCTCCCCATGTAGCATTTATTTCTACCCATTATATCTCCATCAATAACCAATCAAATTCTTCCACTAGCTACTTCTTAATGCACCCATTACCATAACGTTACTTTGCTCCCTACAAATACATTCTCACAATGAGACTCTAGCTAGAAACATTACTGGAGGATGTTGAGAGAGAGAGAGAGAGAGAGAGAGAGAGAGAGAGAGAGAGAGAGAGAGACTAAATGATGACCAACAAACATACTGGAGATCATTTGGAGGAAGTATTGAAGAAGGCTATCAATAAAGGATTTGACAGCTTCAGTTGCCTCTTCACTTCACCAAGATCTCAAAAGCTTGGAATTTCGTTTGAATGAGAGGGGGAATTGAGAGATGGATTAGATTTGTTTTATTGTTTTGGGTCCAGAGATGGTGGATAATCTCAAGCACAAAACCAAGCGCCCCAAGTAAATTATGATATTTTCACCAAGCTTCTACTTTGTCTTTAAGTTTAAATTTGCATATTACAGTTGAGTCTTGACCGATGGTGGTCAAAATGCTATATTTTATCAGACTCGATGCCAAACATAGTAAAATTTACATATCCATCATTACTTTTCATTATAATTTTCATGTATCTGTCTTGGTTAATAGTACGTACATGTGTGAGCAATAATGGAAGAGGACGGTCTCTTTGTGACGTCTGCAAGGGACAAAAGACTAATGTTAATGCCAAATACTTGGTAAATTTATTGTTGTCACCCAAATTGTAGAGCTGTAAGTTGCACAAACTATATATGTTTAATCTGCGAGATAGAAAATTTAATGTGTTAATGTTTCATATTGAATTATATTTAGGAAGTACTAAATTTTCATTGAGAATAATCTTTTTGGACAGGTAGATATGTTTTGTATTCGAAATACAAGGTATTCAAGTGTGAACTATAACCACATTTTAGTGATGGTGAGCTTTGAACGCATAAGTAGCAACCAGTTCTTATATACTACTACTAAAGATGTTTTTATAGAATTAGCAATGCTATTTAATAATAGAATAAGGGCATGAACTAAAGGAAAGTATCGTAAATAAAAGCAATTGATTTACTAATAGAAAAGTTACAAATCAACACAATATTAGCATGATTTGGAAATTTTCAAAATTTACAAAGAAAATTAATGGGTTGCTGATGTAAATTATAAATTTGGCCAACAAAAACTTTTAAATTCATTTTTACTAATATGTAATTTTACGTTAGCATCATTATGAGTCGGAATGTAGCCCGACTTGACAAAATCAAAATATTTATAACTGTTCATGAGAGAGAAGGGTTATGTATAATAATTTAAGATATTTCCATATTTAAATAAAAGAAATAGATAACTAACCAGTTAAATGTAAATGAAAATAATTATTAAAGTTTATGAATAATAATAAGTCATGCTCAATGACAATGAGATAGAAGAAAATGAAAATTATTTAGAATAATGCATTAAATAGAATTATTTGCTCCTTGAGAGCTTTCTATGTTATTTTATGGGATTATACAAGAGTTCATTTCATTTTAGACTTTTTTCCCTCTCTATGCATTGTAAATATCAAAGCATATGTCTACGTGCAACGCACGTACGCTATACTAGTATATTAAAGTAAGGCTCAAGGTTGCCATTTGGCTACTTGTGGTCATATTGGCTTTTCATTCTTTTATTTATTTTTTTAGTTTTTTTCTTTTTTTTAATTAACTTCCCAACATCTTAACTGATAAAATGCAACCTCTTAATTTCTGCATTATCCTAATGCAATTATTGGACATATCTTCAAAAAGTTAAACGTTCTCATTAAGTTAGAGGTGTGTATTTAGAAATTTGCTAAACTTAAGCTACTCAATAGCGGCTCTGAGAAGTCACTCTTGCTCAGGACATGACATCAAAAAGAAATTAACTCTACGTTGAAGATGAAAAAGACGAATAGAATCATGTTCCAGTCATTGACAATAAAATGAAAATTTTGTTACCAACTTTAAGATGGTTGACGCACCATATTGACTTGTAATGGAGTTGTTTAAGTTCCAGTGGAGATTGTACATTTTCTATTTGTTTTGGATAGACTAATGTGATTGCTAAGAGACCCATGCAGTGGTATTTTTTAAATTTTGTTTGATTTTGTAGTTAAATCGCTGTCCTTTCCACTAATTTGCTATAATTATGTGCTTTTTAGTAGCTTAATGTGATTGCTGAAATATTCATGTTGTGAAATTATTTTCCAATTTTTCTTTGAGTATAATTGTACACCTTTTTTTCCAGAAGTTTTCTTAAGCTAAATGGACGTGTTGTTTAAATAATCGGGCTCAATCAGTGGTGGATCCAGAAATTTTTTCTTGGGGGGCCGGACAACAATGGTCTATTTACCTAAAAATAAAAAGATAATATTGTAAATCTATAGTATGTAATGAGAATGCACTTAATACACTTTATTGTTGGAAATTTAAATGAGTTTTTACTTTACAATTTAAATTGTTACTAATTTCTCTAGTGATTTTAAATTTATTGGTCTTTGGGTGCAATTTTTAAAATTTATGGGGGGCGGATGGAGAATTTTACCTGAGTTTCCATGCGAATATATACATGTCTAGGGGTGCAACTACACCCCTAGACTATTAATAGATCCGCCCCTGGGCTCAATGACTCTAGTTTGTTATACTATTATTTTTTATTTTTCAGTAGCAAATTTCTATTTGATTATGCTCCATTAATCATTTTTCTAGCATGTGTCTTCGTTACAAACTTTGATACATGTGATCTAACGGTGAACTGTGGTTCTTCAAAAGGAATAAGTGTTTGTTATAGAAGTTAACTGAGATGATTACCATTTATTACTGAGTGTTAACAGGAAGAAAAAATTCATATCAAGGAAAATTGTAACTTTTGGTACTTTTACTTGACTTTTCATCTTCAATTCTGTTGACAATGCCCCCACCCCAACCATTCTTTCCACTTCTCCATACTTTGTCCATTAAAAATTACAACAAGTTGGTTAACATTCACCCTACCAACCACCGAGTAGAGGAGGCATGGGTCCCATTAGTTTTATAGCCCACCGCCCCTATCTCTTGGTAGATGGTAGATGCGAAATTAAATGGCTTTTTGTAAAATTAATATGAAACATTACAAATTTTATAACTTAGCATTCTTTTACCATTGTTTTCATGAGAACAATAACATGATACCACTCATTTTCTATACATATCTTTTCTTTTATCCTTTTTTCAATAAAAGGTGTACTATGAAAATGATCTAGCAGCATTGCGCAGTATAACACTAGTAATTTACTTTATTTATACCGCTATTTGTGCGTTATAGAATAAGAATAGTATAAATTTTATTTTTTTATTTATTTATTTTGATAATCTAACCGGAATCAAATGCAAGGCAGTGAGAGCCATATATTGAAACTTATTAACTGTCCAGATCACCCACGGTGGATAAGAATAGTATAATTCTTAAGTAAGCGAAGCTTAAACAGATAGAGAGGTCGAGTTGAATTTTCACATGAAGAATCAAATGATTCAGATCGCTAGAGAAAAGTTCAGTGTTTTGATTTGACCAACCTATAGAATGGGCACTAATACGGGCTACAATGAGACCTTATAAATTATGGATTGGGCTTGTTTAGCGTGAATGGGCCCGCTACTAATCTTATGCTTGGATCAATGCTAAAAGTTTCATCAATCTTCTTTCTCTCATCTAATCTTTTGTGATTTTCAAACAAATGTGCACATTTTTACTTGATCTAGCCATGAGAATCAGGATCCAATAACATGTTGGGATGAAGAGAATGTTGGATCTTAGATGTTTGGGTTGGGAGGGGGGAGGAAGTTGAATAGGGTTGCCCGGTTTTCACTAAAAACATAGCATATGTAGCATAATAGATAAAATAAAAGCAAACAACGATAATTAACCACAAATAACAACCAACCAAGGACACGCAAGATTATATAGTGATTCAGATAATAATCCTACGTCTACTCTTTGTTCTCAAGAAGGGACTTCCTCACTATGCTAAGAGTTCTCTTGAATCAAAACTCGATCCAATAGGTTTACAAAGACCGCGCCCTAGAATCTATCTGAAACCAGTCGTCTAATCTAACTCTCTACAATGAGTAAACACCTAGTCCTAGCTAGTCCAAACTCTCAATTAACATCGGTTTGAGTACACCATGAAAACAAGTTTGAAACACAATCAATCAAACACAATTAAACTTAGAAAATATGAAAGATCTTATCGCCCTTTAGATAAACAAACCATTCTTTGATGAATCTAAGTGTAGCACGATGAAGAATAGTGTAGATAATGAATCAAAGAGAAACTCTCCTCACTAAAATAATTTAGAGATGTTGTGCGCGACGAGAAAGAGGTTTTTGAGGCTCCAGAGGTCAAAACCTTCAATATAATATCTTCTCGAATTAAAACTCTAGAATTCTCCCTTCTCTCTATCTTTTGCAATGATATATAATCCCCAATACGTCAGGAAAGAGATATCCGAAACGTGGTAGAGTTTGGAGATCAAAGGAATGATGAACCACTGAGATTAAAACTTAAAATATGTAATTAGACGACTTTACCATCGATGGGTTCATGTCGACCATCGATGGTGTCAAGGCACCATCGATGGGTTCCTACAAACCATCAATGAGTTAAAATCTTATCTCTAGAATTTCATCAATTGGTTCCTTTATCCATCGATGACATCATCAACCATCGGTGAGTCCTCGCTGACCATAGATGGTTCGATGGTCAAATCAATTATTGAGTGATTTTAACGCCAAGCTTCGCATGTCTTATACATGTATTCACCTATACTTTATTATCATAAATATTTATTAGTACCAAATGAGAGTTTGTTATTACCCAAACAAGAGACATTGTATGGACTATGTCCAAACAATCTCTTCCTTTGATAGTAACAAACTTAAAATTTGAGATACCTAAATTATACATATTTGAGATATATAAATAGCAACAACAAGCACAAATACAGTTTCATGCAAAATAAATGACATGCAAAGATCCCCTACATTCATGCAATCATGAAAAGTGTAAACTAGTACGGGTATTGAAAAACTTTCCCTAAAATAATGCATTGAGTGCTAAAAAATTTTAAAAGAAATAAAAAAAATCTGAATCCACTTACAAAAACTCCACTGATGCAACGATCATCAAAATTTTCAAATTTCACCTCCAAATTCTCCCCCTTTTGGTATGAGCAAAAGTAGAAAACATATCAATGGTTACACTTCATACCGAGAATTTCAGATAAAAATAACCTAGAGGTGTAAGGAAGAGAAATACACACCGTCCATACAAAGTTTTTATAGAAAAATAGCACAATGGATTAAAATCTAATCACAAAACACATGAACACGAGAGAAATCACATTAAAAAGTACAAACAAAATTATTAAATATTATTATAAAGTATGTGAAACAAATAGTAGAAAGAATTATGCAAGTTCATAAAACAAATTTAGATATATTAAAGAGAATATTGAGTAATAACAAGACTTGAACTATCTCAACCTTAGAAACTAAGGACCAAAGTGTCACCCTATCACCTCAACCGTATAGGATTTAGGAGGAAGAATGATAGTGTTTGGCGGACGATTCACACCATCTTTAAATATAAAAATATTCAGTACATGATAGCTACCCTTTGAGATATGCACAAATATAATCCATGAGTGTGGGTCTTTGATCATCTTTTACCAATACACTCAATTTTCCACGGATTTCATAAAAGTGTGGATCTTTGATCATCTTTTAATGAATAAACTTTTTTGATATATTTTAGCACAAATGCATAATTGTACATATAAAAAATAATGTGTCAATTATTCAAGTAAAACAAGCTCAAAATATTCCAAAATATCTTATGAACAAAATATAAAACTCTTTACCACTATTTCACATTCCAAAACATGATGAGTATAATATTAGTTGTGTTAAATTATGTTATGAAATATCTCGTGAATCAATATGTCAAGTAATCATATTTTAATCATTGTGTGCAAAACATTATATATATATATATATATATATATATATATATATATATATATATATATATATATATATATATATATATATATATATATATATATATATATATATATATATATATATATATTATATATATATATATATATATATATATATATATATATATATATATATATATATATATATATATATATATATATATATATATATATATATATATATATATATATATATATATATATCATTGTGTGCAAAACATTTTATGCACGTGCATTGCACATGGTTAAATATCATGATTAATTATTTTTGGTTTATTTTCTTACTAAAATTTATTCCTCGGTTATATTTTGATAGTTTTTCCTTACTTATGTCTCTAAACTTTAGCATTGTGATTATTTATTTTATTTAATGTTTGTTTGAATAAGCTACACCCAATTTAAATTTTCATGTTGATAATTGAATTGTCGTGAAACAAATGTAATCCGGCTAATTTAAAATTTCATGTTATTTGGATTGACATGAAACCAAGCTTGACCTGAGAAAGTATAGCTGAAAAGTAAAAATACTTGAAAACTAGCATTATAAAAGGAAGAAGAATAATAAAACCAATAAACCAAGATGATTGATTTAAAGTGGGCTAAAATGATAGAAAAGAGTTTATAAACAAAATCATAAACTAAAGGTTAATGATAACTCTAGTACACTTTTATATGATAAAAGCATCCACATAAGCATATAAAAGTACTAAAAAGTTTATGAAAATCTCTTCTAAAGATTCTTAATTTTATTCAAAAAATTAAATTATTCTATAATAATTCAGATTACATTGTCTTTTATTCCTTTTATTTTATTTTTATTGAGTCAAGATCAATCATTCTTCATCCTTATCTTTTTCCCGGTAATTCTAGAGTTGTGTTCATCGCCTACATCAATTGTGATATCGGGCTAGTGTGAATTTCTTGTATTATTTTCTTTCCATGAGCTCATTCATCTTTTATCTTCTCGTTTAACTTCACAAAGAAGTTGAATATATTTCCGATGTTCAATACAAACTTCTAAAAATACGAACTTTGATTTTTTCAATGAGAATAAATGGTAATTTCATATATATGAAATATTTTGTGTTTTAATTTATTACTTAAATAAGGTTAGAGTTGCCTCTTTTCTCTACAATGAATTCTTCTCATTGCATCGAATAAAAGTTTCACAAGGCCAATAGTGTTATATTTTCTCTGTATCATTTTTCATGAGGATTTAAATTGAATACCTGCATTTTTTCTTGTCAATGTGCTTTAGATTATAATATTAATATTTAATTTTGATATATTTATTTCATGAAGAAGGGATATTACTTAACATTGGTACTACGTCATCGCGATTCTATAATATTTATCATTTAGACACTAATTATTAGCATCTTTGTCTACCTTCTTGTTGTAGCCTTTGCAAATGTAGAACCATGGCTCGACTCTATTGTAAATGGTAGTTATCTTTACCTTAAAGGTGCAATAGCGTTCGTATATTAGTAAATTATTATTATGTTTAATTGTATGAATTTTAGAATAGGTTTTCTAAGATCATACATCTTTTGAATATTGTGATGGTTGCATAAATCGGTAATTTGAATTTCATTATCTTTATAAAGAGCCTTAATGGAGATGCTTTTGTCTTGACAACTTATTCGAATGAGCCCACATATTAGTTTTAAAGTATAATATTTTTTATGTTATATGGATATTTTCTTGGTTTACTTACTATTCTCTTATTTATTCAGAAGTTGTATCTTTGGGTTGATATATATTATTGACATAAATTATGATGACATGCATATCTCCTCTATAAATTTAAGATAGATATAAGATGAATTTAATATTTAATGGCCTTTAATAAAAATTTTAGTAATGAGATATGTTACCTTCATATTTAGAGATCTTGAAATTTAATAGTACTATTACATTATTATCTTTGATCATGTCTTCAAGAATTGATCATTCGTTATTAATCATATCCCTAAATAAAGTCACACGCAGGTCATGACACTGTATAGGAAAAAAAGAGAAATTTTATATGTTTTGTTTACGCAGAGTCATGACATACTAATTTTTCTTGTATCTTCCATAAAGAATATTTTTAAATTGGGATAAAGTCCATATGTTCTTCAAGGGGAACTCGTCAGGCTTCTTTGATACATATGCTTTATTTTAATATCAATTAAACTGATTCATGGACGTTTTCAAATTTTGGGTTTATTTCCTTCATTTTTCCATTTCAAATGGAAACAACTTTATTCTTTTAAAGGATATCTCTGAACTTTTTGATAGTTACTCTATAGATAAATCTTTATATTTTTACCCTATAAATATTATTAACATCAAAATTAATGTTTATAAATTATAGTCAGTTAATGCTAAGCTATTATATTACGTCTTTTATCAGTTTTATGTGTTTTAGTCTTCAATCAATTAATGGTACTTATGTATTTTGCTGCTCCAACTTGTTAGTAAAATTATATGTAGTTACTTTAATTTATATAGTGACGTTAAGTTTTAATCTACATTATATTTTAAAAATTTTATTCCTTAACTGGATGTTTTTAATCTATTGTTATTGTTAGTTTTACCAGATCAACTTAGACTACTTTTAGATTCTGAAAAGTGATAGTAAACCATAAATTGGAAGTTAAATTTATATATATTAAAGAAAGAATATCAAACAATTACTCTTTTTTTGCCAAGTTTTGAAATTTTAGCTTTTTGTGATTTTCAACTTTTGAACGTGTGTTTTGCAATTTTAAAACTTGAGAGCATTTTTAAAAATTTTAAAATTTAAGTTGGGTGCTTGAAATTTCCATATTTTATATGCTGGTAGTATGTTTTCAAATGTCAAGATATTTCTTAGAACTCGAAATTTTGAGGGTGTTTTTACAATTATTGAAACTTTGGGTTGTTTTTACAAAATTTAATTTTTAGTAGTCTGCTAATATTTTCCAGATTTGATGTGGACTGGTTATATGTTTTAAAATTTTGGTTTTTTGTGATTTTTAACTTTTAGGGAGTTTTTGCTATATTTATAACTTTGAGGTTATCTTTTGTAAATTTTAAATTTTCAAGGTGCTTTTTATAATTTAAACTTTTGAGGGTGTTTCTACAATTCTTAAAATGTTGAATGTGTTATTTGTAAATTTTAAATTCTTCAGAGTTTGCTGTTAATTTTTAGATTTCATGTTTGTTATTTTAAGTTTTGAAATGTCGAGGTGTTTTGTGTAATTTTAAACTTTTGAGGGTATCTTATGCAATTTTTGAAAATTGTTTTTCTTTTTGTTTTGTAATACTTCATGTATTACAAGATGTTAGCTACGATGATTACTTTACCTTAACAAATTAATACCGTGAAGTTATTTCATATATTTTAAATTATTGAGTTATAGGTAGTTCACGTGGTATTACAATAGGATATAATTATGATTATGATAGATTAAGATTTCATATATTTTATTAATCTTATTTTTTTAAATTGTTGAGCTATTGGTAGTTCACGTGGTATTAGGATAGGATATAATTATGATTAGGATATAGATTAAGATTTAAATGAAATATTCAAAATAGTGAAGGGTAATATTGATCATGAAAAGATTTTCTCGAACTCGTGCTTTTAAATGGAGTTGTATATATATATGTGTGTGTGTGTGTGTGTGTGTGTGTGTGTGTGTATATATATATGTATATATATATATATACGTGTATATATATATATACGTGTGTATATATATATATATATATATATATATACACACACACACATACATATGTACATATATGTATATATACATATACATATGTGTGTATGTATATATATATATATCTATATATATATATATATATGTATATATATGTATGTGTGTGTGTATGTATATATAATGATATCTATAACATATATCTATACATATGTGTGTGTGTGTGTGTGTGTGTGTGTGTGTGTGAAAACTATATGTGAACCCTGTGATATAATCAAGCTTATATACCAAAAATAATATCATTAGAATCAATCTTATAAAAGTATATACATAGGCATGCCTAAAGAGTTTTTCAAAGAAAACAAAAGAAAGAAAGAGCAATTTTATTTTGTCTTTGACATAAAAAATCTAAAACAAGCCAAAAAGAAATTAAAAAATGAAAAACTAAAAATATGTACATACAACAGAAAGTGAGCATGCAAATAAGAAACTTACTAAACTAACTATATACCAACTAGAGTTTTGATATTAGGTTAGTACAAACTAAGTATCTCAAGCATCACTAAAAGAATATACATATCCAGAATAAAAAGGAAAAAAATCTAAAAAGAAAAGAAATACAATCTTCAATCCCTAAAAGCAGCAAATCTCTCAATCCTCTACTCATCCTCTTCATCACCTCCCTACATCTCCTCATCCTAATCGTCTCCTCCATTAGCGCCATGTGAAATGAATTGATGAGGAGCTCTTGTAGGATGTGCTACTCCGATGGAGAAGTCACCATACACTGGCGGTCTGCCAAGAGATGTATTCAACTGATGAAGAGCTTCCATGGTATGCTGCAGAGGTGCATCATAGTAGATGCGCTACTACATCATATCTATCCTCATCGATGTCAAATATTTCCTCATCAGCTCCATACTCTCTCTCCCAGGGATTGCAGAGTCCATTGAGTCGAACCGGAGGAACCCAGGGCCTATGAAGTAGAAAGCTGGGATCCAGATGATCGCCAGCAGTGGTTTCGCCCTTCCCCCTCGCTACTATACTCTTCCTAGTAGTCTCAGCCAAAAGTGTAGCTCTCCTCTTTTCATATCTATCAGCTATGTGAAAGGGGGTCTTCTAGTCTTAACAGATCCGAGTGATAAGGAATGCATAAACTAGCTAAGTGTTCTGGCGGGACTCTTTCTCAATGACCTCCCTAGCAGCAGTGGCAACCATGCACATCTAACTAAATATGAGCTTAGCGGGATCAAAAGACTAACCCCTAGCAAGCCAATATAGCAAGATAAGATCTCAAATGCTAAGAATGGTTTAGGCAGCACTAGGATATAGGTCAAGCTTGAGAAAGAGGTCGAGGAGGATAAACTTTGGCTTGAGATGTCTTGAGTTGAAGATAGCATAGCGTATCCTCCCATAGAGAAACTCTACCATCCAGTTGTAGCCATGAGAACCAGCTAGAATGCCCGTAGAGTAATAAAAAATATCATGGCTATCCGTAGGAGTGTCTAGAAGATTTAGGACCTTTTGGATGTAGTCCGCACTAATCTTGATCTCCTCCCCTCTCACTCAAGTAATAGCAACATTAGACCAGTGCTCTTTACTGAAACACACATAGAATTCTCTCACAAGAGCGACATTCGGTCTCTTGCCCCTTTTGTCCATCATAGAGCTTAGGCCTACTCTATCTAGTATCTCTATGATGTTGACATACTCCTCCAGATTTTATGAATCGACTCATATGTCTCTTGTAGGGCTCTTGAAAATTGATTACCTCGGGTCCATTGATGCCTGACATTCTCTTGATGATGATTTAAACAAGTTTAGATTACAAAATAGAGATGATAAACTCCTCAAGCTTATTAGATCACAACAATAATCCAAGAAAATCAAAGAGAGGATGAAGAATTTAAGAGAGAAAAGAGTAGAAAGGGTAAAAAGTAAAAAGAAAATGAAAAGAAATAAAAATATGAAAACATATGATACAGGTGGGCAAAGAGAGAATACCTGAGATAAGAACTTACCCATATAAGGAGACAAAAATAATATAATAAAACCTGTATCCCCTTACTTTTCTCTTAGACTAAGGATTGAATACCAATCTAGCACTCCTTTGGGCAACTCCTGTGTGTTGCCTCAATCCTCGGTCTTCTTACGGCCCTATAGAAAAGTAGATAGTGTAACCTAAGTATCCATATAGATCCATGTTGGTTAGGAATTATACCTGTTAGGAATTATACCTTTAGGTACCCAAATTTACTTAACTGTTTTAACTCGGTATTGTGTGCAACAATTCATTGAAATATGACTCATTCTACCGCATAAAGTACACATAGTAGATGATGCATTAGAAAATGGGTGCAAAGCAATTTAAATTATTTCCTTTTACAAATGAATGGTGAAGCTTTTTATGCTTTCTTGAATATGAATAACCAAGTCCAGTTTTAGCTTTTACAAACTGTTGATTGAAAGAACTATGTTTAAGTCTTTAGAATCCAATGAAAAAATTTCACGCCTTTTCTAAATCAATATTTTTGGACTTTAATTGTTTATTTTCAGAAACAGAGTAGTGCTCTTAGTTTTGAACTTTATTTGTTCTAAAGATAATTCACACAATAATTTATTTACCTTAGAAATTACTTTTTCATTTCCCTTAATTTTATCATCTAGTGGCTTAGATAAACAGAAATTTTGATCTTGAAAAAGAGAACATTGTGGGCAATCAATTGTGGTGATGTCACAAGATGAATTATGTGAATCCAAATTTAGGGAAAGAGATTCAACTTTCTCACATAAGGTTTTCTTTTGTTTCCTTAAATTTGCATTTACTCTTTTATTACTCCATATTTTTTAGCAATTTTCTCAAATTGAATTAGCATCTCTTTATACTTAGAATATAACTCATTACATGAAGAATATATTTCGTTCTCTGTACTTTCACTTTGAGTTGTATTTCACTTTGCGAGTTGTATGTTTCACCTTCTTCTAAATCGGTTGTGACCGCTTTCATAATACATAGATTTGCTTTCTTCTCATCCTCACTTGAGCCAACTTCTGATTCTTCATCACTCATCATATCTCAAGTTGTCACCTTTAAACTTTTTCCCTCCATCTTATTGTCTTTCTTGTTCAATGGCCATTTATTTTTATAGTGACCTGGTTTCCTGCAATAATAACAAACAGGTTCAGTTTCAGATTTACTAAATGAATATTTATTTACCTTATTTGTAAATTAATTTCGTCTATTTTGCGGGTATTTCTGTCCATTCTTTGTTATGAGAAAATATTTGAATCCTTTTACAATAAACCCAACTTGACCATTTTTCATCTTCAAAACTTGAGCTTAACTCTTTCTTCTTCGTGGATCGAGATTTCTCCTTTTTATTTTTATTTCTAACGACTTCTTCTTTGAGTTATCTTCTCTTTCTTTTAGTCACACTTCGTAAGTGAGAAGAGTCCCTACAATATTCTCAAGAGTTAATTCAGAAAAAAAAATTTATAATTCTTCGATAGTCGTTGCCTTTGGTTCACAATCCCTAGAAAGAGAACGAGAATTTTTCTCACAAGTTCCTTGTCATCATACTCCTTTCCCAAAGCTTTTAATTTGTTCACGATATCCGTGAACCGGGTGAACATATCCTAAATACTCTTTGAGGCCTTCATCTTGAAATTCTCATACTTACTCACAAATATTGTAAGTTTTACTTTTCACCGCTAAGTTCCCTCGCTTGTAACTTCTAAAGTTTTCCAGATTTCCTATGCAGAGAATGATTTGACACACGGTCAAATTCTTTAGTAGTTAAAGAACAATAAAGAGCATTCATAGCTTTTGCATTTAAAGAATAAATTTTTTGTCCCTAGGTCCACATATCTATAGGAGTGACAACGGTGACCTCTTTCCACAATGGTAGTGGGTTCACGATAGCCATTTTCTACACTACTCCAAGCATCATAACCGGTGGACAACAAGAAAACTCTAATCTGCGCTTTTTAATAGGTGTAGTTTGTCCCATCAAAAAATGGGGGTCGATTAACTGCGTGTTCCTCAGGAAAGGTCATTGCGGCAGTCTAACTAGACAGATCTACCCTAGGTTGTGAATCCTATTGATGGGTAACAAAGCTCTGATATCACTTGTTAGATCTGAGATGCACGCTTAGAGGGGGGATGAATAGCTTTGCTACCTTTTTTTTACTAAAAACACAGAATATGCAGTAAAATAGATAAAATAAAAGTGATCAATGATAATAACCACAAATAATAATCAATTAAGGGCACATAAGATTTTATAGTGGTTCGGACAACAATCCTATATCCACTCTTCATTCTCACGAAGGGGCTTCCTTATTATGTTAAGCGTTCTCCTGAATCACAATCAGATTCAGTAGGCTTACTAAGACCGCACCTAGGAATCTATCCGAAATCAGTCGCCTAACCTAATTCTCCGTAATGAGTAAATACTTAGCCCTAGCTAGTCCCAACTCTCAATTAACATCAGCTTGAGTACACTATAAAAATAAGTTTGAAACACAATCAATCAAACACAATTCAAATTTAAAATATGAAAGATCTTATAGTCCTTTAGATAAGCAAACCTTCCTTCAATGAATCTAAGTGTAGCATGATGAAGAACAAGATAGATGATGAATCTAAAGACAACTCTCCTCACTAAAATGATCCCAAGATGTTGTGCGAGATGAGAAAGCGTTTTGAGGCTCGGGGTCAAAACCTTCAATAAAATCTATTCTTAAATCAAAACCCTAGAATTCTTTATTCTCTCTTTCTATAGTCCCTATTCCCTAGGTCTAAAGTCAAATGGTGGTGGTATTTGGAGGAGGAATGATGAACGGTGAGATTATAACTTAAAATCGCAAATCAGACTTTACCATTGATGGGTTCATGTTGACCATGGAGTCGATGGGTTCCTACAAACCATCGATGAGTTGAAATCTTGTCTCAAATTTCATCAATCTTCCTGTAGCCATGATGATATCATCAATCTAGGGATGTCAAAATTGACCCAAACCCATTTGCCCACCCATACCCGCCCATAAATGATTTAAATCCACCCATTTAGTTAAATGGGTCATAAATGGATGGGTATTGTTTCTATTAAAGATAAATGGGTAATAAATGGGTGGCTATTACCCACCATTTACCCATTTAAATGGGTGTTCTTTCAAAACACCCTTTAAAGTTTTAACAATTATAAAAATATTTTAAAATTATATAAAATACCATTGTAACACTCGTGAATTTTCGATATGTATTTTTCTAATATATAAAAATATTAAATATTATTTTCCGGTATTTGAATAATAATATTATTGTTTAAATAGTATTTATATTTTCCTCGATTTTTGAAAATTCTTATGATTTAACTATCATCTTATATTTACAGTTTAATTTTTAAAATTATAAGTGAGAAGAGTCCCTACAATATTCTCAAGAGTTAATTCAGAAAAAATTTATAATTCTTCGATAGTCGTTGCCTTTGGTTCACAATCCCTAGAAAGAGAACGAGAATTTTTCTCACAAGTTCCTTGTCATCATACTCCTTTCCCAAAGCTTTTAATTTGTTCACGATATCCGTGAACCGGGTGAACATATCCTAAATACTCTTTGAGGCCTTCATCTTGAAATTCTCATACTTACTCACAAATATTGTAAGTTTTACTTCTTTCAGCTGCGAAGTTCCCTCGTTTGTAACTTCTAAAGTTTTCCAGATTTCCTATGCAGTAGAATGATTTGACACACGGTCAAATTCTTTAGTAGTTAAAGAACAATAAAGAGCATTCATAGCTTTTGCATTTAAAGAATAAATTTTTTTGTCCCGGGCGGTCCACATATCTATAGGAGTGACAACGGTGACCTCTTTCCACAATGGTAGTGGGTTCACGATAGCCATTTTCTACACTACTCCAAGCATCATAACCGGTGGACAACAAGAAAACTCTAATCTGCGCTTTTTAATAGGTGTAGTTTGTCCCATCAAAAAATGGGGGTCGATTAACTGCGTGTTCCTCAGGAAAGGTCATTGCGGCAGTCTAACTAGACAGATCTACCCTAGGTTGTGAATCCTATTGATGGGTAACAAAGCTCTGATATCACTTGTTAGATCTGAGATGCACGCTTAGAGGGGGGATGAATAGCTTTGCTACCTTTTTTACTAAAACACGTAATATGCGAAATAGATAAAATAAAAGTGATCAATGATAATAACCACAAATAATAATCAATTAAGGGCACATAAGATTTTATAGTGGTTGGGACAACAATCCTATATCCACTCTTCATTCTCACGAAGGGGCTTCCTTATTATGTTAAGCGTTCTCCTGAATCACAATCAGATTCAGTAGGCTTACTAAGACCGCACCTAGGAATCTATCCGAAATCAGTCGCCTAACCTAATTCTCCGTAATGAGTAAATACTTAGCCCTAGCTAGTCCCAACTCTCAATTAACATCAGCTTGAGTACACTATAAAAATAAGTTTGAAACACAATCAATCAAACACAATTCAGCTCAGAAAATATGAAAGATCTTATAGTCCTTTAGATAAGCAAACCTTCCTTCAATGAATCTAAGTGTAGCATGATGAAGAACAGTATAGATGATGAATCTAAAGACAACTCTCCTCACTAAAATGATCCGAAGATGTTGTGCGAGATGAGAAAGCGTTTTTTGAGGCTCTGGGGGTCAAAACCTTCAATAAAATCTATTCTTAAATCAAAACCCTAGAATTCTTTATTCTCTCTATCTTTTTCGATGATATATAGTCCCTAATAGGTCAAAAAGAGATATCCGAAATGTGGTACAATTTGGAGATCAAAGGAATGATGAACGGCTGAGATTATAACTTAAAATCTGCAATCAGCAGACTTTACCATTGATGGGTTCATGTTGACCATGGAGTCGATGGGTTCCTACAAACCATCGATGAGTTGAAATCTTGTCTCTGAAATTTCATCAATCGGTTCCTGTAGCCATCGATGATATCATCAATCTAGGGATGTCAAAATTGACCCAAACCCATTTGCCCACCCCGCCGCCATCCACCCCGTCACGCCCTCTCCATCCTCATCCGTATTTTCATGATCCTTTCCACTGCATCATCATTCCCTTCCATTCCTGCCCCTTTCCCCCTCCGCCCGGTTCCACGCATATACATCCTGACTCTTTGACTTCCCTGATTCCATTTTGCCGTCTCCGCAGCCAGCCCCAGCGACCCAGATACCGCGCTGTTTGTACCCCAGCTGCTGATACATGACCTCCTCAGCCCGGCTTACCCGACGGGCCCATACCTCGGACCAGGCTTGCCGAGCCCGAAGATCCCGTGCGGGTGAGCGGCGTGCCAGCCTCTGTTCTCATCCGATATCCGCGGCCAAGCACTTATCGCACCACCGTGGAGCCGTTGCCCACCCGTCGTGCATTGATTCATTCACCGCATCAGTAGTCGATCCGTTCGACAACCCGAGGCAAGATCCCTCTTGCCTTTTAACTTATTTTTATGCCGTATGAATTATTTCAGATATGTATTGTTTAGTTCGTGCCAATTTGATATCATTTTTGCTAGTTAACATCTACCTCTTGGTGAATATTCGATAGTATAAAATTAGGCGTGATGATTGGATAGGTTAGAATTGATCTATGATTAATTTCATGCTATTTGGAAGCAAGAATATATTTTTAGGATATTTCTAGTATTTTATTATAATTATGAAAATATTTTTAAAGAAATTATTTGGTGAAAATAATTTATTTTGAATAAAAGGTATTTTTTAATTAATTGTTATGGTTAAAAGAAATTATTTGGGAGAAAAAGAATTTTTGAAATATTTTAAGAGGTTTTGTTGAAAAAGAAAAGAAATAGAGGTGATTTATGAAAAAGAAAATAGTTATCGTTCATAAATAATATTAAAGAGAAAAGATATTTTGAGATATTAGATAATTATGTCAAGAATTAGTTTAAAGGATTTTTATGGGAATTTATGTTGAAAACTACGTCATTTCATGTGGTTAACTTCTCCTATTTCGCATTTTCATGTTGTACCGTTGTTGATAGTTATTCATGTTACTGTTTATGATACATGACGCTGACACGTAGAGTGATTGCACATATGACATGTTAATTGCAGTTATTCATAGTCTTGTTGTGTCCAGAACCGTAGTAGTTCATGACTTAGGGACTTGGTTTGTCATGAACATGACCTAGTGACATGTGTGTGTTGACCTGCTTAGGAGGTGAACCCGTGTTTGATATATCGGTATCGTTGTCTTGATTTACCTGAGACCGTGGGATGGGAAAGTCTTGGTTCATGTATTCGGATGCGGCTGTTTATGTATCTTCTAGACCTGTGCCAAGTGATCTTGTTTTCGCACTTGGGGCTGGTTTGTTGGGCCAGTGATCTTGTTTTCGCACGTGGCCAGTGAAATCGTTTCGTCACCTGAGTCCTGCTTGTGTCCGGACAAGCCGGAATCGGATTGCGCGTAGTCCTCAGACCGTAGATCCGCGGAAATTGGATGCGCGTAGAGGAATATGAACCGTCAGTTATCCGAATAATATGAACTTCGACTCTTGTGAGATATAGACCCGAGACCCGTTATAGGATGGCTAGACAGTTAGAACACATGAGTTGGACATATTGATGCTTATTTCCAGTTGTATGTTCCATCCGTGTATAGTTCGGGGTTAATATTTAGTTATTTACAATTCGAGACATATGGTATATACATGAGGGTTTCCTTATTTGGATTATTTCGCTCGACGTACTAGGTCTCGTTTTGTATAATTCTAAATATTAATCTCACCTGGATTTACATGGATGGTTAACCGTATTGTTATACTTGATTTGTTCGCATTTTTCTGATTGCTTGCATTCATTCGCATTATTATTATACTGCTATTACTTGTGGGATCTTGCCGTGTGTTATACACGCTGACGTACTCCATTCTCTTGGTGTACGTCAGATTTAGATGACGGACAGGTTCAGTATGGAGATGCACTTGAGCCGGAGTTTTCTCAGCAAGAGAACCTTCCAGACGACGGAGTAGATCGAGCTGAAGCTTAGTTTCCTTTTTGTTTTCAATAGTTTGATGAACTTTAGACTTCTTCCAGTATTTCCAGTTTTGCTCAGTTGACATTTGTTTTATGATTCTCTAGTCTTAGCTATATGTATTGTTTAGTTCGTGCCAATTTGATATCATTTATGCTAGTTAACATCTACCTCTTGGTGAATATTCGATAGTATAAAATTAGGCTGTGATGATTGGATAGGTTAGAATTGATCTATGATTAATTTCATGCTATTTGGAAGCAAGAATATATTTTTAGGATATTTCTAGTATTTATTATAATTATGAAAATATTTTTAAAGAAATTATTTGGTGAAAATAATTTATTTTGAATAAAAGGTATTTTTTAATTAATTGTTATGGTTAAAAGAAATTATTTGGTGAAAATAATTTATTTTGAATAAAAGGTATTTTTTAATTAATTGTTATGGTTAAAAGAAATTATTTGGTGAAAATAATTTATTTTGAATAAAAGGTATTTTTTAATTAATTGTTATGGTTAAAAGAAATTATTTGGGAGAAAAAGAATTTTTGAAATATTTTAAGAGGTTTTGTTGAAAAAGAAAAGAAATAGAGGTGATTTATGAAAAAGAAAATAGTTATCGTTCATAAATAATATTAAAGAGAAAAGATATTTTGAGATATTAGATAATTATGTCAAGAATTAGTTTAAAGGATTTTATGGGAATTTATGTTGAAAACTACGCCATTTCATGTGGTTAACTTCTCCTATTTAGCATTTTCATGTTGTACCGTTGTTGATAGTTATTCATGTTCTTGTTTATGATACATGACGCCGACACGAGTGATTGCACATATGACATGTTAATTGCGTTATTCATAGTCTTGTGTCCGGACAAGCCGAATCGGATTAGCGTAGTCCTCAAACCGTAGATCCGCGAAATTGGATGTAGAGGAATATGAACCGTCGATTATCCGAATAATATGAACCGACTCTTGTGAGATATAGACCAGACCCGTTATAGGATGGCTAGACGGTTAGAACACATGAGTTGGACATATTGATGCTTATTTCCGGTTGTATGTTCCATCCGTATAGTTCGGGGTTAATATTTAGTTATTTACAATTGAGACATATGGTATATACATGAGGGTTTCCTTATTTGGATTATTTAAGCTCGCATTACTAGGTCTCGTTTTGTATAATTCTAAATATTAATCTCACCTCGATTTACATGGATGGTTAACCGTATTGTTATACTTGATTTGTTCGCATTTTTCGATTGCTTGCATTCATTCGCATTATTATTATTACTTGACGCTTGACGTATTAGATTGAGGAGAAATGTTTTTATTATTTATATTTTTCTCAACCTAATGTGTCGCGCTTGTTCACGCATCGCCTTGTATTTTGGGAAGCGTGACAACCTAAAGATAAACTATCGACCAATAAACATAAAATTTGAAAATTATTAGCAACCCCTTAGAAATTTATAGTTTGCAACAAACACCCTCATAGTTTAAAAATTACAAATAACACCCTCAAGAGTTCAAAATTACAAAACAAATCTCAAAATTTTCTAAACTTACAAATGATACATGAAATCTGAAAATTTCCAGCAGTCCCTATAAATTTAAAATTTTCAAAAGCACTCTTAAAATTTTAAAATGGGAAAAACACCCTAAATGTTTGAAAAATTACAAAAATACCCTTAAAATTTTCAAAACACACCAATAAAATATCAAAACTTACAAATAGTGCAAGATTTGCAAATTATATGGAGCTAAAGAAATTTTGAAATTTGCGAAACGACCCCAAAAGTTTTTAAAAATGCAAAACACCCTTAAAATTCAAAATTTATAAAAATCCTAAAATTTTCAAAATGAACAAAGTATACAGAAAATCTAAGAATTACCAACAACTACCTAAAATTTTCAAATTTGCAAAAACACCCTTAAAGTTTTTAAAAATACAAAAACACCCTCAAGGGTTTAGAATTATAAAAATAACTCTAAAATTTTCAAAACCTAACTAAGTTACATGAAATCTGAAAATTACCAGCAGCCCCTATAAATTTATAGTTTGCAACAAACACCCTCATAGTTTAAAAATTACAAATAACACCCTCAAGAGTTCAAAATTACAAAACAAATCTCAAAATTTTCTAAACTTACAAATGATACATGAAATCTGAAAATTTCCAGCAGTCCCTATAAATTTAAAATTTTCAAAAGCACTCTTAAAATTTTAAAATGGGAAAAACACCCTAAATGTTTGAAAAATTACAAAAATACCCTTAAAATTTTCAAAACACACCAATAAAATATCAAAACTTACAAATAGTGCAAGATTTGCAAATTATGCTGAGCTAAAGAAATTTTGAAATTTGCGAACGACCCCAAAAGTTTTTAAAAATGCAAAACACCCTTAAAATTCAAAATTTATAAAAATCCTAAAATTTTCAAAATGAACAAAGTATACAGAAAATCTAAGAATTACCAACAACTACCTAAAATTTTCAAATTTGCAAAAACACCCTAAAACTTTTAGGTTGCAAAATACATGATTATCACATTTTAATTACATTTTTATACCCTTATTACCTATGTTATATGAATAACGATATTACTAATAATTATTTTTATCTTATTTTGCGCTAATAAAGAAATAATGAATAAAAGCCCAAATGACTCAAATTCTCAATTTCTACCAATATTTGAAGCCCAAATCAAGACAAACCAAGGCCCAAGATACCAAATTGATCCAAGAGAAATTCGTGAAGAAAAATCAAGAAAAGACAAATTCGGTTGGGAACCAATCGGTTGATCAACAGTTGGACCGGTTAATAAGGTTAGCGATCGTACAACGTCGGTTCCCAGCATTCCGATTAATGGTGGATTTCTCTTCCTTTTGGCTAGGTTTGATCCAATGGTTCACATCAACTCCGTTGGGCTATAAATAGGGTGAAGGTGAGTGTTTTGAGTGTGAAATATTTTGTAAAACTCCATTTGGAGAGGAGGGTCACTCTTAATTGAGGAGACCTTCCAAAATTGTAACTTTGTTACACAATAAATGAAATTTTTCACCCTTCAATTTCCTTTCTCTTCTTCTAATCCAAGGACCAAAAGGAGGATTAGATTAAGATCGAGTTGTTGGTTTCTATTTTATTTCTTTTTCATTTTCTTTCTTGTTCATTTATTGCTTTGTAGCTTAGATTTACTTTCATGCAATTTACTTTCATGCAATTTACTTTCATGCAATATATTTAATTCTTGTATTTACTTTCTAGAATAGATTTTTCTTTTCTTTAATTCACCTTGAGGCTAGAACCCTCTAGGAATTACCCTTTTCTAAGTGTGGAGCTAATATTCGTGGGATCCCTAGAGATTGTTTGAAACTAGCTAACAAATCCAACTCATTTTCATGAGATTGAGATAAGCTAAGTGGATCTACTCTAGATTCCTCATATCTTTAATTAATCCTCCATACTTTACATTCTTGATTTTGCACTTATCCTTGTTTTCCATTTGTTTGTTATTTTCCTTTATTCTTGATTTTGATTTTCCTTTACTCTCTCCTCTCTCTCTCAATCTTGCTTTCTTTTATTTTGCACTTATTTTCTCTCAATCTCATTTTCCCTCCATGTGCATATAATCTCAAACTTAGTTTTGTTATTATGTGCATATAACCACCACCACACTCTCAACTTTATTGTTCTCCTCTTTTGCACATAATCCACAATCCACCCTCTTTTATCTCTCCACATCCACATTCACCATTTTCTTATTTTCATTTTATTTTAATAAACTCCTAATTGTCGCGCATAATTTGAGAACCAAAACTTGAGCAAAACTCTCCCTACTTTCCCGTTCCTCGTGGGATCGATAATCTTTTATACTAAAACTTGATAAGGGTTGTATACTTGCAACTTAGGAGGTAATCACTCAAAATTACCCATCAAGTTTTTTGGCCGCTGTCGGGAACGGTGCATAAGTAGGATTTTCATTAAGTTTGGTTTTATTTTGTGTGTTTTCTTTTGTGTAGGAACTTGGAGCTTGAAGATCAAGAGTTGAAGATTCAAGATTGAAGAATTTCCTCCAACGAGGCTTTGCATTGCTTTTGCGTGGGTAACTTCTCCATCTAGTATTTTCAATTCCACCCTTTAGATAGTTCATATACATTAGAGACAATTAGGATAAAAAAAATATATATATAAAAAATAAAAAAAATAAAAGGATTTTTTCCCTTGTCGACCCTAATAAACTTCATTTTTTTTATTGTCGACCATAATAAAAAAAATAAAAAGATTTTGTTTTGTTTTTTTTTTGCATCCTTTTTAGTTGCTTTTAATTTCTAGGGTTGCATTTCATATAATAGTAGGAATTCACCAAAGTGATTTGAGCATCTTGATTTGGCACACACTTGAAAATATTTTAAGTGCAAAACCCACTAATCAAGATAAGGTGAGGGATTTCATCACCCTTTCCTTAGCCCAAAAATCACTAATTCCTCACTACACTTACCCAAGCCTCTTAAAATTTGATTAGACGTTGGCCCCTAAGGATTCGAGCTCATTAAGGAACAAGAAATCCTTAAGTGGACCGGTCCAAGTTTATTTGGATTAATTGGTGTCTAAGGCAAGGTTTAGGGGTTGCGTAAGGCGCTCCGAAAGGAAAGAGGTACTTAATTGATCTTTGATCTCCCTCTTGTACTATCCTTACCTGGCTAATTACCCAAGTAAACTTTGATCTTTTCACTAAGGGAATTTTTGGTTAGGAGCTGGTCTAAGTCAAGTTTAGGCTTAACCCTAGAGTTAGGGTGATTGGAAAGTGATTGCCTTGATTTATTTTTAGTTAGTTTTTCCTTATTTTTTCTCATCATCTTCTTAACTTTTTCTCTTATCCTTTTCAAAAAAAAAAAAAATTGATTTTGGTGTATGCAAACTTGGGTTAGGGATAATACTAATCGCTTAATTCGCTTTTGATCCATCTCTTGAACCAAACGAAATGACCAATACCAACCCACCTGTTCTTCAAGATGTTTGTTACCCCACTAGAAATGCAATCCCTCTTGCATAAAACTCCCCGAGGTAAATGAAACCAATTTTGAACTTCGACCGCATTTCATAAACATGCTTCCCAAATTCTTAGGAGTCAAACCAAGACGATACATCTTTATCTCCAATTTGAAGAAGTTTGCCTCATGATTAAGATGAGGGACTTAAGCGAAGATGCGATCAAACTCCGATTTATTCCATTTGCCCTTAAGGACAAAGCCAAAAATGGTCAGATAGCTTGCCCACGATTCCATCTCAACTTGGGGTGAATTTGTAGCAGTTTTTCGAAAAAATTCTTTCCTATCCACAAAACAATCAAGCTTAGAAACAGATTCAAAATTTTAAAATTGTCCCGGAGAACCTTTTGGAAGTATTTTGACAAATTCAAAGATCTTCTTATCCAATGTCCTCACCATGGTCTTGAAAAGTGGCGATTATGCCAAATCATTTATGAAGGATTGGATTATTCTTCAAAACTTCCTTTTAGTTGCTTTTAATTTCTAGGGTTGCATTTCATATAATAGTAGGAATTCACCAAAGTGATTTGAGCATCTTGATTTGGCACACACTTGAAAATATTTTAAGTGCAAAACCCACTAATCAAGATAAGGTGAGGGATTTCATCACCCTTTCCTTAGCCCAAAATCACTAATTCCTCACTACACTTACCCAAGCCTCTTAAAATTTGATTAGGCGTTGGCCCCTAAGGATTCGAGCTCATTAAGGAACAAGAAATCCTTAAGTGGACCGGTCCAAGTTTATTTGGATTAATTGGTGTCTAAGGCAAGGTTTAGGGGTTGCGTAAGGCGCTCCGAAAGGAAAGAGGTACTTAATTGATCTTTGATCTCCCTCTTGTACTATCCTTACCTGGCTAATTACCCAAGTAAACTTTGATCTTTTCACTAAGGGAATTTTTGGTTAGGAGCTGGTCTAAGTCAAGTTTAGGCTTAACCCTAGAGTTAGGGTGATTGGAAAGTGATTGCCTTGATTTATTTTTAGTTAGTTTTTCCTTATTTTTTTTCTCATCATCTTCTTAACTTTTTCTCTTATCCTTTTTCAAAAAAAAAAAAAAAAATTGATTTTGGTGTATGCAAACTTGGGTTAGGGATAATACTAATCGTTTAATTCGTTTTGATCCATCTCTTGAACCAAACGAAATGACCAATACCAACCCACCTGTTCTTCAAGATGTTTGTTACCCCACTAGAAATGCAATCCCCTCTTGCATAAAACTCCCCGAGGTAAATGAAACCAATTTTGAACTTCGACCGCATTTCATAAACATGCTTCCCAAATTCTTAGGAGTCAAACCAAGACGATACATCTTTATCTCCGAATTTGAAGAAGTTTGCCTCATGATTAAGATGAGGGACTTAACTGAAGATGCGATCAAACTCGATTTATTCCATTTGCCCTTAAGGACAAAGCCAAAAATGGTCAGATAGCTTGCCCACGATTCCATCTCAACTTGGGGTGAATTTGTAGCAGTTTTTCGAAAAATTCTTTCCTATCCACAAAACAATCAAGCTTAGAAACAGCATTCAAAATTTTAAAATTGTCCGGAGAACCTTTTGGAAGTATTTTGACAAATTCAAAGATCTTCTTATCCAATGTCCTCACCATGGTCTTGAAAAGTGGCGATTATGCCAAATCATTTATGAAGGATTGGATTATTCTTCAAAACTTCCTTCGAGTCAATGTGTCAAGGGATTTCATGAAGAAAAATGCCGATGAAGCTTGGGACTTTTAGAGAGTTTATCAGAAAACCATGCAGTGGGAACATTGTGATGACCGTGTTTCATCGGTTCCCAACCCAAAACCAGTGGTCGTCCTTAGAAACGAACATAGCCTCAAGCAAAGATGGCTACAATCATGCGTAGGTTAGAAGCTTTAGAAGTCAAAGAACGAGCTCCACTCAAATCAACCAAGTTTACGCCTCGGGGTTGTCATAGCTGTCTGTCTCCATCTCATGTTTCAGAGGAATGTCCTCTTTAGGATCCGTCGACCACTAGGTCGGATAATATTGCATTTCGGTTCGGTGAATGATCCATTTTCTCCAACCTACAATCCGGGTTGGAGAAATCATCAAATTTTGCATGGAACCGGAAACTACTCCGAAATCAAAATTTCACTCCTCTTCAACCCAACAATTCTCTAGGGGAAATACAGTTCCTCTCAATTTTCAACAACCAAATCTGTCATTTCAAAATCAGTCTCCTCATCACCAATCGCAAATCACACTCCTCAAATTGCTGATCATGATAAGCGTCTTAATGTTACGGAAAAGGGTCTAGATACTTTGATTAAAACCTCTACACGGCCACGAACTTATTGACTCAAACATCAAACACGCCAATTCCTTCATGCAATCAACCGCAAATCCTCACTTCCAACACTCAAGCCATAGCTAGGTTAGAAACCCAACTTGGTCAACTAGCTAATGCCATGAGTGAGAGAGAGAAAGGAACTTTTCCGAGTCAACCCGTGCCCAACCCGAAGGACACGGATCAAGTTCAACCTACTAAGTGAAGTGAATGCAATCCATTCACTACGGTCGTAGACAGTCGATAATCGGTTAGAATGCCTCTAAGTGAAACCCTTGAACCAGAACAAATTCTCTCTCCTTCTGAGAAATCACACCCTTCTGATGACCCAGAACCTGAACTAGAACCAGAGTCTAATCAATTTAAACCAGTTGCTCCTTACCCGGATAGACTCGGGCCTAGGAAGCACTCCTCTCGGAGGAGAAAATTCTAGAGACTTTCAAGCGGTTAAGGTCAACATTCCTCTTTAGATGTCATTGAACAAATTCCTTCTTATGCCAAATTTTTAAAGGAATTATGTACCAAAAGAGGCAAATAAATATTCCAAAGAAAGTCTTTCTCACGCCAATATCGGTGAAGTCCTCTCAAGGTGCGTACCATTGAAACATAAGGATCCGGTTGTCCTACCATTCCATGTATCATTGGTAATACTCAGACGATAAGGCTTTTAGACTTAGGGGCTAGTGTCAACTTGCTTCCAGATTCGATCTACCAACAACTAGGTGTCGGGAACTCAAGCCAACTAGATGCACACTTGATTAGGCGATAGATCATTAAGGTCCCTATGGGTGAAATAACAGATGTACCGATAAAGGTTGGAGACTTCATTTTTCCTGTTGATTTCGTAGTCACGGAAACACAACCCGTGCCCAACCCGAAGGACACGGATCAAGTTCAACCTACCAAGTGAAGTGAATGCAATCCATTCACTACGGTCGTAGACAGTCGATAATCGGTTAGAATGCCTCTAAGTGAAACCCTTGAACCAGAACAAATTCTCTCTCCTTCTGAGAAATCACACCCTTCTGATGACCCAGAACCTGAACCTGAACCAGAGTCTAATCAATTTAAACCAGTTGCTCCTTACCCGGATAGACTCAGGCCTAGGAAGCACTCCTCTCAGGAGGAGAAAATTCTAGAGACTTTCAAGCAGGTTAAGGTCAACATTCCTCTTTTAGATGTCATTGAACAAATTCCTTCTTATGCCAAATTTTTAAAGGAATTATGTACCAAAAAGAGGCAAATAAATATTCCAAAGAAAGTCTTTCTCGCCGCCAATATCAGTGAAGTCCTCTCAAGGTCTGTACCATTGAAACATAAGGATCCAGGTTGTCCTACCATTCCATGTATCATTGGTAATACTCAGACGATAAGGCTTTTAGACTTAGGGGCTAGTGTCAACTTGCTTCCAGATTCGATCTACCAACAACTAGGTGTCGGGAACTCAAGCCAACTAGATGCACACTTGATTAGGCGATAGATCATTAAGGTCCCTATGGGTGAAATAACAGATGTACCGATAAAGGTTGGAGACTTCATTTTTCCTGTTGATTTCGTAGTCCCGAAACACAACCCGCTCCCAATCCCAAAGGACAGATACCGTGATCTTAGGAAGACCGTTCTTAGCCACTTCTAATGCTCTCATCAACTGTAGAACTGGTCACATGAAGTCGTCTTTTGGGAATCATTCTTGAACTTAATATTTTCAATCCAGAAATAATATTGATAAGCACCTTTCAAATCAATTACATCCAAGAAAGTTTAATGTAAGTAGAGAGTGAATCGACATTAGTTTTGAGGAAATCTTTCATGAGGAACTGAAATTTTAAAAATTCGGTTTTATTTTTCAAAATGAGGAAACTGTGTTGAATACATGCCTCTTGAATGCAACATTCAAGAACTCTTTTCGATGAGCTTAGATTTTGAAAGAGCAACCAAAATGTCAAATTTTCATTACTCAAAAATCTAAGTTCAAAATGCATAACACCATTAAGACCTACCTTAATTTGTCAGCAAAACACATTGCAAACCTTGGAATTTTCGAATTTGAGAACATCATTGATTATATCATCTTGAAATTCTTTAAATTTGGTAGAATTTTCAAGAATAAGGTAGGATTTAATGTAGAATATGAGCTTCTCATGTTTTATCTTTTATTCTACATTTTTATTTTTGTCCCACAATAATAATAAAAGAATTTATTCTTCTCTCATGTGAGAGTTTCTTGTTCTTTTCAAAAAAAAGAAGAAAAGAAAAAAAGAAAAAGGAGAGAATAAATTTTGACTCCACCTTCTCATACCAAAGGTAATTACAGACTTTTATCATTGTTCAAGTCGACCGAACAAATGTAAGTGCTTCCATGATTATCTGTTTTACTTTGTGCATAATAGAATTTGCATTGAGGACAATGCAAAATTTAGGTGTGGGGGTGGGAATTAGTCATTTTGCTCTTTATCTTAGTCATTTTTTCCTCTTCTTACCATTTTCTTTCTTTTTATGTCATTTTTTCCTCTTTTCATAAAAAAAAAAAAGAGTCACTTGCCAACTTAATAGAGTTGATTAATAATTGATCAATTTGATAGAATTTAAGTCTTCTAATCCTTAGTTGGTTCTATACTCAAGTTTACCTTTTATGATAACTCCAAATAAATTTCTTAAGAAATGATTTTCAAAGTAATATACTTTACTTAAGTTGTAACTTAGATTTTTAATTAAAGTAATGAAATTTTGGCATGCCTAACTTAGAGTTGAAAATAATTTTTCAAGTTGTCTTGATCCAAATATTGTTCAGAATATATATACATATACACATATATATACTAACTTAATAAAAGAAGAAAAATTTCTCTTAAAATCATTAGTGGTTCTATTTTACTAAGCCTAAGTTGACTGAGTAATTAAGCCCAGGAGTATTTCTATACTTAATGACCTAAGCCCAATTGGGTTGGGATTCATTGGCCCAAAACTCGCTAAATGGTCACTTAGAAAGCCGATTAAAAGAACAAAACCACCAAGGAATAAAGAGTTAAAAAAAAATTCATACTAATCATGTTATATTTGTATATGTTCTTGAAAAATTAAATGGATTTAAAGACTTGAAGTTTGTTTAAAACAAAGAGTTAGCATGTTCTTTTCAAAACTTTCAAATTAAATTTTGAGTTAAACTTGGTTTTGTATAACTATAATGAAATGATTTTCTTAAGAAAATTACATTGGAGTTATGATAAAAACGCTTTCTTGAGTATTAACCAACTTCAATTGGAATGTTTGAAGATATCAAATGAATTAATTATTTTATTAACTTCTTTAAATTGGCAAGTTGACTGAATTTTGTGGGTATATTCACTGCAAACCCTCACGAGACTACAACTCGTCCACTAGGGTAACCTAGGGGTTTAAAGGCTTGTTGTATACGCTAAATACAACCGCGAGTCCTGCGAAAGTGAGTTAGGTTTTCTTTTTATTTTCTTTGCTAGAGGACTAGCAAAAGTTTAGGTGTGGGGGTATTTGATTATCACATTTTAATTACATTTTTATACACTTATTACCTATGTTATATGAATAACGATATTACTAATAATTATTTTTATCTTATTTTGCGGGCTAATAAAGAAATAATGAATAAAAGCCCAAATGACTCAAATTCTCTGAATTTCTACCAATATTTGAAGCCCAAATCAAGACAAACCAAGGCCCAAGATACCAAATTGATCCAAGAGAAATTCGTGAAGAAAAATCAAGAAAAGACAAATTCGGTTGGGAACCATCGGTTGATCAACGGTTGGCCAACGGTTGGCTAACGGTTAGCTAACCGATCGGCCAACCGATCGGTTCCCAACAGATTCAGTTAATGGTGGATTTCTCTTCCTTTTGGCTAGGTTTGATCCAATGGTTCACATCAACTCCGTTGGGCTATAAATAGGGGTGAAGGTCGAGTGTTTTGAGTGTGAAATATTTTGTAAAACTCCATTTGGAGAGGAGGGTCACTCTTAATTGAGGAGACCTTCCAAAATTGTAACTTTGTTACACAATAAATGAAATTTTCACCTTCAATTTCCTTTCTCTTCTTCTAATCCAAGGACCAAAAGGAGGATTAGATTAAGATCGAGAGTTGTTGGTTTCTATTTTATTTCTTTTTCATTTTCTTTCTTGTTCATTTATTGCTTTGTAGCTTAGATTTACTTTCATGCAATTTACTTTCATGCAATTTACTTTCATGCAATGTATTTAACTCTTGTATTTACTTTCTAGAATAGATTTTTCTTTTCTTTAATTCACCTTGAGGCTAGAACCCTCTAGGGAATTACCCTTTTCTAAGTGTGGAGCTAATATTCGTGGGATCCCTAGAGATTGTTTGAAACTAGCTAACAAATCCAACTCATTTTCATGAGATTGAGATAAGCTAAGTGGATCTACTCTAGATTCCTCATATCTTTAATTAATCCTCCATACTTTACATTCTTGATTTTGCACTTATCCTTGTTTTCCATTTGTTTGTTATTTTCCTTTATTCTTGATTTTGATTTTCCTTTACTCTCTCCTCTCTCTCTCAATCTTGCTTTCTTTTATTTTGCACTTATTTTCTCTCAATCTCATTTTCCCTCCATGTGCATATAATCTCAAACTTAGTTTTGTTATTATGCATATAACCACCACCACACTCTCAACTTTATTGTTCTCCTCTTTTGCACATAATCCACAATCCACCTCTTTTATCTCTCCACATCCACATTCACCATTTTCTTATTTTCATTTTATTTTAATAAACTCCTAATTGTCGCGCATAATTTGAGAACCAAAACTTGAGCAAAACTCTCCCTACTTTCCCGTTCCTCGTGGGATCGATAATCTTTTATACTATAACTTGATAAGGGTTGTATACTTGCAACTTAGGAGGTAATCACTCAAAATTACCCATCAATACACCCTCAAAATTTAGAACTTCTGAGAAAAGTCTTCAAATCTACATATAGTAAAATTGAAAACTAGGATTACAAACAACCCCTTAAAATTTTGAATTTGCAAAAACACCTAAAACTTTCAAAGTTATAAAAACACCTTCTAAATTTGAAATTTATAGAAAAATACCATAATAATTTCAAACCTACAACCAATACACTGAAAATTCAGAATTACCAAAGAACCCCTAAAAATTAGGATTTTGTAGAAAACACCCAAAAGTTTTAAAATTGCTAAAACTCCTTAAAATTGAAATTATAAGAAAACAACTCTTTGTAATTTTATACCTTTTCAGTTTGGTCCTTGTAAATGTCAAATTTTTAGTGTATTTATTGTAATTTTGAAAGTTTAGGGTATTTTTGCAAATTCTAAAATTTTCATGGGGCTATTTGTAATCCTAGATTTTCAATTTACTGTTTGAAGTTTAAATATTTTCAAAGAGTTTCTAGATAATTTTGCATTTTAGGGTGGTTTTTCAAACTTTTGAAAGTTTAGGGTGTTATTTGCAAATCAAAAATTTGCAGGGGCTATTTGTAATTCTAAGAATTTCAATGAACTTTATGTAGATTTGAAATATTCATAGATGTTTTTCTAAATTTTCAATATTTGAGGGTGTTTATTGCAACTTTGAAAGTTTAGGGTGTTTTTGCAAATTCTAAAAATTTAGGGGTTGCTTGTAGTTTTAAGAATTTCAATGTACTATTTGTAGATTTGAAATCTTCACAGAGGTTTTTATAAATTTTGAATATTTGAGGGTGTATATTGTAATTTTGAAAGTTTAGGTGTTTTTTGCAAATTCTAAAAATTTAGGGGCTGTTGTAGTTTTAAGAATTTCAATGTACTATTTGTAGATTTGAAATATTCACAGAGTTTTTATTAATTTTGAATATTTGAGGGTGTATATTGTAACTTTGAAAGTTTAGGGTGTTTTTACAAATTCTAAAAAATTAGGGGCTATTTGCAATTCATAGACTTCAGTTTTCTATTTTAGGTTTGAAAATTTTTAAGCTTTTTCTACAAGTTTTAAATTTTTGAGGGTGTTTTTATCAAACTTTCAAAGTTTTAGGGTGTTTTTGCAAATTCTAAAACTTTTGGGCCTGTTTGTCTTTCCATGATTTTCATTGAAATATTTTAGAATTGAAATTTTCAGTTTAGTTTTTAATTTGTATTTTCAGGGTATTTTTGTAATTTTCAAAATTTCAGTTGTGTTTTCTCAGAATTTGAAAATTTTTGGTATTTCTTGTAAAGTTTTAAACTTTCGGTGTTATTTGTATGTTTTGAATTTATATGATGTTTTACAATTTTGGAAAATTTTGAGGCTTTTTTTATAGTTTTGGAATTGTTGGGTGTTGTTTGTAATTTTCTATTTTACAAGGGGATATTTATAATTTTTTTTTGTTCGGGCTCTTTAGCAAGCTTGATATTTTTTGGCCAGTTTGCAAAGAGCCCCTAAAAGTTTATAAAAAGACCATTGAAAGTTTATATATATAACACTATTATAGTTAAATGGGTAAATGGTAAACATATTAAATGGTAGGGCAAAACCCGCCATTTAATGTTAAATGGGCCATAAATGGGCAAATGGGCAAAATATGCCCACCCATTTATGACCCGCCCGTTTATGACCCATAATCGCCCATTTAACATCCCTACATCAATCATCAATGAGCCTCTACAGACTATCGATGGTTTGATGGCTGAAATCAGCTATTGAGCTGATTTCCACATCGTTTTGCCTCATACACATCTTATACCTATATTCACCTGTACTAAATTATCTCAAACATTTATTAGTACCAAATGAGAGTTTGTTATTACTCAAACAAGAGATATTGTACGGACTACATCCTAACAGACACTGTCTAAACTAGCTATGACCATGCTGTGAAACTATAATTAACATGATAAGTTTTCCTTTAATCCTTTTAGGAAAGAGTAACAAATATAAAATCCCACCAGTCACCAATTCGTAATGACCACTCTATTCTCTAATTATCAGGGTGATGGTATATAGCTCTAGTTCTACCCTTAAATGCTAGTGCTACCTTATATAAGGTTATCTTATACTCACATATGAATCCTCAACATTCTCAAACTTGACCAAAGTCAATCTGTCCCTTCACATTGGTGAGTATCAGGCCCAACCTAGAGTTAATAGGCCTTAAATAGATGCTAGAAACCACTTTTAACCCGAAAGCTTAAGCTATTAGGTTTGATCCCAATTTCTATTTAAACCTATCCTTTTTTTTATCCTATTCAATGTGAGACTATACTCACATATGAATCCATTGCAGTTACAAGTACAGCTGTTAGGGCTTGTTAGGTTCATTATATGGTAACCATTTTTTGGTGGTTTCAAGGAAAAAAAATCAAAACATCACACGTGGGGCTCACTTTTTCATCATTTTCAGCATATTTCCTCTCAAACAACCCGAAATAGGTTTTTAGTTTTTATGAGACCTGCAGCATTATTAGCATTTTGAGTGTGGATCCCGTAGACACTATTTCCCTCTTTCCTTTTTTTTTTCCCCACCTAAACAGAAGAATGACCCTATTTCCTTAGGTGGCTGCGAACCAAACAGCCCCTAGGTGCAAATATAAGAAGAAGAAAATGATGAAGCTTCACATTCAACTGTACAAATAGTTTCAAACTGTAAAATGATCCCCTACTTCCCTTAACAAGAACTGTTTATTGGGAGTTTCTGTAGAATCTAGACAAGGCTTGATGTTAACAGAGGAAACAGGCAAGTCCAGATCAATGCAATCCAAGGAATCTTAAGATTCTTGATAACCTAAAATGAACTTTTTCAGACCATCAAATTGCAATAATCAAGCAAGCCTAATATGGTCCAAGAACGTTATTGATGATTATAGAAGCTATATAGTAGCAGAAATCAACATAGGTGATTGATTAGAGGATTCTAATATCATACAAAAGTTGAGACGGATACAACACAAGCCCCAAAAAGTTATTGCAGCATCAAAATCAAACAAACTAAGAACAGAAAAGAGAATACAACCCCAAGACAAAGAGATCAAACAAAACAACTAGGCTAGAAATCCCAAGCAGAAGAAACTCTAGGCCTATTATGGCTGCTTGAAGCAGGAGTATTGATCTGAGGAACCATGAAAGAGTCATCAGTACTCCACTGTTCTCCTATCCCCTTCAACGCATCATAACACTGTTGGTTCTGATTCAATCCCTTCATCCCAAATCCATAGTCACAGTGACCAAAACTCTGCAGAGTCTGAATTTGAGGTACCCAGATGGGTAACTCTGCAACAACTAGCTCAGTCTCCGAAAGAGGCACCATCTCCTCATTCTGCTTAAATAAATAAAAAGTTACATTAAAATGCAAAATATAAAGGATATGGGATTTGTGCGTGATCAAATTTGCATATATATACCTTGTGCAATTCATACGTATCATCGACGAGCAAGTCTTCAACACGATAACCTGGAATTGTCTTCGTCAAGTATTCCGATATGCTGCTGCTGCTTTCATTGTTGTTGCTGATGACCGATGATTTTTCGACATTTATGGATTGCTCGGATGATGGTGCAGCTGACAGCCGAGCACCAGTCAACAAGAACCTACTGTGTTTCATGGTGAGTTGATTAGCACTGTGAATCGGATCGTCGCAGTCCCTGCAAAGGATTGCCCGGTCCTCCTGACAGAACACGAAACCTCTCCTCTCCTGCAACAAACGCAATTGTCGTCATTTAACTCATCTTCAGAAGAAGCACTGGAAATAGAGATAGTTAGTTACCTTGCAGATATCACAGAGGGGTTGAGATTGGTCTGCAGACGAGAGCGAGAAGCGGCGGTGTTTTCTTGCAAGCTTGTTTGCGTGGTGGACGCGGCGGTCGCAGGCGTCGCAGAGAGCGGCCTCATCGGCGCAGCAGAAGACGGAGGCCTCGTCTTTGCTGCAAACGTCACACTGTATCTTCATTGGATCCAGGAATGAAAGTTTGAGATCTGGGTTTTTGGTCAATGAGGAGGAGGGATATAGGGGAGATGAGATTATTGATTGCTATGGGGAATGGAGCAAACTTTCATGAAATAATATTTGTTTAAGAGTAGAATGAATTTGGTTGATGGGCTTATCATTAATTATTATAAATTAACCAAGATGGGATGATTCTGGAATTTATGCCATCATAGAGGATATTATATAGAGGAAATATTTAATCTTTTGAGGTTTATCCTGTCAAGAAAAATTGGATATATTATTTTTACAGTAGCTTTTGTCTATGATCTCTTTTATAGTTTGTTTTAAGACAGAAATTGGAGGAACTGAGTCATCATTAATTAGTTAATTAATTAAATAGACAATTTGGTGGGCCAAAAGATTTGGCTGGCAAAAAGTTTGTGGAATTAAAACATCAAGATTAATCACAATTCTGCACAGAAATCTAACAAGATTAGACAAATAACAGTCCAAATTTATTTAAAAACTCCCTAAGAAATATCAAGGAGAATTCAGTAGATCTGTATTCTTTTATTCCAAGTGTGTATTTTCATAATATGTATACATAGTTCAACCAATTTTCTTCATAACCTGCTAATAATCACTATCATCTGAAAAATCTAAGCTACATAAATTCGATTAGTTTAGTGTTTTCCGCACAGTGAATTCATAACTTCTCTACATCCAGATGTTTGCTTCTTTGTGGTTCATGCAAAAATGTTGTATTAATATATATACAGATGGTTCATGAAAAATGCAATTATAACTAGAATTTCAGTTTATCCATTTATTTCATGAAAATGTAGTCTCTTTCCAACTTTAGTTCAAAGAACGACCCTAATTTCACAAAATGTCTCCAAATCGACTGTCAAACAGTGACTATCTTTTGTAATTACAAATTGAGAAACCTATAGTATCATTGACACAAACAGAGAAAATTGTGTAGACGTTATATTTTAGAAGTTTCAAGCGTAAATCCTGGTCAACCAAACAAAACTAATATCTATTGTATGATTAGTTGCTCATCTCCATGATATAATCACAGGTTTCAGGATTCTGAAATAGTATGTAACTTAGTTCTTTAAAACACAGGAGACTTAGAGGTTACTAATTTCCAACACAGCAAGGCTGAGCGCACAAAAGCAATGCATGTGCAACATTTCACCATATTTCCCTAAATGACAAGCACGTAAGAAATATAGCATTTTTGTCTTTATTGGGAAAAAAAACTGAAAAAGACCTTACAAACGATTCCATTTAGTCAGGTACACTAGTCTAAAAATGTTCAAAGAGCAATTGAAGTATATCAAGATATTAGACAGAAGTACAATATAAAGATATGTAGTTCGCTAAAACAGGGTTGTGCATGTGCAATGTTAGCAATGAAGTTATGTAGTGGTGATATCTAGTTAAGTGAATTAGTTTTTTATTAGATACCCCAACTATTTCATTAAATGTCTACAATTTGCAGCGGGGGAGATATTAGTTTTTGAGATGAAGCAAAAATAGAGACTAAAATAGTTTTGAGATGAAGCAAAATGGAGCCTACAATGTAATATGTAAGTACTAAAAGTACTAAGCAAAACAAATTTGTTCTACCAATCTCTCTCAAAAATAAAAATAAAAATAAATAAAAATCTACCAAGCCAAGTCTGTTCATAAAAAATGAGGAAAAATTATCTCTGTGCTGGTCAATCTTTTTACTAAGTTTTTAATGGCATCACCTTGAAATTCTTAGTACTCTAGCTTAAAGAATATAACATAGCCGTTTTAGGGTGATTTAATTCTAAGCTAGTGAATAAGGCTTATCTTCATTTTGGTACCTCAAAGTTTATCCTTTTATGATCACTTTGGTATCCTCAAAGTGTAAGAGATTACTTGAATAAACAATTGAGCACGCAACGGAAATAAATCAAATATAAAATACTCCAGTCATTGTTGTCTAGAATGATCGCAACTCGATAATTAAATTAAAACTAGAGATAATCTAAGCACATACGAAACAAAGAAGATAATTAGGTTACCGTTAGAATAAATAAAATAAAGAAATCTGAAAAGAGTTTCTAGTCTTTGTCTTACCGAATAGCCTAAATCTAATGGAGGAACTATGGTCAGATTTATAGGCTAGACTAGAACCCTTTTTATAACTGAAATTTTTAAAAGATAAGACTTCTTAAAAGATAAGTTTTCATCCATCAAGGAAATTATCTAGATATGATCTTATCCCAATCCACTACAACTCTTTATAGGATAAGAAATTCAAAAACTATAACAAATTAAGATAATTATTATCATGTGGGCTGAAACTTTATCTGGATACAACATTCTCCCACTTGGTCCACATGATACAAATATCTCACAATTGACATAGAAGTATGGTTATAATTAAAATTCATGTCATCTAGTAGTGGACAACTCCCACTCAAATAAAGAATCTAATGCACGAATCACAGCGGTCAAGCTCTTAATAATAACGAGCTCTTCCTTCCATGTATCACGATGCATAAATTCACTAGGCGAGCAACGTTATGAGCAAACTTTATGAATGACTTCCTACAAGTCACTTGAGTCCTACTTTAACTATCCCAACGGATATAATTTAAATATAAATACTTTATTTGTGCACAATAAAATTAAACTTTATTATCCAAGAATATCCAAACATGTCTAAAAATAACTAGAGAGAACAAACACATGACGAGCTAAATCAATCCCATATGCTCCACATGCCTTCGAACTTTTTTGTCAACAGTCTTTTAGTCATGGGATCTGCAACCATAAGCTCGGTATTAATGTGCTAAAAGGACACAACACTTTGCTTCACATTCTCTCTAACACTAAGATACTTTATGTCGATATGCTTGCTTTGGCTTCCACTCTTAATTAATTTTAGAGAAGAAAACTACTACCGAATTATAACGATAGATCGTCATAGGCCTTGCAATAGAATCGACTATTTTGAAGTTTGAGATAAAGTTCCTCAACCATAATGCCTATGTCATGGCTTCATACCATGCAATGAACTCTGCCACTATGGTAGATGAGGCAACAATTATTTGCTTAGTACTCCTCCAAGACATAGCGCTTCCGGCGAGAAGGAAGACATCCTAAAGTAGAATTTCTTGAATCTACACATCTAGCAAAGTCTGAATCTAAATAACCGACCACCTCCAAATAATCATTATGACTGTAAGTCAATTTGTAGTCATTAGTTCCCTTCAGATACCTCATAACTCTTTTAGCAGCCCTCCAATTCTCCATGCCAAGATTACTCTGGTATCAACCCAACAATCCTACTGCAAATCCGATGTCATGTCTAATGAAGACCTGTGCACACATGAAACCGTCCATGGTTGATGCATAAGGTATGCTCTTCATCTGTTCATTTTCTAGTTCATTTTATGGATATTGATCTTGAATGAGTTTATCCCCTTTGATGATAAGTGCTGACATTGACGCACAATCTTTCATTCTGAATCTCTCTAATATCTTTGCAATGTAAGCCCTTTGAGATAGTCTTAAAGTTCTGTTAGACCTATCTTTGTGAATTTCTATGCCAATGATATAATAAGCTTCACCTAAATCCTTCATTTTAAAGTTTTCAGAAAGGAATTATTTTGTATCATGTAGCAAACCTAAATCACTGCTTGCAAATAGAATATCATCTACATACATTACTAGAAATATAATTTTACTCCCACTGACCTTAAGGTATATACATTGATCAACGATGTTCTTAGAAAATCCGTATGAGGAAACAACATTGTGAAAATTTTTATACCATCGACGGAGTGATGGGGTAAAATGGGATTACCTTTAAGTTGTAAGTATACAACCTTGATCAAGTTATAGTATATAAAGTTATCAATCCCACGAGGAACGTGAAGTAGGAGTTATCCAAGTTTGGTTCTTTTTAGATTATGTGCGCGACAATTAGGAGTTATTCAAAATAAAAGTAAAACATGGTGAAAGTGGTTCGTGAGAGATAAGATAGAGTGGATTGTGGATTATGCTAATAAAACGAGGAAGAAAATGAGAGTGGAGAGATTTAGAAAATGTGTGTGATAAAACGAGGAAGAAAATGAGTGTGGGGGTTTAAAGATGGAAGTGGTAAAGTGAAAATAAAAGAAAATGAGTGTGAGAGAAGGAGGGTGATTGAGATTTGTGTAATAAAAGAAAAAGAAATCAAGAGAGGAGAAAGACAATTAAAGAAAAATAAACAAATGAAAATAAGGATAAGAGGAAAATTAAGAATGTAAAGTATGGAGGATTAATTAAAGATATGAGGAATCTAGAGTAGATCCACTTAGCTTATCTCAATCTCACAAGAATGAGTTGGATTTGTTAGCTAGTTTCAAACAATCTCTAGGGATCCCACAAATATTAGCTCCATACTTAGAAAGGGTAATTCCCTAGAGGGTTCTAGCCTCAAGGTGAATTAAAGAAAAGAAAAATCTATTCTAGAAAGTAAATACAAGAATTAAATACATTGCATGAAAGTAAATTGCATGAAAGTAAATTGCATGAAATTAAATTTAAGCTACAAAGCATATAAATGAACAAGAAATGAAAAAGAAATAAAATATAAACCAACAACTCTGATCTTAATCTAATCCTCCTTTTGGTCCTTGGATTAGAAGAAGAGAAAGAAAATTGAAGGGGTGAAAATTTTCATTTATTGTGTAATAAAAGTTATAATTTTTGGAAGGTCTTCTCAATTAAGAGTAACCCTCCTCCCCAAATAGAGTTTTCACAAAGTATTTCACACTCAAACCTCTCCCTCTACCCCTCTATTTATAGCCAACGGAGTTGATATGAACCATTGGATCAAACTTGACCATCAAGAAAGAAATCGACTTTTAAATTCGGATCTGCAAACCGACGGTTGGCCGATCGGTTTGCCAACCGGTTAGCCAACCGGTTGGCTAACCGGCTGGTCAACCGATTGGTTTCCAACCGAATTTATTTTTTCTTGATATTTTTGCACGAATTCTTCTTGGATTCCTTGGGTGTCTTGGGCCTTCATTTGTCTTGATTTGGGCTTCAAAATAGGTAGAAATTGAGGATTTAAGTCATTTGGGCTCTTATTCATTAATACTCCATTAACACGCAATTTAAGATAAAAATAATTATTAGCAGGATATTTATTCATATAAAATAGGTAATGAGGGTAAAAAAATATAATTAAATTATGATTATCAAATACCCCACACCTAAACTTTTGCTAGTCCTCTAGCAAAGAAAATATAAAGAAAACCTAACTCACTTTCGAGAATCGCGGTTGTATTTAGCGCATACAACAAGCCTTTAAACCCCTAGGTTACCTAGTGGGCGAGTTGTAGTCTCGTGAGGGTTTGCATGAATATACCCACAAAATTCACCAACTGTCAATTTAAAGAAGTTAATGAAATAATTAATTCATTTGATATCTTTAAACATTCCAATTGAAGTTGGTTAATACTCAATAAAACATTTTTATCATAACTCCAATGTAATTTTCTTAAGAAAATCCTTCCATTATAGTTATACAAAATCAAGTTTAACTCAAAATTTTAATTTAAAAGTTTTGAAAAGAACATGCTAACTCTTTGTTTTAACAAACTTCAAGTCTTTTAATCCATTTAATTTTTCAAGAACATATACAAATATAACTATATATAAAAACATGGTTAGTATGATTTTTTTACTCTTTATTCCTTAGTGGTTTTGTTCTTTTTAATCAAGCTTTCTAAGTGACCATTTAGCGAGTTTTGGGCCAATGAATCCCAACCCAATTGGGCTTAGGTCATTAAGCATAGAAATACTCCTTGAGCTTAATTACTCAGTCAACTTAGGCTTAGTAAAATAGAACCACCAATGATTTTAAGAGAAATTTTTTTCTTTTGTTAAGTTAGTATAATATATATATGTGTATATGTATATATATTCTGAAAAATATTTGGATCAAGATAAATTGAAAAATTATTTTCAACTCTAAGTTAGGCATGAAAAATTTTATTATTTTAATTAAAAATCTAAGTTAAAACTTAAGTAAAGTATACTACTTTGAAAATCATTTCTTAAGAAATTTATTTGGAGTTATCATAAAAGGTAAACTTGAGTATAGAACTAATTAAGGATTAGAAGACTTAAATTCTATCAAATAGATCAATTATTAATCAACTCTATTTTGTTGGCAAGTGACTATATTTTTTAATTTTTCTTTTTTAAATTTTTTAAATGGTAAGAAAAGAAGAAAAAATGACTAAGGTAAAGATAAAATGACTAATCCCCACCCCCACACCTAAATTTTGCATTGTCCTCAGTGCAAATTCTATTATGCACAAGGTAAAACAAATAATAATTGAAGCACTTACATTTGTTCGGCCGACTTGAAAAAAAATCTACAAATACCTTAAAGATGAGGGGTGAAGCCAAAAATTTATTCTCTCTCTCTTTTTTTTTTTTGAAATAAAGAACAACAAGAAACTCTCACATGAGAGAAGAATAAATTCTTTTTATTATTATGAGACAAAGAATAAAAATGTAGAATAAAAGATGAAACATGAGAAGCTCACATTCTACATTAAATCCTACCTTATTGCTAAAATTCTACCGAAATTTGAAGAATTTCAAAATAATATAATCACGATGTGCTTAAATTCTAAAAATTTCAGGGTTTTAGTGATGTTTGCAACAATGGAAGGTAGTTATTAATGGTTGTATGCTTTTTGAACTTAGATTCGTTATTAACAAAAATTTCATCAAAAATAAAATCTTGTTGTTTTCTATTTTTCAAAATCTAAGTTCATTGACAAAGGGTTCTTCAAATGTTGGCTTCAAGATCGTGTATTCAACATAATTCTCTCGCTCAAGGACTTGATTATTAACCCTTTACTGGATCATGTGAATGGATTGCATTCACTTGATCTTGAAAAGTTGAACTTGACCGCGTTCCTTGGATTGGTCACGGGTTGACTTCGGAAATGATCCTCTCTTTCTCACTTATAGCTAGCTAGTTAACCAAGCTGGATTTCTAATCTAGCTATGGCTTGAGTGTTGGAGTTGAGACTTTGTCCTGTTGATTGCATAAAGGAGTTCATCGTGCTAGATGTTTGAGTCAACAAGTTCGTGGTCTGTGTAGAGGTTTTAATCAAGGCTTCCAAACCCCTTTCCAAAATATTAAGAAGTTTCTCAACATTTGAAGGAATATGATTTGTAGATTGATGATGAGGAAACTGATTTGGAAATGGCTGATTTGGTTGTGGAAAATTGGTTTGAGAACTGAAAGAAACTGCGTTGCCCCTAGGGAATTGTTGGTTTGAAGAGGGAGTGAAATTTTAATTTTCCGAGAAATTACCCTGATTCCATGTAAAATTTGGATGATTTCTCCAACCTGGATTATAGGTTGGAGAAAATGGATCATTAATCGGATGCTGGAATGCATCATTCATCTGTTCTAGAGATTGAGTATTTCCTAAGAGTGGACATTGCTCTAAAGCATGGGCTGTAGAAAGACAGTTATGACAACCTGAGGCAGAAACTTGATTGATTTGAGCCGGTGCTCGTTCTTTGGTTTCTAAAGTTTCTAACCTGCGTAGAATTGTAGCCATCTTAGCTTCAGAGGCTATGTTTTACTCTAAGGAAGGACCTCTAGAACTGGATTGGGGAACTGATGAATCACAGTGTTCCCACTGCATGGTTTTCTCGGATAAACTCTCTAGAAAGTCCCAAGCTTCGTTAGCGTTTTTCTTCATGAAATCCCCTTGACACATTGACTCTAAGGAAGTTTTTAAAGAATAATCCAATCCTTCATAAATGATTTGGCATAATCGCCACTTTTCAAGACCATGGTGAGGACATTGGATAAGAAGATCTTTAAATTTGTCAAAATACTTCCAAAAAGGTTCTCCCGGGATAATTTTAAAATTTTGAATGCTGTTGCTAAGCTTGACTGTCTTGTGGATAGGAAAGAATTTTTTCAGAAAAACTGTTACAAATTCACCCCAAGCTGAGATGGAATCTGTGGGTAAGCTATACAGCCATTTTTTGGCTTTGTCCTTAAGGGCAAATGGAATAAATCGGAGTTTGATCGCATCTTTGGTTAAGTCCCTCATCTTGATCATGAGGCAAACTTCTTCAAATTTGGAGATGAAAATGTAAGCGTCTTCGGTTTCTACTTCTAGGAATTTGGGAAGCATGTTAATAACATGCGGTCTAAGTTCAAAATTTGCTCCATTGACCTCGGGGAGTTTTATGCAAGAGGGGATTGCATTTCTAGTGGGGTAACAAACATCTTGAAGAACAGGTGGGTTGGTATTGGCCATTTCGTTTGGTTCAAGAGATGGATCAAAATGAATTAAACGATTGGTATTATCCCTAACCCAAGCTTGCATACACCAAACCAAAATGTTTTTTAAAAGAAAAAGGAAAAGAGAAAAAGTCAAGAAGATGATGAGAAAAAGAAAAAAGGAAAAACTAACTAAAAGCAAATCAAGGCAATCACTTTTCAATCACCCTAACTCTAGGATTAAGCCTAAACTTGACTTAGACCAGCTCCTAACTAAAAATTTCCTTAATAAAAAGATCAAAGTTTACTTGGGTAATTAGCTAGGTAAGGATAGTACTAGAGGAGATCAAAGATCAATTAAGTACCTCTTTCCTTACGGGCGCCTTCATAACCTAAACCTTGCCTTAGACACCAATTAATCCAAATAAACTTGGACGGTTCACTTAAGGATTTCTTATTCCTTAATGAGCTCGAATCCTTAGGGGCTAACGTCTAATCAGTTTTAAAAGGCTTGGGTATGTGTAGTGAGGAATTAGTGATTTTGGACTAAGGAAAGGGTGATGAAATCCTCACCTTATCTTGATTAATGGGTTTTGCCCTTAAAATATTTTCAAGTGAGTGCCAAATCAAGATGCTCAAATCACTTTGGTGAATTCCTACTATTATATGAAATGCAACCCTAGGAATTAAAAGCAACTAAAAAGGATGCAAAAATAAAAATCTTTTCATTTTTTAATATGGTCGACAATCAAAGAAATAAAGTTTATTAGGGTCGACAAAGGTAAAATAATTTTTTTTTATTTTTTATTTTTTTTATCCTAATTATCTCTAATGTGAATGAACTATCTAAAGGGTGGAATTGAGAATACTAGAAAGAAGAGTTATCCAGGCAATCGCTATCCAAAGCCTCGTTGGAGGTAAATCTTCAATCTTGATTCTTCAACTCTCAATCTTAAAGTTCCAAATTCCTTCACAAAAGAAAAACACACAAGTTAAGGAATCAAAGTTAATTAAAATCCTACTTATGCAACGTTCCCCGGCAACGGCGCCAAAAACTTAGTGGGGTAAAAATGGGATTACCTTTAAGTTGTAAGTATACAACCTTGATTAAGTTATAGTATATAAAGTTATCGATCCCACGAGGAACGTGAAGTAGGAGTTATCCAAGTTTGATTCTTTTTAGATTATGTGCGCGACAATTAGGAGTTATTCAAAATAAAAGTAAAACATGGTGAAAGTGGTTCGTGAGAGATAAGAGAGAGTGAATTGTGGATTATGCGCAATAAAACGAGGAAGAAAATGAGAGTGGAGAGATTTAGAAAATGTGTGTGATAAAAACGAGGAAGAAAATGAGTGTGAGGGGGTTTAAAGATGGAAGTGGTAAAGTGAAAATAAAAGAAAATGAGTGTGAGAGAAGGAGGGTGATTGTGATTTGTGTAAATAAAAAGAAAAAGAAATCAAGAGAGGAGAAAGACAATTAAAGAAAAATAAACAAATAAAAAATAAGAATAAGAGGAAAATTAAGAATGTAAAGTATGGAGGATTAATTAAAGATATGAGGAATCTAGAGTAGATCCACTTAGCTTATCTCAATCTCACAAGAATGAGTTGGATTTGTTAGCTAGTTTCAAACAATCTCTAGGGATCCCACAAATATTATCTTCACACTTAGAAAAGGATAATTTCCTAGAGGGTTCTAGCCTCAAGGTGAATTAAAGAAAAGAAAAATCTATTCTAGAAAGTAAATACAAGAATTAAATACATTGCATGAAAATAAATTGCATGAAATTAAATTTAAGCTACAAAGCATATAAATGAAGAAGAAATAAAAAAAGAAATAAAATATAAACCAACAACTCCTGATTTTAATCTAATCCTCCTTTTGGTCCTTGGATTAGAAGAAGAGAAAGAAAATTGAAGGGGTAAAAAATTTTATTTATTGTGTAATAAAAGTTATAATTTTTGGAAGGTCTTCTCAATTAAAAGTAATCATCCTCTCCAAATGGAGTTTTTATAAAATATTTCACACTCAAACCTCTCCCTCTACCCCTCTATTTATAGCCCAACGGAGTTGATATGAACCATTGGATCAAACTTGGCCACCAAGGAAGAGAAATCAGCATTTAAATTCGGATCTGTTGCAAACCGATCGGTTGGCCGAGCGGTTAGCCAACCGGTTAGCCAACCGATTGGTTTCCAATCGAATTTGTCTTTTCTTGATATTTTTGCACGAATTCTTCTTGGATTCCTTGGGTGTCTTGGGCCTTCATTTGTCTTCAGATTTGGGCTTCAAAAATAGGTAAAAATTCAGAGGATTTAAGTCATTTGGACTCTTATTCATTAATACTCCATTAACCTGCAATTTAAGATAAAAATAATTATTAGCGGGATATTTATTCATATAAAATAGGTAATGAGGGTAAAAAATGTAATTAAATTGTGATTATCAGTGAGGCTTGTTTTAGTCCATATATAGATCTCTTTAGCGTACAAACTAAGTTAATATATAGATCTCTTTAGCTTACAAACTAAGTTATTATCTCATCACAAAATTTCTTCCGGTTGCCTCATGTATACTTCTTCCTCAAGATCCCCATTCAGAAAGGTTATTTTCACATCTATTTGATATAACTCCAGATTAAAATGAGCTACTAGAGCCATGATAACCCTAAATGAATCCTTCTTATAAACTGGTGAGAAGGTTTCATGATAATCAATCCCTTCCTTTTGAGTGAAATATTTGGCTACAAGTCTAGCCTTATATCTCTCAACATTACCAGAAGCGTCCCTTTTGGTCTTGTAGACCTATTTGCAGCTTATGGCGACAATCCCTTTTGGTAATTTGACGAGATCCTAGACATAATTTTTAGCCATAGATTCCATATCTTCCTTCATGGCATTGTACCAAAGAGTAGATTGATCTCCATTCACGGCTTGTGAAAATGTACATAGATCATCCTTAGGTCCGATGTCAAAATTAGACTCCTAAAGATATCCAACATAATCACTAGAAATAGCTTATTTCCTTTCCCTTGTGGACCTCCTTAATCCTATCTCTTGATTTACATCAATATGAGGTTCATTATGAACTTTAATTTTGTGGGCAGGTTGCTGATGGACTGGTTGCTCGTCAAGGTCATCTATTTGATTTCCTTAAAAAATAACCAAATCTTTATCTTTATGAAATTTGATTTCCTCACGTGATTCCTCAAATTCTATCCTATGTGGAAATGCACTCCCATTAGATTCAAAATTCTCAAGAAATTTAGCATTTCTAGCCTCAACTACTCTTATAAAGTGTGAAGGACAATAAAACCGATATCCCTTAGAGTTAACTGGATAGCCAATGAAATAACCATTGATTGTCCTCGGATCAAGTTTCTTTATGTGTGGATTATAAATCCTCACTTCAACTGGACAACCCCATATGTGCAAGTGCTTTAAACTAGGTTTTCATCCATACCATAGTTCAAATAGTGTTTTGAGAATACTTTTAGATGGAGCTCAATTTAAAATATATATATTGCAGCTTTCAAGACTTTACTCCAAAGAGATTCAGGAAGATTAGAATTACTAATCATGCTCCTCACCATGTCAATAAGCATGTGATTCCTCCTTTCTGATACTCTATTTTGTTGCGGTGTATAGGGCATTATATATTGGACAATGATGCCCTCTTCATTGATGAAGTTTGCAAATGGACCTGGCATTTGTCCCTTTTCTATGTACCTACCATAGTACTCTCCGCCTCTATCTAATTCTTACAATTTTAAGCTTCGTTTGGATACCATAGGGTTTTCCTTGTTTCCATGGTGTTTTTGCCAAAAATAAAGCACTATGCATTTGGAAATCATGGTGTTTTTCAGCTAAATCATTCTCAAACCGAAAACACAAAACTTATTGCAAAACACCTTTTAGGTGCTTTAACTTTGATGTTTTGGTTTTCAGCTTGAGGAGATGTTAATATAATATCTAACATAATATATTAAATATATTTAATATATAGTTATTATTGACATGCTTATTATATTATATTATAGTTAATCTAGTATACTAGTAATATTTGTAAATAATATAAAATATGTTAATAATTAAAATATCTTATATAATAATATAATTACATATTAGATACTAATATTTAATATGTTGATAATGTATTTTATAATAATATAGTTAAAGTAATATAAAAATAAATAATAAAAATATAAATAGATTAATACAAAATACTATAAAATAAATATTGATAACAGATAATAATATAATAATTATAGAATAATATATTATAAAATATTATATATTAATATACTATGCAATATTATATAATTACTATAAATAATTAATTTTTAATAAATAATATGAAAGAAATTAATAATTGTAAAATGTTATATAATAGTAACATATTTAATAATAAAAAATAATAGAATAATTATATAATAATAATATATTACATAGCTTATATTATATAGTAAATGTAGTATATTATATAGATATAATATTAAAATTACATAGCAAATAACATAATATATTATATAGTAATCAATATAATATATTAGATAATAAAAATATAATATATTATAAAGTAAAATAATTTATCAATACTAAAATAATATATTGCTAACAAATGTTCATGTAATAATAATGTATTCATAATATAATAATATTAATTTATATCATAATTTTTAATAATATAAGTATTTATTTATATTATTAAAGTATTATTAGTAAACTCTAACGTATTAGAAACTATAACATATTATATAATGTTAAAGTATTTATAATATATTAATTTGTTAATAATACACTAGTAATAACATAATACTAATATTATTATAATATTATATTATATTAATATTAGTATAATTATATTAATAAAAATAATATTATTTTAAAAATATTATATAATATATAACAATAAACAATTGATATACCAAAATAATATATTATTATTTGAAAAAATATGTAATAATTATAACATAACATAATACATGAAAGTACAATATAATATTATAATACATTATACAATATTATATTGAATTACATTTAATATTAATAATATTATAATAATATAAAGTAAATATTATAACATTTTATTTATAATATATTCTATTATAATTATTATATAATATATTAATAATATATTTAATACTAATGTTATAATGGGTCAAACTAGTGTTGACAAAAACACTCAACATGGTCTTCAAAACACTTTAGGGGGAATACAAAACACCGTAGTTTTTTTTTATAGAATCATGACAAGAAAAACACCATGATATCCAAATGAAGCCTTAATTTTCTTATCTTTTTGCTTCTCTACCTCCACCTTATGGCTCTTAAAGGCATCTAGTGCCTCTGCTTTGTTAAAAAGAGAAAAGATACATATATCTAGTATGGTCATCAATAAATGAGATAAAATATCTCTGACCATTTAGACAAGGAGTAGTAAAAGGTCCACAAATATCAGTGTGTATGATTTTTAAAACACTAGAATTCCTCTTGGCACCTTTAGTGGACTTGTTAGTTTGCTTTCCCTTAATGCAATCCACACAAGTACTATAATCAAAAAAATCAAGAGTTTTTAAAACTTCATCATTTACTAATCTTTTTATCCTTCCTATGGAGATATGTTCCAATCTCCTATGCCATAAGGTAGAAGAGTTCTCGTTAATGAAATTCGCTTTATGCCAACATCAACATGCATATTCAAATAAGTCAATTCAATTATGAGATGTAGATCAAATTTATATAAATTATCAATTAAGGTTCCAACATGGACTCTATACAATAAAATATCAAAATATGTTCCTTTAAAATGAAAATAATAACCAATAGAAACTAATTTCAAAATTAAAATTAAATTTTTAGAGAAGTCCGGAACATAAAAGACATTTTCTAAATCCAAAGTGAAACCGGTCTTCAAAATAAATCTAAAGGTTCACACAGCATCGACTTGTGAACACATCTGATTTCCTGGATAGATGCACTGTTCTTCCATTCAGCTTACTTAGGTTGAGAAAGTGTTGCATGGTATTGATAATACGGATTGTAGAACCAGAATCAATCCACCATGAATTATTTGGAACTTCAACATAAAAGAATGCATGACACACAAAAGAGATGAAATTACCTTTCTTTATGAGCCATTTCTTGTGCTTAATACAATCTTTCTTCATATGCCCATCCTTTCTGTAAATGAAACATTTGTTCTGATCGCCATATTTCTTTTTATTGGCACTTGCTTCTTCTTTTCTTGTTGAGCATGATTGTTCTTCCCAGTGCTTCCTTTATTATGAGTAGCCAAATAAGCACTTTCAAGCTTCTCATGCTTTAGTATCTCTTCCTCCTGAACACACATGGTCAATAATTCATTCACATACCATTTTTCCTCATGTAAGAACTTTTAAATGGTTAATATTCAGAAGGAAGAGAGTCAAAATAAAATGCACTAGGAATGACTCAGAAATTTCTATCTCAAGGGACTTGAGTTGAGCAGCGATGTCCCTCATTTCCATACTGTGCTCATGCACACTCTTAGAGTGGTTAAATATTTTACTTGAAAGCTTCTTCATTAAGGTGCTGGCCAAAGGTTTATCCGAGCTAACAAATTGCTCCTCAATGGCTTTCAAGTAGTATTTGACCTTATGGCAATATGGAATAGAGCCTCAGGTTCTCTTAATGACATGAGACTTAATATGCATCAAATTTAATTGGTTTGAACTTTCCCACCGTACACACATTTGTTTCTCATGTAGCATACTTTCCTCTATGGGATTAGGTGATTGATCCACACGAAGCGCCAAGTCTAGATCCATGCACCTGAGAAAAGGATTTTGTCTCTCCAATCATCAAAATTATCACCACAAAGTACTAAACAACATAAGCAGTAGGAATAACTGCAATAATCAAGGAATTTAAACTTTAGTACTATGAAATAAAACTTGAGTTCTAAACAACCAATGTTAGTTTAGAATAAAATAAATTCAAACCTTTCTATGGACAAAGGTAGCATCACGCATGTATTTATTCTTGCTTTATTAATAAGACTAATAAAATATTAATATTAAGAACTAAATCATCCTATACGTATGGGCCTAGGAAAAATTCACTCCTAATATTAGTTTTATTATCTTATTCCGATTAACCCAAAACAATAATAACTTCCGTATAGGCCGGGTCACTATTTCTTTGAATTAACCACAACTTAGATGTCATTAAAACTTAATGAAGTGTGTTAATCTTTATTTGACAATCCTCATGATAAAAGATACTATAACTACTCTTAAGTCACTCGGCAAGCTACTTCAAGACATCTTAAAACCAAAATTCAAGTCCATATGTAATAAGAGACAGAAGTAAATTAACAGGTAAAAGTGTCTCATAAACTGTACAAGTGTCTCATAAACTGTACACTAGATTATTAACATGACTTTCAGTTGAGAAAGGACTGTAGTTCCTAATATTATAATGGAGCATGATAGAGACACGGTTATCAAAACCTGTTCTACATAAAAACTTAAATTTGTAATCAAAACATGCATCTGTAGATTGACCCGAAAGCATATAACTTTTGTTAATATTTATCTATATACTAAAGCTATGGGGTTAGTACCGTAGCTTAGCACTATTCATTCCACAGACACCCAATCGCTTATTGTTAAAAGAGACAATAAGTAATTTTATTTACAAACCCAATGTTTAACATAATTTGCTTATAAGTCCGCCACTTCAAAAATCCATCTCAAGTAAATAATGCTCCACGGGTTTGAAAATTTTCTCACTCCACAACATCAGCTTGGTGCGCTTAAAAGTAATAATAAATAAATAAGATTTTTATCTATAAACCCAATATGCTAACCCAATTTACTTTTAAGCCCACTCACTTGAAAAATTAATTATAAACCCGAAATACTCCATCAACTCTAATAATATAATATAATAATATAATGAAGGACCGTATAAAGAGTTCTTTTTTGCTATAAACCCAAAATTCCTAATTTATTTTTAAATTCACCCACTTCATAATCAATCTTTGACCTAAAATACTCTAATGAATTACTTTTAAACTTAATTTATATTTCATAAATTTGTTATATCATAAGTTGCAACTGTAGATTGGTTATTTAGTTATAAATCTTATCCTTATTTATCTTAAAACCAAAATTCAAGTCCATATGTAATAAGAGACAGAAGTAAATTAACAGGTAAAAGTGTCTCATAAACTGTACAAGTGTCTCATAAACTGTACACTAGATTATTAACATGACTTTCAGTTGAGAAAGGACTGTAGTTCCTAATATTATAATGGAGCATGATAGAGACACGGTTATCAAAACCTGTTCTACATAAAAACTTAAATTTGTAATCAAAACATGCATCTGTAGATTGACCCGAAAGCATATAACTTTTGTTAATATTTATCTATATACTAAAGCTACTGGGGTTAGTACCGTAGCTTAGCACTATTCATTCCACAGTACACCCAATCGCTTATTGTTAAAAGAGACAATAAGTAATTTTTATTTACAAACCCAATGTTTAACATAATTTGCTTATAAGTCCGCCACTTCAAAAATCCATCTCAAGTAAATAATGCTCCACGGGTTTGAAAATTTTCTCAGCTCCACAACATCAGCTTGGTGCGCTTAAAAGTAATAATAAATAAATAAGATTTTTATCTATAAACCCAATATGCTAACCCAATTTACTTTTAAGCCCACTCACTTGAAAAATTAATTATAAACCGAAATACTCCATCAACTCTAATAATATAATATAATAATATAATGAAGGACCGTATAAAGAGTTCTTTTTTTGCTATAAACCCAAAATTCCCTAATTTATTTTTAAATTCACCCACTTCATAATCAATCTTTGACCTAAAATACTCTAATGAATTACTTTTAAACTTAATTTATATTTCATAAATTTGTTATATCATAAGTTGCAACTGTAGATTGGTTATTTAGTTATAAATCTTATCCTTATTTATTTTCAAACCAACCCATTACAAAGATTTTTTATTATAAATCTAAAGTATTAGATCTATTTATTTTAAACTACACACGTAGAAAATCACTCTTAGAAACTACTCCAACCTATTTTCAAACTCAATTTGTAACGGTTTGTACATATGGTTTAAGTTGTTATATTCCACTTTGACTTACTATATTTCTTTTCTAAGAATCTAGGTGTACAATATTTTAGACCAAATGCTTAAGCATTATTTTAGTTTTTTTCACATTGTTGCAATGTTACAAATGGTAGATGAGTTTTTCCTATAAGTTCAAGGTTTTATGCTCATTTATTTTTAAATTCACCCACTTTGCAAAGATTTTTTTCCTAAATCAAAAGCATTCTTGCAGTTTTCTATACATGTAAGTTGTTATATTTCATTTTAACATGTAAAATTTTATTCTAAGTGGTTAGGTAGAGTAGGGATTCTATCAGAACCCCTATCCAATAGGGTAATCTATACCACTCATGGGCGATTAAATGATTAGTTTGTGAATTATGGCTATTCTATTAATGGTGTAAACCTCCCCACTTTTATATGGGTGATTTTCATAGAAATCCTACTATTTTGGTACACCATGTATTTTATAAATCAAATACTTAACAATGTTTGCATTTTAGTTTTTTTTTCCATGCTAATGAGGTGGCATCGAAAATATTTTTGTGTATAAACTCAAAATTTAGCCCATTACCTTTTAAACTTACTGTCTTTCTAAAAGGAGTTCTTGTGTATATGCCCAAAATCTTGCCTTCATTTATTATTAAAGTCACTCACCTCCATGATCACTCTAGAGATCCAAGATACTCATTCAATAAATTTTAAACTCACTTTACATTTTCACCAACTCATCATATGTGAGTTTCTATATTTTGTTATAACCTTGTATATTTTCGTTCTAAATCCAAAGTCATACTATTTATTTTAAACTCACTCATTTCTAAAGCTACTCTTAAACACAAAATACTCAATATTATTTTGAAATCTATTTTGTATTTCAACGGTTTGGTATACATTGTGAGTCATTATATTTTTGTTTTAAGTGGTCAGCTACGGTGTATTTTTTTAACTAAATATTTAATCCATATTTTTTTGCCTCTACGACCAAAGTTCCCCTCCATTTTTTGAGCCCACTCATATTCATAGTTGTTTTTTCTAAATGGTTAGGTGTACTATATAACCAGATGTCTTAACCGTTATATTTTAGCTTTTTCCATGTTAATGGCGTAGCATAGTAAACTGTAGATGTATTTTTTGCCTCATTTATTTTAAACTCACTCACTTTTTAAAAGGATTTTTTCTCTAAACCGAAAGTTTTACCTTCATTTACTTTTAGACCCACACACTTTCTAGATCACCTTGGATCTAACATACTTGAAAGAATTAATTTTAAACTATTGTATATTTAGTTTTGTATTATTATAAGATGATATATTTTGCTTTAACTTGCTATTTTATTCAAAGTAATAGGTGTACAATGTATTTTTAGGCCAAATACTTAAACTATATTTTTGATTGTTTTCATGTAGATGTCGCGGCAACGCGTGAGTCAATTTTGCTCGTTACAACTAAATAAATCTTTGCATCGCCTGTCCATGATTACTACTAACACGTTGACAAAACTACAATCCAAATGATTTGCATACTACACTTGACACCGAAACATGAAGGTTCAATAGAAGCAGACTCAATACTATGATCTTATAACATTAATAGTGACCAAAACTATTGAAATAAATTAATCATATCGATTCCCAATGAAATCAATAAATGTCGACACTAGCACATGGAACGGATTAATAATTTCCTTCACCACTATAGATATGTACCTCATAAATAAATAAAATATTTAAATATGCAAGTGTATTTCAAGTCAGTAGGAAACACAATTTGTTCTCTAGTACAAAGCATCAAAGATGACAGTCTTCATAAGTTCTATAACCAAAGCAATATATGACAAGATAGCAAGTTATGAACTTTTAAAGCTTGAGTCTAAAGCCTAAATATTGCTTTTGTTTCGGTTCCATGGATCATTGTTACTGTGCTATACTGATTTCATAGGCTAGATTAGAAAAAATAAATATGTTTTCTAAAGATGTAGAAATATCAACTACAAGTAACATGATTTAAATCTTGAAACTAAACAACATAGATGGAGTTGGTTCCGATACCACATGTAAGAGATTACTTGAATAAATAATTACAGAGCATACAACGAAATTATATCAAACATAAAATACCTCCATTATTGTTGTCTCAAACGATCTACAACTCGGATAATTAGATCAAAACTAGAGATAACCCGAGCACATACGTAAAACAAAGAATGAAATTAGATCATCATTAGATTAAATAAAATAAATAAATACAGAAAGGATTTCCAGCATATGTCTTACCGAATAGCCTAAATCGATGGAGGAACTATGATCAGATTTATAGGCTAGGCTAGGACCCGTCTTTTATAGTCGGAATTTTTAAAAGATAAAACTTCTTAGAAGATAAGTTTCCATCCATTAGGAAAACTACCTAGATATGATTTTATATCAATCTACTACAACTCTTTATATGATAAGAAATTGAAATACCATAACAGATTAAGATAATTATTATCACGGGTCAAAACTTTATCCGGGTACAACATAGACTATTCTCTTAACATTGTGATGCCTCAAAGTATCAATTCCATTTCCTTTAATATTCCGTCCAGATTCCATTAGATTTTCGTTAAATATGTACAACATTAAGGTTCATTTTACCTAGTTCTGGAATCCAAACAATAAAATGTTCCCAATAGCTGTATACGGGGGTATCATATGCTAAACACGTGATATAAATTAACAAAAAAAATCTAACAAAACCATAACATGTTTATCAAAGTGAGTATTGAAAACTTTTTTTTTATTGACCCAGTGCGAAATCGAATCCAAGATTGTGAGACCTATATTGGAATCTCCCAACAGTGAGTTGAAACTTAATTTAGGCTCAAAGTGTTAAAAAAATGCTTTGGATATCAAATTGCAAAAATAGGTAAACTTTAGGATATCAATTAAAGTGAAAAAAGAGCCAAGGAATAAAGATGTCAATTACTTTAATTACTGTTATTCCCACTTGTCATAAAATCTTACACATGATTTAATAATTTACATAATCGTCTAACAAAAGAAGCATAGACTCGCTATGCATGCAAACAAAAGAAGTATGGGCATCAATCAGGGACCCCCCACATCAAGCGGAGTTAAGATGCCAAACTTGATGGTACCGCTCCTTACCCTAGCCACTACCATAAAACTCCCACTCCCCTGCCCTCACCGGCTGCTCATCAAACAAATATTTGTTTATATAAAGATCAATCAGAAGGGTGGCAGGCACAAAAATCCACATATTATAAGCCATGTTTCCTCCTTTTTTGACACCACCACTTTCTTGTTTCACGCCTGGGTTACAGATAAGTTTACAGTGATGCCTGTTGAGATGTTGGGGCACCAAAGTAGAAGAACCCAACTCCAAGATCAATATGAAAATAGGATAAATAAAAATAAGGAATAAATAAAATAATTAAACAACCAAAATTTAATGTGGGTGAGTACGTCTGCAAGCAAGATGGAGAGATCTTTTCACTATGTTAATGAGTATACGGCGAGACAATATACGACATTCACTCAAATAAAGCTTGATATTCAAACAAGAAAAAAGAAATATGAGGGTTATGCTATAAGCTCTAAACCTACGACGCACTTGTAGAATGACCTCCTAACTAAGAATAGAAGGACCCTACTCTCCATGACAAGGAATGTTCACCACGTCAACTAAGACGAGCTTCTCAACAAAGTCTATTTTTCTCAACTTTCTTTGTTTTTTTTTTTAAGAGTTCACACTTGGATGATGACATGAATCATAAAGCTCTTTATTCATTTCAACTACCATGTATTTAACTTAAGTCTCAATCCAACCATATGTTGGTTGAATTAGCTCAATCAAGTTATTATATCAATTGTCCAACCAAATATTTGAGTCCACTCATATGTTAGTTCCTTGATTTTGATGATGTTTTAACAAACAATTTATAATTAATCTTGTTTGTCTAGTGTTTGTGTTTTCATGTTTATTCTAGGCAAACAAGGTGTTGGAGGTTGGATGGACTTGCGCCTACACGATCATATCCATTGGAGGATGGGAGGAATAGTGGAGTGAAGCAATGCAATTCAAGTCAAGATTCAAGATCAAGCTTCATCCGCAACCAAGACAAGCTTATTGTAGATCTCAAGCTTGAGTACATTAGTTTAGGTTTATACTTGTGTGTTTATACTTAGAGCTCAAGATTCATACACACACATTTATTTTGATTTATCACCGCTTTGAATTATAGACTTAACGATATGATTTTATATCTTTTCTCAAGTTTATAAATCTATTGGAAAGTGTTTCAAAATGTGTTTGAAAAAATAAATCTCAAGTTTATATCTTTTCAAACATGCACGAACATGCACGCATACACACTTTTTGTTTCTATTGCAAAACGTGTTTGAGAATTTATTGTATTCATGGTTCATTAATTTTATCACATTAATTTATATTTTATATAAAGCCCATAAACCAAATCACAAGATCTCAATACTTGTTCATGTTCAAAATCATGTTTTTCAAATATCGATTTTTCATGTTTTTGCAAAACAGATGAGTTTTAACAATTGAAAGTGCAATTTAAAAATTTCTTAGTTTACATGTTTATCTTTATATATACAAACATTTTCCCAATTTTTACTAATTTTGGAGTTGTTTTGTTATTTTCAATTGAATTTACAAAAGAAGTTTTCAGCAGTTTTTAGAAACTGTTTATTTGTGTTCAAATAATTATTTCTCACAAATGGGAAGTGATATTTCAGAATTTCTTTTTGTAACAAGTTTATTTATATCTTTATAACCTTCCTAAATATTTCATAATATTTGGAGTTGATTTACTATGTCAAATTGATTTTACAATGTCAAGCATTTTAGCAGTTTTTCAGAATCTGAAATATCTGTCCTGAAACAATTATTTATCACAAATGGGAAGTGATATTTTAGAAATTCTTTCTCTAAAATGTTTATCCATATGTTTAGAAATTTCCCTCAAAAGTTTATGATTTTTGGAGTTGATTTGTTAATTTTAATTAATTTTACAAAACCAGATATACATATTTCCAGAATGCTGGATTTTGGGGTATTTTGGTCTTTTCATCCTATAACGGCTAGTAACGACTAGTTTTATTTTTGAGTGTTTTGTTGGTTGTTTTAGGGTTATTTCATGAGCCTATATATACCTCATGCCCCCATTCATTTCTAAAAAGAGAGAATGTTTTAAAAGAAGTTTAAGAGAGTTTTAAGTTTTATTTAAGATTGTTTAAGGCATTCAAGCCTTGTTTCAAGTTTGTTTTGTGGAGCAAAGTTTTTCAAGAGGAAGAGGAGATCATCCTTTGGTGTTTGAGCTTTCACTCATCTCTCTCACTCTTGATCTTTAGAGAAGTGTTTCTAAACTCTTTCTAGCTTTACATTTATTTGTTTGTTAATCATTTTTATTAAAGCTAGATTTTAATTGAGTTTAGTTTTGATTAAATCTCATTGTTACGCACACCCACTTGAGCTTTTAGTATTTTCATACATAGTATATTGGGGTTGTGAGAGTTTGTAACATTGAGTTGTGCTTAATTGAGTTCTCATCCATAGAGAACAAACATTTGTATTTGTGAGCTTTAATTGTGAGATCACATTGTATTACACTAGTACACCGAGAGGAGTGTGTGGTGAGAGACGGGTTGTCCCAAGAGGAGTGGCCGGTAGTAAAGCCTAGGGAGAGGTGGTAAATCCGAGCACTTGAGGGAGACACGGACTAGAGACCAACACTTGAGGTGGTAGTTAGTGTAAGTACATTGTGATTGATTGTAAAGTTTTCGTGAGCTAGAAACCGAGATAGTGTGGTGTAAGCGTTATTGGTGGCGTAGAAAACCCGGTTGATATAGTGGAGATCTCTTCGAGGTGAGGAGCGGAGACGTAGGTCGTGGGGATCGAACTCCGTGATCATATCGTTTGTTTGTGTTTGCTTGGCGTTCATTTCTATTTGTGCTTATTGCCTATTTCGCCAATTTTTATTGGTCATTTCATCCACTATTTTGTTTTCTATTGCTTACATATCCTTGCATATAATCTTGTTGAATATCATTCTTGCTAGGATATAATTTGTTAATTAGTTTTAATTGGCATTAATTCAGATTAGATTAGCATATTGCCCTATTCACCCCCCTCTAGGGCAATTTCATCATAGACAATGCATGCCTAACTATAAATAAAACATGCTAAGGGGGAAAAACAATAAAAAGAAATTTATTCTGAGAGAAACTTTAAGGAATTTATAAAAATAACAATGACAATGATGATGATGATTACGATAATTATTATTATTATGATTGACTAATATTCCAATGCATGCAATATGTTTATGACACGAGAACATGAGAGGTGCTCTAGCAGTAAAATATCAGGGTGATGAACGTCGATTTTTTCTCAGAAGTTTACTCCCTATGAGTTATGGGAATATTTCTTAGATTTTTTAAAGGGTAACTCACAGAACATACAACGCCAAAGTTTGTGATTAAAATGCTACTCTCTTATTTATAGTGCGAATAATACTTCAAGTAATATCAATGGCCTTAACTATTACTATTGAGTTGTATGCATATGGGTCAAAGGTCCTATGAGGCCCAAATAAACAAGAAGGCTTCTTAATGGATAAGTGCGTCAAAATGGGGAATGGCCCCTCATGAGATTGCGGGCCTTATTCCTCGTTCTCCGACGAAAAGGGAAAACTTTCCCTCTTCAAAACCCTAACTCCGCCCACTACTCCTCCTCCGCGGCCGCCGTCTCAATGGCGGGAGATCCGCCCAAAGAAGAAGATCCCGATGAGCTCCTCTGCTCCTCTCTCAGCACCGCCTGCTCCCTCTCCACTCCCATCACTAACCCTAACCCTAACCCTAACCCTAATGGCTCTCTGCAATCATCGCCTGATTCTTCTCACATCGAGAGAGCCTGGGCCCACTGGAAGAGCCTCGGAGCTCCGAAGCTCGTGGTGGCGCCAATGGTGGACAACTCCGAGCTCCCCTTCAGGATGCTCTGCAGGAAGTACGGAGCCCAGGCTGCGTACACGCCGATGCTGCATTCGAGGATCTTCTCTGAGAATGACAAGTATCGGTCCATGGAGTTCACTACTTGCAAGGTAAAGGGGCAAACTGCTTGTAGTTTTTTTTTTTTGGTTGCAAATATTTTCTCATGGGTTTTTGTTTGTATGAATAATTGTAGGAGGATCGGCCGTTGTTTGTTCAGTTCTGTGCAAATGATCCAGACACGTTGTTGGAAGCGGCGAAAATTGTGGAGCCTTATTGCGATTATGTCGATATAAATCTGGGGTGAGTTTATTCTTCTTTACTTATTTTGATGTTTGAATAAATCCTAAAAAAGAGTTTTATGTAATCTAGATAGTTTGAAATTGTAATCACAAGTCATTATTTGGTAATTGCTTCTATGCTCGTAGTTTTCAGAAATAAAGGTGATTGGCAGTATAATTACAAATGATCTGTATGATTTTGGGTCCTTTTGTGTATATGGGAATCAAGTTGTAAGGCTTGAAGAAAATATCACTAATCTAGTATGTCATATTCTGGATAGGAAGTAACTTGGAAACATATGAATTCATTTTAGAGCTCACTCATGTAGCTTGCATATATTAGATTTTGTAAATGATAAGAGCTGAGACCCCAAATACATTATGTAATATGTGAAGCTCAAGTGTTTTGGTTGGATTTAGAGTTACTTCAAATGCTTGATGAAAAATTCATTCAAGAGTTTGAATGTGCAATGGGGACACTGGTTGTTAGCTTGGAGGAGAGCAATATCTGGGCAATATTTAAATTTTTAACTTACCTGTAGGAGCATCATGACGGAAGGTTAAAATGAACTTCAATTAATGATTTAAATAGTAGGAAAAATTGATAATATCATTGAAAATTTGAAATGGCCCCACATTACTGATACAAAAAATTAGGATTAAGGCATTGTTGTCATTAAAGTTCTTTGGATTAGTATGTAACTACTATGTTACCCGAGTACTTCTACCATGAAGCCGTACCCTTACCGGACACGTACTCGACACATATCTGTACCCAAACTTCATGGACACTCCTTGGATATATGCATATATTTATTCAGACATATACTCAATTACATGATATATGTTTTAATTTAGAACACTTGTCACACACTTCTTGGACATATATCCTACACTTCACATTATTTCTTGAAACTCTATAGACATTGGTCAAGTTCATTTCAGTCCACACCCAAGTTGAAAACTATGATTTCAAAGGGTCGATGCAGGTATCTAGTTAAAAACGGCAGTTTCAACTTATAATAATCAACATAATAGAAAACACTCAAAATGTGCTAGAAATTTTAATTCTAACAACACTTGAACTAAAACCAATACTGATGTCATGTAAATTATCAATTTCAATATATATATGTTGCCGTGTCCCCGTACCTTACATTTTACAGATTTTCCGTGTCATGCACCCGCACCCGTACCCATTTCTATGTAAGTAATTGGATAAAGGTTAAGTTTCACAAAACCCCCCAAAACTTTAGGGCATTTCCCACGAAACCCCCTGAACTTTGTTTATTTCACTGAACCTCAAACTTTTCCAATGTAACCCTTCAAACTCCAAAGTGTCTCAAATAAACCCCTCAACTTTTAATTTTTACAAACATCCCCCCTAAGGGCGTTATTGTACAACGTCAATATACCCAAATACCCTCAACAGTAAAATCTCCTAAGATTATGTTTACTTGTAAAAACCACCTTACTTAAACAATATTAATAGAAAAAGAAAATCAAATCACCAAACTTTCCAACCAACCGAAATATAAATTTAAGGATATATAGGGTTTTTTGTCACAGAGGGCGGGAGCGGTATTTTGGTCATTTCTAATCATGTGCTTTGCATGAGCGAGGGTTAAAACTGATGGTAAATGGTGTTAACTTGGGGGTTTCGTGGGAAAAGTTTTTGGGGTTTAGTGGAAATAAAGAAAATTTAGGAGCTTTTATTTGAAACGCCCAAAAGTTTGGAATTTTGTTAAATTTACCCTTGGATAAAGGTGCAAATGCAATGTCTCTAAAAGTAGATAATGTAACTTTTCATCAAAACAATGCATTATTTATTCTTGGATAATTTGCACTTTGGTGTCTTAAAGTTGTCACATCTTTGAACTTTGATGTCTCAAAGTTTATTGTTGACACTTTGATGCCGCAAACCTTCTTTGTAATTTAAACTTTCTGGCCCAATGTGCAAATTATTCTATGTAAGTTAAGGTTTGGGGGCACCAAAGTGTCAAAAATAAACTTTGAGACATCAAGGTTCAAAAAAGGTAACTTTATGGCACCAAAGTGCCAATTATCCATTATTCTTCAACCCCAACAATGAAAGTTTTGATGTGAATAGCACATGCTCTTATGTATTGCTAATTATGAAATTGGATATGTTGTGGTAAACTTCTTCCCAGTGTTTTGAAAGTAAAAGCCGAGATTAAGGCGATGCGGTCCTATGTTGCATGAGGCGAGATGCGCTAAAAAAGGTGATCATTTGAGTGAACCAAAGCGATAAATATTCAAAAAATTAATAAAAATTACAAATAATATGCAAATATCAATAAAAGAAACAAGACAAATCGATCTCAACCAAATTTTCAAAGCCACAAATCTAATAAGTGATAAGTCATCTAAAATGAAGTAATAAGTAACAAATATTGAATAGTAATATTAACTAATAATTGCAAACTTTGAACTTTAAGATTCAAATTGTGGCATGTCATCATAATGATATAGATAATTAATTACATTGCACCAAAAAAAAAGCAAAAAATTGATCAAGAAAAAAGAAACGCAGAACTTCAATAACAAAAATAAACTTTACTTTATCGGACACCTTCCACATCTTAAAAATTTTGAAACAGAGACAAACATCTTGCGCCTTACATCAAAGGAGGTGAGTGCCTGAGGCGCAAAGGTGAGTTCTTGAGGCGCCAAAAGAAGTTATTTTCGTTCACTCTTGATAATGCCTCTGCAAATGATGTGTCTCTTGATTTATTAAAAAAACAACTTAATTTAAAAGAAGCACTTCTTGGAAAGAGGGAGTTTTTTCATATTAGATGTTGTGCTCATATCCTTATCTTGATTGTACAAGATGGTTTAAAAGAAGTTCATGTTGTATTTATATAATCCGTGAAAGCGTCAAGTATATAAAAGGCGCTCAACAAGAAAGAAAAAAATTTGGGAACGTGTGCCTCATGAATCTTTGGAAGTGAATAAGAGTTTAAGGCAAGATGTTCCAACAAGATAGAACTCTACTTTTTTTAATGCTTGAGAGTGCTTTATATTATCGCCGTGTATTTATGCTCATGCAATTGAGTTATTCAAATTATCAAACCTCTGTCCATCTCAAGAAGAATGGGATAAGGCCGAGAAGGTGAAGACTATACTCAGTCCAAGATGCAAGATGCGAGCAATAGCAAGTAAAACACTATACTCACTCCAATATTTTTCAAACTTTGTGTGCATTTTAGTTGCTATTGATTTCACATATTCATCACTATCCTCCATCTCAAGCTTTAGAGTACATTGCACAACCAATACTTGAAGAAAATAGAGATTAGCCATTGGATAATTTGTATTGGAGAAAATGCAAATGACGTTATAGAAAGTGGCTAAGAACCTCTTCACCTTCTCGGCCTTATCCCATTCTTCTTGAGATGGACAAAGGTTTGAGTAATTTGAATAACTCAATTGCATGTGCATAAATGCATGGCGGTGGTATAAAACACTCTCATGCATTAAAAAAGTAGAGTTCTATTTTGTTGGAACATCTTGCCTTAAACTATTATTCACTTCTAAAGATTCATGAGACACACGTTCCCAAAAATTTTTGCTTTCTTGTTGAGAGCGTTTTATATACTTGATGCTTTCACGAATTTTATAAATACAATCATGAACTTCTTTTAAACCATCTTGTACAATCAAGATAAGGATATTAGCGCAACGTCTAATATGAAAAAATTCCCTCTTTTCAAGAAGTGTTTCTTTTAAATTAAGTTGTTTTTTTAAAATAAATCAAGAAACACATCATTTGCGAAAGCATTATCAAGAGTGAACGAAAGCAACTTCTTTTCGATCTTCCAATCAACTAACAACTTGCAGATCTTCTCACAAATTGCAACACCGGAATGAGGAGGCGACATATAAGAAAGTTGTGGATCGGATTTTGTAGTTTCCACTCATGATCAATATAGTGAGCTACGAGACAAATATATCCATCGGTGGCTATGGATGTCCACAAATCAGATGTCAAGTTAATCCTTCCCGGAATTGCCTCTAAAGCTTCTTTAAGCCTATTTTTACTCTCTTGCATAGATTTTAAGAACATCGGCTTTAACCGTATTTCTGATGTGTTTTAGATCCTCACAAAGATATGAGAGAATTGCTCGAATACCTTCATACTCAACAAATTTGAAAGGTAACTCGTGAGACTAAGAACTCCCTAAACTTATCCGGATCAAAATAGATCTTGAAAACTCATAATTATATAAACTTTTGAATTAAATCGATCCTCAATATCCTTTTTAGTGCTTTCTTGCAATTTTTCATGTGTCTTAACATGTTTTTGTACTATTGTTCTCTTCAGTGGCATATTTTATTCCACACTTCTTACAAATTGACAATTGTTAAACCCCCGACTCCGTTTCAACAAGGTCAAACTTTTCCCAAACTTTTGATGTGAATTTTCTTTTCCACTTTTTATCTACTATCCCTTTGCTTTTTTTTACAAGTATAACTAGATATCTCTTCTAGTTCTTCACTAGATGAATCCACTTCTACGTTGTCCTCTATAGGATTATCGATAGCATTAGACTCCATTAACTGTGAAAAAATTACAAAACTACGATAGATTCATCCCCAAAATGAGTTACAAAACTACATAACCATTAGGCTTGAGCATGAGACACACCTTTTCATCCACATATTGATAAATAAGCTAACTTAATTATCATCCCCAAAATGATAATACAAGAGAACATCACTGTTGAATTGAAAGCAACAGTAAATATATGCTCAAAAGCACATAATATTACCTACCAAAGCTTAATAATGGACAGTAAATCAGTAAGCAAAAGATCACTAACATCCAACAATTCTCCTAAACAACAACAACAACAACAACAACAACAAATTGAATTCGTGTCTCAATTGCTCGAGTACTTCTTCCAGCATAATTTAAAAGAGAAATTAAGTTTCATCCATAAAAGCATAAAAATTTTACTCACATTTTTTTAACACAGTGATAGTTGGACTACTTCTATTTTCGAAATTTACAGTTATATAATCTGAATTAATCTGCAATAAATGTTGTGTAGCGAACTTATCATGCCAAAAACTATGAAAATAGTATCAGAATAATGAAGGGTTGTCATTTTTAAAATAAAAATTACCCATCAATCAAAACCCAAAAAGATTTGAGCTTTGACAGAAATATTAAGCAATCATGAGAATTCAATAAATTTTTATCTAGAGAATTAAGGGTTAAAAAGAAAATTAGAGAAAAAGAAAAGAGAGGTGGAGAACAGAAGGAGAGGGTCAAAAAGAAAACTTACAGCAAAGGATGAGAGCTCTCGCCGCGCCGCTCGCCGCTCGTCTCCACCTCTCTCCACCGCTGTGTTGAGCTCCTTCGATGATTGAAGATGAGTCTAGGGTTTTTCTTTTTCTCAGAGAGCTCCTCGATGAATGTATCACTTTTCTCCAATCAGTCCGCTCAACTCGTTTAGAACTAACCGGGTAAATGGGTTACACAGGTCAGTCCGGGTCAACCTGAACTGACCCTTCTAATAAATGACTCATTTCGGGTTGACCCGTTTATGACCTGACCCATATAACTTGACCCATACCCATTATAAACGGGTCATGTTGGATCAAATTGACGCATCGGTTCATAAATTGCCGCTCCGAATTGTTATGCCATGTCATTATATGCAAACATCAAATTGATGTTAGCAAAATTGGCAACAACTATAAGAGCATTTGAGCGCCTGTTAGTTAAATGTCAAAATGACTTACCCTCAAGCAGATTGCCATTGTTCAGTAGGCTTGTCTTATGAACATATATTGGTATTTTCATTCTATTTATTATGACGTTGTAGAAGTTCTCTGCGCCACACACATGCAATCACCTTATCCATGCATGTCTTGTCCATATCTTTTTTTATGATTTATTATCTCCATATGTCTGCGTTCCCGACCTCGTCATGTGTCCATGTCGTCAATATGAACCTCGTCTACAAATGATGCTAATTGTTGGTAATGGGTCTTAACGTGATGCATATGTTTATTTATGATGTAATATAATGTAATATATTTTAACTTAGTTATAAAATCTATTTTCTACTTAAGCATCTTTTCATATTGCTTAAAACAAATTGAGATTGTGTATAAACTTTTAGTTTTAAATGAGCTTGTTCGAAACTTTACTCCTCTGCTGTCCACCATGTGCCTGCAATGTCAGCACACTCCCCACTTTGCCATGAAGAGTATGCTAAGGTTCCAAAACCCACCATTAATCCTTATAATGTGACCTCAAATTGAACTGAGTTTATTTGTCAATTACTTCAGTATTTGTATGAACACATGTTTTATGTTTCGACAGCATTATGTTGTGCAATTATTTTAATGGTGTTGCACTAAAAGGGGAATCAGACCACTTGTTCACGAGCTCCTAGACATCTATTGGTGTTATATATTTTGAATCTGGAATTTTAGTTTCCTTTTCTCCCAATGTCCTAATAAGCTTTCTCCTTCATAATCATAAAGATGTCCACAGCGGATTGCTCGACGAGGATACTATGGTGCTTTTCTCATGGAAAACCTTCCTCTCATAAGGTCACTAGTCGAGAAGCTGGTTGCTAATCTCCAACTTCCAGTTTCATGCAAGATCCGCATTTTCCCAAATCCGCAAGATACAATCTCATACGCGAAGATGCTTGAGGAAGCTGGCTGCTCTCTTCTAGCTGTCCATGGTCGCACGAGGGACGAAAAGGACGGGAAGAAATTCCGAGCTGACTGGAATGTCATCAGATCAGTGAAGAATGCTCTCCGGATTCCTGTTCTTGCTAATGGAAACATACGGCACATGGAAGATGTCAAAGAGTGCTTGGATCAAACTGGCGCCGATGGTGTGCTTTCAGCCGAGACTCTTCTTGAGAATCCTGCACTCTTTGCAGGATTTAGGACAGCAGAGTGGAGAGAGAGTATTGGTGATGATCAAAGTAGTGATGTTGTGAATGGTGAGGGATTATTAAACCAGGCAGATCTTGTGGAAGAGTATCTGAAGCTGTGCGAGCAATATCCAGTGCCATGGAGAATGATCCGATCTCATGTGCACAAGATGTTGGGGAATTGGTTTAAGCTCCATCCTGAAGTGAGAGAGGAACTGAATCGTCAATCAAAGCTCACCTTCGAGTGGTTGCATGAGATGGTGGGCAAGCTTCGGAATCTTGGGGGTGGTGTTCCACTATACACAGGTCCAACTAATACTAATAAATGTGCACAAAATGGATTTAGTACTTGCAGTTCATGATGCCGATCTAGAAGATACCTCAAGATTAAGATCAAACCATTTGGCTTCCAGTCTTATGAATTATAGCAGCTTACGAACTGCTTCATTTTTGTACCTGATATTTGGGGTGCGGAGATAGAAAGAATTCTTACCATGGGACCAAGATGATTTATTTGAATGTTGGCTACATTTTTGCCAGGCATTTATTTAACATAATTTATGTATTATGTAAAAGAGTGAATGTAAGTGACGGTTGGTGTGGATGGTGCCTTTTATGCATTTGGTTGAGTACTTGAGTTGTATTATTTTGTTTTATTTTGCTTTTCGCTAGTTATACAAGGCTTGTTCGGCTGTAGACCTTGTCGTTGCCTTGTAAATAATTAAAAGTGAGTAAATTATCTTCAGATCACAAATGAGAAGTGAAAGATCTTAGAATGTAACACGTGTCTTCATAAATCATATTAGTCCATAATCACCCGCTCATATCTCCCTAGTTAATTTATTTAAAAATAACAGACTTACGAAACCATTAGGCTCTGTTCAAGCAAGCGAAAAAATCTGAGTAACAGAATTTAGCAAATGGGTATAACATAGTCTTCACATACCAACATTTATTGGCAGCACTATCTTCACCATTAAGCTACACATATTCTCAGAAACATTGTTATTACTGCCTTCCTTAATAGACCGCATCAAAGCCAAAAAATTTGATGACGAGGAGCTCAAAGAAGCTAGGAGAAGAGTAACAGAAGGCAGAAGGGCGGATGTCTGGATTCATGAAGATGGATCTCTGTGAAAGGGAAACTGTCATGTGTGCGCCAGAAGGCGAAGTGCGAAAGAAGCTACTTGATGGAGCTCATTGTTCGATATTCTCATTTAGTGGCGGATCTAGGATTTCTGGAAGTGGTGTCACTATAGAATTAATTAAAAAAATTTAAACCCACCGCGGGTTGATCCGGACGGTTGACAGGTTTCAATTTGGCTTCTACGGTCTTGGGTTCGATTCTGGGCTGGGTTATCAAAAAAAATTTAAAAGAAAATTTACAAGCGTTCCGTGACAAGTTTTCACATTTTGAAAAAAATTACATAACCTCACTGTCAGATATGGTTTTTTCATACTAGTCCCCCACATCTTTTATATTTTAAAATTAGCCCCCCAAGTCTTCATATTTTGAAACTATTCCCCCAATCATTAAGTATTTTGAAATTAGTTCCTCAATTCTTCATATTTTAAAATTAGTCCTCTAAATCAGTGTTTTGAAATTAGTCCTCCAGTTAGCACTAGTTAGAAATTTGGGGACTAATTTCAAAACACTTGTCGGATTTTGAAGGACTAAATTCAATATATGAAGATTTAGGGAATAATTTCTAAATACTTAAAGATTTGGGAGACTAATCAAAATATGAAGATTTGATAGATTAATTTCAAAATATGAGAGATTTTGGGGACAAATATTTAAAAAGCCCATTAAGAATACGTAGTTCTTTAGTGGGTGGGTCTGGCAGAGATGGATTTGATTTTGTGGATATGGGTCAACCATTTATAAAGTGGTTCACCTCGAGGTTGTGTCTAAAATAAGGTGGATGTTATAATTAGTAATGAAAGATTGGGTCCTGGTCCCTAAACCTACTTTGCATAGAGTGGATCCGCCCCTGTTCTCATTCATTCAAGAGGAATGAAAATGTACAGAGATATGAAACTACACCTTCTATGGGAAGGAATAAAGAGATGTATGCAAGCCTTGTGGGGGATAAGATTGCTATAATTTTTCGGGTAAACTCAAAATATGCAGCGAAAATAAAATATGAAAAAAACTGAAAGCAACCAACACAAGAACACACGAGATTTTTATAGTGGGTCGGATCAAAATCCTGCGTCCACTCTTCCTTCTCGCGAAGGGTCTTCTTCACTGTGACCGGAGTTCTCCCGAATCACAACCTGATTCAGTAGGCTTTACAAACAGAACCCTGGAATCTACTCGAAATCAGTCGAGATACCCAACTCCTCACAATGACCAGAAAAAACCTACCCCTAGCTAGCCACACTAAAATTACCCTGGTTTGAGCACGCCAACCCTCAATTACCCCGGCTTGAGTACACCGTCAAACGAGCAAGTTTGAAATACAAAACCAACCCTAAAAATAATTAAAGCACAATTAAAAAGATCTTACAACCCTTTTAAAACAAATCGTTCTTCAAACTGATGTTGATGATGATCTGTGAAGAAGCGATGTTGAAGTTGAATGCAAAGGGCACTCCTCCTCGTTGAGATGATCTTTCGATGTTAAGCGCGACGAGAAGAAGTTGAACGAGGCTCAGGGAATGAAATTCTCAAACTCAAACTCTCTCAAGCCCTAGAATTTGATCTCTCAATCTTATGCAAAATAGCCTCTCTTTTTCTTGTTCTTATTATTGTTATTAATCTCCTCATCAATCCCTCTTTAAATAGACCTTGATTGAATTGGAAAGAGGTTCTCAAATCAGAGTTCCAATAGGAGATCAAACCTGTCAACGAACGGCTGAGATAGAATCCTGAAATCTGTCAAAACGCGTTCAAACCATCGATGGTTAAACCCGACCATCGATTGTTCAAATTCTCGTTTTTGAAAATTACAGATTGTTGACTGTCGATGATTGAAGCGACCATCGATGGTTGACTGTAGTCTATCGATGATTCAATTTCTCATTTCTGGAAAATACAGATTGTTGACTATAGTCCATCGATAACTTGTGTGACCATCGATGGTTAATAGGCTGAAATCAACTCTCATGTTGATTTTTGCATCGTTTCGAGTCGCTGGTTGTTCGTACCTGTTTATTCCTGAAATATATCATCTCACAAACTAATTAATACCAAATGAGAGTTTGTTATTGATCAAACAAGAGATATTGCACGAACAACATTCTACCCGAACAAAGTTCTAACAAGAGAGACATTGCATCATATGTCTCGAAGTGCTTCACTTGCCAACAAGTGATGGCTGAGCACAAAAGCACAGCCATATTATTACAGCCTTTACCTATACTGGAATAAAAATGAGAGCACATCACCATGAACTTCGTACAACAATAGTTATCGAGCTACTATTCAAATGTAGCCTTTTGAAACCTTGTATGGATCGCCTCTATATGGTAGGATGATATTAGAGAGCAAAATTGCTCGGTCCCAAGCTTGTACAACAATCGGATGAAATTGTGAAGGTGATCCACGCACACCTCAAAGCAATACAAGATTGGCAATGTAGTTGGACAAATAGAAGAAGATTACTATTGGATTCAATATCGGGGACAACGTATTTTTTCCGTATTTTACTTACTCATGGAGTGATACATTTTAGAAGTCTAGGGAAGTTGAACCCGCGATATATTAAACCTTTTCGTCATCGTAAGATGTATCAGCAAGGTAGCATACAAGTTGGCATCGCCACCCTCTTTGCATTGAGTGCACAACTGGTTTTACTTATCATAGTTGACAAAGTATGTGCGAGATGAGAGACACATATTGGATAATTCGGAACTAATGATGGGAAAAGATTTTTCGTATGTGCAGCAACCAAAAACCATCGTCGACTAAAGGAAGCATTGAAGAACAAGGTGACACCTATAGAGCTTGTTCAACGAAATCCACTCACCTAAGGAAGCCATTTTATTTGCACTTAATACCCCAAAGTTTACAACATTTTTAACTTTGCTAAACGCCCCGAAGTTTTTTTTGGTTGGTGGGGTGGGGAATACGTCAAAGTTGAATAAGCTTAAATTTAACACCCAACTTAAAATGGAGTAAGCTTTTTGCTTAATTATCTAAGTGCAAACAATCACCCAAATGATTATCGCTAAATTGCATTTTAATGTTCTGTAGCTTTACCAACTTTGCTCTTTAATACCTCATATTTTAAGACTGTGCACTTAAATGCCCCAAAGTATTTAAGTCTTTGCAGATCATCACGCTAAAGTTTTAAAAGTTACGTTGGTACCCTCTTGTATAAATGTTGCACGTTGGTGCCCTCTTGTTTGCCCATATCACATATAAATATCCTTAGTTTGCAAATGACCACTTAAATACCCTAAAGTTTCAAAAGTTTCACTTTAGTACCCTCTACTATATGATATCCTTGGATATGTAGAAAAAAGTTAAGGTTTTTTACATATTAGTCCCATAAATCATACATATTTTGATATTAGTCCCTCAAATCTTCATATTTTGATGTTAGTCTCTAAAATTACTTCAATATGTTAATGTTAGTCCCTCTAGTTAATTGGTGTTAAAATGGATGAGGGATATTTCGTTTTCTTTAACTCTTCTCTTGAATGGACAGTTATACTCCTTGCATTCCTCCACTCCAACCACTTCGCCCTCCTCTCTGCCCTTGACCATTGTCATCATCCCCTCTCCGCACTCTTCCTCCTCCAGTGGGCCTGCTTCAATGTGGTAGTGACAGCATTAGCGGTGGAGGTGGTGATGATGATGCAGGCGATGGTGGGGAGGTGAGAATACCAGAGGAGGAGGTGATGGGGATGGAGAAGATGGTGGAGGAGATGAAGGCGGCAATGAGAATACAAACAAGGGTGGAGATGATGGTGGCATTGATGGAGGAGAAGGTGAGAATACCGATTGGAGGAGAGAACTGTGGAGGAGAAGATGGAGGTGATAAAGAAGGAGGTGAGAGAGAGGGAGGGGTAATAAGGTATTCCTACCCATAATTAGTGTTAACCCAACCATAGTTTGATATATTAAATGGTAGACTTAACAGAAGGACTAATATCAACACATTAATGTAATTTGAAGGACTAATATCAAAATATGAAGATTTAGGGTACTAATATAAAAAATACATATGATTTAAGGGGCTAATATCTAAAACCCCAAATAGTTAATGTCTAGGTCTTTTTAAATATGGGGCATTCATCCACAACACTTAAAACACTTTGGTTTTTTTTTTTTCAGTTTTAAACTAAGAGCTTGTTTGGATTCAAGGTAATGAGGGGTAGGGAAAGTTATGGGACTCTTTCTCCTTATTTGGGAATTAACTTGTGCTGAGTAATTGGGGAGAATGTAAGGTAAAGAAGGGGAGAAAAACTAAGATTTTGTGGATATGAGGTCAGCGATTTATAAAGTGGGTCATCTAGAGGTTGCGTCTAAAATAAGGTGGATGTTATAATTAGCAATGGGAGGTGGGGTCCTAGTCCCTGACCCTACTTTGCATAGAGTGGATCCGCCCTTGTTCTCATTCACTCAAGAGGAATGAAGATGTACAGAGATATGCAACTACACCTTACATGGGAAGGAATAAAGAGGGGCATTGCATCGTATGTGTCGAAGTGCTTCACTTGCCAACAAGTGATGGCTGAGCACCAAAGCACAGCCATATTATGGAATCTCTAGCGGCGCTAAGATCGAGCTCCCTTGTCACGTCCCGGGCCCGTGGGCCCGTTGACGCGATGTAAGTCCTGAGACCCACGGAGTGCAATACGTGGTTTGGCTCAATCCACTGCCAAAATTGACTAGCCAATGTTACACTTGGCTCTCAAGACCCATCATTTAAACCATTAAATCACTCAATCAATATCCGATGTAGGACTAAATCTTAGGATATCACATCCCTCCACCCATCTTTTCTTATGACCGCCCTTACACACTTGCTGTCGCCCTCTCGCCTCCACCCAATTACATAGTTTCCTTCATCTGTTCTAAACCATCTCCTTGTTTTGCTGGTTCGATTCTGATTTGATCCAACTGAAGCTCCCAAGGGCAGTGGATCCCCTACAGCAGACTGTGTCCAGTGGAGGGAAGCAATACTATCTTTTCTTATATTCTTATGACTTATTAGTGGTTGATGCTCTTGCGACGCCTGCTATACTTTTCAATACATTGAAATGATGAGGGGTTGATGGCAAGCCCTTGCTTGTTAAGGAGATTGTTAAGGGTTGCACATGGATTACTGTCGGGTTTGAAATTTTTGGAGCGGATCTCGATAGAAAGATGTGGGTTAGGGTGGAAAGCATTGGCGATAAAGTGCTAAGGCTTGCAGTTTCATCTGTTTCATTGTTGGCAGCTGATATTGGAGGTAGAGGGAACTGCATTTATATTCCTGAAGGAAGAAAGTTAATGGTTGATAGTGGAAATTGTGGACAGACACCATGGAAGTTGTTTGATATGGGGACTAGGAGGGTTACAAATTTGCTTCTTCCCAACCCGTCACAGATCGAGAAATATCCTCAACGGTTATTTGTGCCCAGCTTATGTTAGTCCAAGGATTCGAGGTAAATTTGCAGTTCTTTTAATTCTCATTCGGAATACTTGTTTAGGTGATTTGCTTTGATTATAATGTAGATATTGTTGGATTTAAATCCAATATATGGGCCAATTTATTAAATAAATATGCATTATGTGCTATCAATCAAGGTTAGCCCATTAAAGTGATCTAATTAGGGTTTGGGCTTTTAATGCATAATTAAAGTATGGGCCTCCTATGTGTAGAGACCAAGATATAGTTATTAATTCTATGATAAATTTGAATTGATAATTATGAATAAGCGATTGATTATAAATAGAATTGTGGTTCCCCAAATCTCTATGTAGAATCTCTTTCGATTTTTCATCTTCTAAGAATTAGGATTTCTAAGAAGGATATATCATTACAAGATTTAGAAGATCTACATCTCAAAACTCAAGAATTGCATTCTACTCCATGAATTTAGGTATGGTTCAAGATCTTTTAATTATCTCAATAGTTTGACATGAACAATCCTTGGGATTGATTAGGGTTTTATCACTTAAAGTAAAATTTATCTTTTCTTGATCTAACAATTAGTATCGAGCAAAGGTTTATGTTAATCTATTGAGAATCAATTTTAATTTGTGATGTGATTCTCTTGTATGTTCTCAAATCTAAAAAACTTTTTTAATTGTTTAATTTGAGAACAATATTTAGTAGTTCTTCCTCTTATAAATTCTTCATGATTTCGGATTCAAAAGGGTTATTATATTTTGAATTTTATGAATCCAATTTAGAAGAATTCATGTTTAATTGAAAAGTAGGGTTTGTTCATCATGTTATAAATATAATATAATCATTTGAAACCGCACTTCTCATTTCTCTAGTAGATCTTCTTAATGGCACAGGTTCTTGAGGTGGTAGAGTTTGTTCTTCTGGAATAATTTCTGCAACGGGAAGTTCTATGACATTGTCTTGATCTGGATCTGTTTCTTGAACAATGTCAGGAATAGAAGCCTGATCAATGTCAATAGCAGTTGTGGGAATACTGACATACTCCTCTTCAAAGACAAAGTCCTTAACCTTATCTACCCCCATAAACTCAATATCCTCAAAGAACCGGGCATTTTCCGTCTCAAATATTGACTTGGAAGCAGGATCATAAAATTTGTAACCCCTAGATCTTTCAGAGTAACCAACAAAGTAACAACTGATCGTTCTAGAGTCCAGTTTCTTTTCATGTGGCCTATAAGACCTAGCCTCAGCTGGACATCCCCAAATGTGTAGATGCTTCAAACTAGGCTTTTTACCCGTCCAAAGTTCATAAGGGGTTTTGGCAGTCGCTTTAGTGGGTACTCTATTGAGTATATAAGCTGTAGTCTTTAATGCTTCTCCCCAGAGAGATTCTGGTAAGTTGGCATGACTAATCATACTCCTTATCATGTCCTTGAGCGTTCTGTTTTGTCTTTCGGCAACACCATTCATGGTAGAAGAATCAGGCATGGTGTATTGTGGGACGATACCGCACTGCTCTAGGAATTTAGCAAATGGTCCCGGACGTTGTTCACCTGAACCGTCATATCTGCCGTAATACTCACCTCCACAGTCAAATATGACGGTTCAGGTGAACAACGTCGGACCATTTGCTAAATTCCTAGAGGAGTGTGGTATCGCCCCATAATACACCATGCCTAATTCTCCTACCGTGAATGGTGTTGCCGAAAGATGAAACAGAACGCCAAGGACATGGTAAGGAGTATGATTAGTCATGCCAACTTACCGTAATCTCTCGGGAGAAGCATTAAAGATCAGAACTTATATACTCAATAGAGTATTTACTAAAGCGTACCGCTTATAGCTTTGAATGGTCGCTTCTAATCTGGCGCATGCGCGACTTCGTCTTCGAAACCACATAACTTGACTCTGAAAACTTGTTAGCACTTTGTTGGTTACTCTGAAAGATCTAGGGGTTATAAATTTTATGATCTTGGTTCCAAGTTAATATTTGAGACAGGAAATGCCCAGTTCTTTGAGGATATTGAGTTTGCGGGGGGAGATAAGGTTAAGGACTTTGTCTTTGAAGAGGGATATGGTTGTATTCCTACAGATGCTATTGACATTGATCAGGCTTCTATTCCTGACATTGTTTAAGAAACAAATCCAGATCAAGACAATGTCATAGAACCTCTCGTTGCAGAAATTATTCTAGTAGAACAAACTCTACCACCTTAAGAACCTGTGCCATTAAGAAGATCCACTAGAGAAAGGAGAAGTGCGGTTTTAAATAATTATATTATATTTCTCCAAGAATATGAGGATGACATCGGTATGGTGGAAGATGATCCTATCAACTTCCGTCAAGCCATGAAAAGTTCTAAATCTCAACAGTAGATTGATGCCACGAATGAGGAGATAAAGTCTATGAAGGACAATGACGTCTGTTCTTGTCCCGTTGCCTGAAGGTGCGAAACCCATTGGTTGTAAATGGATATTTAAAACTAAGAGGGACTCGAAAGGCGATGTGGAGAGGTACAAAGCTCGTCTTGTCGCTAAAAGCTTTACACAGAAAGAAGGCATCGACTATAAAAAGACTTTCTCTCCGGTTTCATCGAAAGACTCTTTCAGGACAATAATGACACTTGTGGTACATTTTAACCTTGAGCTACATCAGATGGATGTAAAGACTGCATTTCTCAATGGCGATATTAATGAAATAATTTATATGGTGCAGCCAGAAAATTTTGTGTCAGGAGATGCAAAGAAGATGGTTTGCAAATTGAAGAAATCCATCTATGGACTTAAGCAAGCTTCTTGTCAATGGTATTATAAGTTTCATCAAGTCATCATCTCATTCGGTTTTGAGATAAATGTAGTTGATGATTGTGTATACCACAAGTTCAGTGGGAGTAAACATATTTTTCTAGTTTTATATGTCGATGACATATTGCTTGCCAACAATGATATAAGCTTATTGCACCAAACCAAGAGATTTCTATCAAAGAAATTTGAGATGAAAGATCTTGGGAACTCCTCTTTTGTAGTGGGCATACAGATACATCGGGATTGCTCTCAGGGTATACTTGGGTTATCACAGCAGAGCTATATCGAGAAGGTTCTTAAAAGATTTGGCATGCAAAATTATAAACCAGGTGATACCCCCGTGGCTAAGGAAGATAAATTCAGTCTCAATCAATACCCCAAAAATAATTTTGAGATTAAGGAGATGCAGCAAATTCCTTATGCGTGAGCAGTAGGGAGTCTAATGTATGCTCAAGTGTGTACGCCACCGGATATTGCGTACGTGATTGGAATGTTGAGCAGATACTTAAGTAATCCCAGATTGGATCACTGGAAAGCAGCCAAGCGAGTCTTGAGGTATTTACAGAGAACAAAAGAATACATGCTCGCGTATCGGATGTCGGACCAGTCAGAGATCATTGGGTATTCTGACTCTGATTTTGCTGGATGTAAAGATAGCATGAAATCTACTTCAGGCTATATCTACCTGCTTGCTGGAGGAGCTATCTCTTGAAAGAGTGCTAAGCAGGCAGTCATAGCTTCATCCACCATGGCAGCTGAGTTTGTAGCATGCTATGAGGCGTCTAATCATGGAATATGGCTGCGAAATTTTATCACTGGGCTGCGAATTGTGGATAGCATTGAAAGACCACTTAAGTTATTATGTGACAATAAGTCAGCAGTGTTGTATTCCAACAACAACAGAAGCTCGACGAAGTCGAAATATATAGACATCAAGTTCCTAGTTGTTAAAGAAAGAGTTCAGAGTGGACTTGTGTCTATAGAGCACATTGGCACAAACTCCATGATTGCGGATCCGCTGACTAAGGGATTACCACCCAAGGTCTTTCATGAGCTCACTGCTCATATGGATCTTTTATTTCTTCAGGATATGTCATTTTAGTGGGAGTTTATATTTTAGATGCTTTTATTTGTAGACATATTTGTTATGATTTTATGGATATTATATGGTTATTTATTGCAGTATAAAGCATTTAGTTTATTTTCACTCTGATTTTTGGTATGGTTTGATCTCACTAAGGTTTTAAGGTGAACCAGTTGGAAATAGGCATGTCAAGATCACACTACATGAAATTTTCATGCTACACATCCATGCTTGATCTGTGTTATTGGTTGTATTGATATACATGACCATTGATGGGTCTAATTATGACAAATGCAATGAAGATCGCTTTGATCCTATGTTGATATAACCGATAGACGAGATTGTTAAGGATGCATATTGTTTGATAGCAAAATTCATGAGCTCATTGTAGGCTGTCAAAATTTTATCACTGATAAGCCACGATTCACTGAGATATCGTTGAACGAAGTCACGCTTGAAGGCTTCGAGGAAACAGGTAGAATCACAAACACAAAGATAAGATCCAACCAAGAGGTTTAGCATCGCGGTCCAAGCTCTAAACGCTGGAGCTCTTAGCCGCTGCTCAAGCTCTAAACGCGAGCTCTCACCAGGTCCAAAGCTCCAAAACGCTGAGCTCACCAAGGCCCAAAGCTCCAAGCGCAGAGCTCACCAAGGCCCAAGCTCTAAACGCTGAGCGCTCACCAAGGCCCAAGCTCTAAACGCTGAGCTCTCACCGTGGTCCAAAGCTCCAAAACGCGGAGCTCTCACCAAGGCCCAAAGCTCCAAGCGCAGAGCTCACCGGCCCAAACTCTAAAACGCTGGAGCTCTTAGCCGCTGCTCAAGCTCTAAACGCTGAGCTCTCACCAGGTCCAAAGCTCCAAAACGCGAGCTCTCACCAGGTCCAAAGCTCCAAGCGCAGAGCTCACCGCCCAAACTCTAAAACGCGGAGCTCTCACCAAGGCCCAAGCTCTAAACGCTGAGCTCTCACCGTGGTCCAAAGCTCCAAGCGCAGAGCTCACCGCCCAAAGCTCCAAGCGCAGAGCTCTCACCGGCCCAAACTCTAAAACGCGGAGCGCTCACCGCCCCAAGCTCTAAACGCTGAGCTCACCAAGGCCCAAGCTCTAAACGCGAGCTCTCACCGCCCAAACTCTAAAACGCGGAGCGCTCACCAAGGCCCAAAGCTCCAAGCGCAGAGCTCTCACCGGCCCCAAGCTCCAAAACGCGAGCCTTTAGCCGTTTAAGCCCAAGACGCTGAGCGCCATGATCATGCTCAAACGCAGATCTCAACCTCGCCAGACGCGAGGGTCATCTAAAAATAAACGCGAAGTCTTGCTGCTTCCTATCTCAGAACACGATTTAAACGGTTCCAAAACCGCTTTCCTCGATTTGAGGGCCACGAATCCTCATTCTAAGGGGTCATTACACCCTAAAATACCTATAAAAGGGGAGAAAGATCTTCAGCAGGGAAATCGGAGAGGAGAGATTGGAGGCTAGAGAAAAAAGATCCAGAGGATTGATTCGCTAGAGAGAGAGAGAGCTTGAGCCGTGGTCAACCCTAGCTCTCCTTCTTCGCCGGCTTGGCTTGGTTTTCAAACTTCGTGCGAGTTAATAAACTCGCCCTTCGAAGTTATCAAACTCGTTAGAGTTCTAAAGACTTGCCTCGCAAGTCTCTTTCTACGGATTCCACGAGCAAGACGGCCGGATCGCCCACGGATACAAGGATCAAGCTCCTATCGCCGCGGAAGAACCCAGCTTTAAACAAAAGGAAGGATCTCCGCTGACCCTTCCTTCTTTTGTAAATCGGCAACCGATCGAGGAGTTTTGTAATTTCTTTTACATAAGTCAAAGAGAGAGAGATTGCATTCGAGAGTTGTATTTATTCTTTCTTTAAAATCAATTGAAGGGATAATCTTTATTTTTACAGCCTTTCAAATTTCCTCAACAAAAGATGGCGACTACTGGGACTAGCTTCACGATGAAGAAGTGGTGGCTAATCCGACGCCACCTCATTGGGACGACAAGGGAAACTCTCACGTAGAGTTTGACCAAGCCAAATCTGAAGAGTTGCTCTTCCCGATCCCTTAGCCCTAAGGCGCGAAAGTCCGCAAAGTCTCTAGGGAGATCAAGACACCGGATCACTGTCACCTAAGGGAGATTTTGCCGAGAATCGATGGTTCCGCAAGATTTCCTTTAAGGGTAAAAGACCGGCCGACGGCGATGGAAGATCCTACACCGAGCCTACACGACGAAAGTGTCGTCACAAGAGGCCTAGCGTGGCATTGAACCAAGTTGATGAAAATGTGGATGCCACAAAAGCCCTAAGACAAAGCAAGAAGAACGCCGCCGTCAGAAGAGAAGATCCCTTCAGAGAGCACAACTCCGAAAATCGATCCTCAAGACAACGCGACTTTGAGCTTCGCTCCTCGCATAGAGCCACCGCTGAAGACGAGCCTCATTGGCGCTGCCGCCAAACAAAACGCGAAGTCCTAAGACCGCTTTCAAACAAAACGCCAGTCCTAAGACCGCTTTCAAACAAAACGCGAAGTCCTAAGACCGCTTTCAAACAAAACGCGAAGTCCCAAGACCGCTTTAAACAAAACGCGAGTCCCAAGACCGCGTTTCTCAAACAAAACGCGAGTCCCAAGACCGCGTTTCTCCAATCAAACGCGAATCTGATGTCCGCGTTCCTTCAACCAAACGCGAACCTCAGGGAAGCGTTTCACAAACAAAACGCGAGCCCCAGGTCCGCGTTCCACAGACCAAACGCACCCCTCAAAGGCGCGTTTCAGCCATTAAACGAGGACTTCAGGCCCACGTTTCACAAAAAGAACATGACCCTCGTGTCTGCACCTCAAAGCGCGATGGGATTTGTCATGTCCACCCTAACCCAACCCCTTCAAATGATGAGGGACAGGTTCCAGCTCAAACTACCGATCCGGGAGTTAACATTCCTCAAGTTTCTGACTTGAGAGAATTATTATCAAGAGAGAGACCAACGCAGCAAGTCGCTCATTCGTGCCCGTGCGAGCGATTGATTGCAACGGTCCTCTCCGAATGTCAATGTTGTGCACCTGCACCTAGACGATCGGTCTTTGATCGGTTGACTAATCCAGCCCCGTCCAAGAGACGGAGGCGATTCCACAGAAGGAGAACCTCAGAGACTGAATATCCCGAAGTCACCATCAATATGGTCGGCAGAGGAACGCCGCTACCTTCCAGCCGCATTTAATCGAGACTAATCGCCCGAAAGTGTTAAGGAAATCTCGATAAGTTCAAGGAATTTATCAAGACTCAACACGACGGGAGTCATACCCTTATCAATTATCGAGACCGCCAGGGTTAGAACTCAAGATGAGCACTCACCATTGCAGAAGTCTCGCCTTCCACTGCTCAGAGAACACGAGCATGGCTTATACAACCGAGGGTGCCAAGATCTCAAGAAGAAGCTTGAAGAATACCAGCGATGACGCAGAAGCTATGCGGTCACAAAGAAGAAACCATTAACCAACTTAGAGACATGGTAGCCCAACCGGTTTCGCATGTGGCTCAAGCTCACGCGGTCGGTCCGCACTTCAACCGAATCGCCGCTAAAGAAAGGTCAATCTACAAAGCGTAAGGGAAAGATGGTTGAAACCTCCATCAAGAAACTCACCGTGATAGATTCTTCATCCAAGGAGAGAAAGGCCGAGAACGAATCAAATCTTCAATCACCAAAATGGATGAATTAAGCTCGCCTTTAACGCTTATCGCTAATAGGAGTGAGCTCCAAGACGAGGGGTTGTGAGGCCATATCCCGCGGAGGGATGCGACCTTACCCTCCAAAGTTTAAGGCCCCGCTCGCAAGCCTTCGATGGCACAGGTTCGCCGAATCAGCACGTCTATTACTTCAAGTCACAGACTGGCGATGTAATTTCGAACGATGCTATTTTGAGCCGTTTATTTATTGGCACTCTCAAGGGAGTCGCCTTTGAATGGTTCATGAAACCGTCACGGATCTATTCGAAGTGGGTAGATTTGGAAAGGCTATTTCTAGCTAGGTTCTTCGAAGATGACACTGAAGTAGCCGACCCTACTCTCCTCGCCACTAAACAAAAGCCAGGGGAGTCGATAAAGGCTTTTGTGGAAAGGTTTCGGAGTGTGGCGTTGCGATGCCCGCCAGGATGACACAAACCACTCGTGGAAACTTGTCAAGATAACCCGCAGACTCTCTTGGCTCAAATGGGGTTACAGAGTGTCGTTCCTGGAAGCAATTAGTGTCCCAAGGGGAACAGTGGAAGATATTGTCGCTAATCAAAGTCAAGAAGCGTAACGACAAGAACAAACTACGCCACAGGTCGATAACGCCTCTGGCCAAGGAGGAAGGATATTCATGCCGCCGACACTAGTGTTCGATCTCCACCGGCAAAGCGGGCAAGCCATCGAGTCAGCCAAGACCGCCTAAGCAATATTCTTTCAAAGAAGAACATGTCGATACTCTATTCCAGCTGCTTCGGAAGAACAACAAGTTGAAGCTCCCAGAAGCAAAGAGGCCCGAGGAAGGTGGAAGGTGGATGATCCCACTATTGTCGATATCACGTAATGTTGGGACACCACAAAGAAGTGCTACATTTTTAAAGATATTCTACAAGCACCGTTGATGCCGAGGTACTCAAGTTGAAACCGAGCGTAAGACCGTGGTCTACTAATATGACAACGCTCAATTCGAGATTTCCACTGTAGAAACTCCTAATGGAGTTATTCCCATTCCAAAAGGAGAACTACGCTTGAGAAATACCGATCAACATGGTCAAGAAGGTAAAGGTCCGTACCCCTTACTATTTCAAGTGGAGAGGTAATGTGGGTCCATCCCGACTCGCCAAAGATCAAGAATGGGTGGAGACATCGCCAAAGAAGAAGAAGAATAAGGCTAAAGCTTCCAACATGATTAGTCCATCCATAAATGAAGATGATACTTATTTGGTCCCTCTCACCCACTCGTAGAAAGAGGAGACTATTTTGGTCAGCCGATCGAAGTCGACCGTGAGCGTGCACGAGGTCGTGGAAAACGCATTTGAAAAAGTATGATCAAGGAGCGCAGGAGTCCGTGGAGCCGCTTGAGGAGACAGGGGTTCCGCCCTAAAAAGTCAATTGATAAAGGGAAGCCAAAGGAGGTTCGATATAATAAAACCTTCTACAGAAGCGTGAACATCGTGAAAACCATTCCACTTCGATGTTTTGGCAATACCGGCTAACATTCCCGCCGTAATCACCCTTTACGAAGCTCTTGAAGTTGTCCAAATCTACAAGAGCAGCTCTAGTGGAGGCTTTAACGGATACGAGAGCTTCATTACACAAGTTCTGTAGTCCCGAAGCTATGGATGAACCCTCTTGTGTCAAATGCCTACACATAATGAAAGATGCGCCTTGCATATCATTCACACAAGAAGATATGCAAATCAATCATAAGCATGACAGCCATTGTACTACACAGATACATGGGGTCTTGAGAGATCGATCGTGTCCAAGTAGATCCTGCTCAGACTCAAAGATAATGCCAGATAGAGTCATGCAAGTTAAGAATCCGTACCACGGTTGAATTCCACTCGACAACTATCTTTGGCTTCAATGCCAGCGACGCGACCCACAGGAAAAATTAAGCTCAAATGTCAAATTGGAGATCTCAAGTCGGTAACTCGCTACATTTGCTATTGGGACGACCTTGGATTCATGCTAATCGATTGTCCCATCAACCCTTCATCGTAATGAAATATGTCAATGAAGAGGGGAGGTCAAGACCACGATAGGCGAGAAACATCCTTTCAAAGGAGTAGAGAGTTATCACACCGATTCGTCTTTTACCTTGGCCTCGAGCCCGAATCGCCGAGACCAGCCATGGCTGCCGTAACGGCGATGCCTAACCCGAACCTCAAGAAGAGTGTCCATGGGAATTGCATGTAGTGAGCTCTAATAAGCTTAATAATGAGGAAGATGTACCGAGGAAGGCTAATGGTACATTAATGAAAATTTCAATTTGGCTTACTTGTCCGATGTTTCATCCAAGAAATAGATAAAGATACGTGATTGGAGCCACGGCATGCTTATATGACGAGAGATCACTAGATTTGCCACTCAAAACGCCCTCTCCACCTCCGGAGGATGGAGGACGGAGGAAGGCATTCTTTATGGTCCCGCCCAAAAGAAGGGTCGAAACCAATTTATTTTGGTAAAGTGGACCCCGGTTATCAAACCGTAGAGTTCAAGAAAGCGAGGCAACTCCTCAATTTCATCATTACTAACTTAAGGCTCGTCACATAATGAAGAGTATGGGCTACAATTTCGATAGTCCAAAAGGGTTAAATTTCGAAAGGGAGGCTAACCCCGATTCGACACCTTGTCCACGAAGGTAAATCCCAAGATTATTACCACAAAACCCTACGGGTTAGGGTACTTGTCGACACCATCCCCTTCGTAAGACTAAGCAGACAATGCTCGCAAGGACCATTCATCCGAACATCACCATGGGATTCGACGTAAGTGTAGGATCAATTTTCGCAAGTATGTCGCTGAACATGACTCACTACCATCCAAGTGATGACGAAGATGACAACCGATTCGCATGCATAGTGACCCTTGGATTAAACGCCTTGATGTTCTATGGGATATGTGCTTCGAAAGCAACGAGCCTAATCAAGATAAGGTGATCCAAATAAATATGGGGATGAGACCAATCCCAAACCAATCTTCGTAGCAAAAGCTTGTCGCGAAAATGAGAAAGAAGAACTAGTGTCCTCGTCCGAGAGTATGTTGACGCCTTCGCATGGAATTATGAAGACATGCCCGGTCTTGATATCGAGGTAGCCATGCAATCACCAATATCGACCAATGCTAAACCCGTTAAGCAACAAAGAACGCAGTTCCGTCCGAGGTTATGGAGGCAATTGTAGTAGAAATCCAAAAGCTCATTGATGCGTGTTTCATCGAGAGGAACAACACCGGATTGGGTAGCCAATATCGCTGTTGTACCCAAGAAGAATGGAAAGATCCTGATATGCATTGATTTTCGTGGATTTGAACGCTGCGATGTCCAAAAGATGAATTTCCACTCCCCATCACCGATGTCATGATTGATAACACATGTGGATATGAGAGAATGTCTTTCATGGACGGATTTTCGTGATATAATCAAATCAAAATGTATCCTCGAAGACGAAAGCATACGCCTTTAGAACACCGCTGGGGTGTTCTCGCTATACCGTAATGCCATTTGGGTTGAAGAACGCCGGAGCAACTTACCAACGAAAGCAATGAATACTATTTTTCATCAACATCTACGTAAGAAGATCGAATGTTACGTAGATGACATTGTGGTAAAAGTCGCAAGAAGGAAGATCACCTATCGACTTGAAGACCATGTTCGACATCATGAGAACACATCAATCAAGATGAACCCCACAAAATCCTTCCTAGGGTGTCCAGGGTAAATTCCTCGATTCATAGTTACATCCCAAGGAATTTCGCCGATCTCGAAAAGGTGCGCCATCCAGAAATGTCGCCACCAAAGACCATTAAAGAGCTCGAGGCCCGCAAGGTAGGTTAGCGATATCCCAAGATTCATATCAAATCTTTCGGCCGGTGCCAACCCTTTTCCAAATTAATGAAGAAAGGAGTTTCGCTTGTATGGGATGAAGGTTGCCAAGAGGCATTCAAGAAATCAAAACCTATCTTACACAACCACCGGTCCTCGTGGCGGTATCGGAAAACCCTTCTGTTATATGTGAGAGCCATGGACCATTCACTTGGAGCCTTGCTAGCTTCGAGCGATGACCAAGGACATGAACAAGCAATTTATTACCTCACCGACCATGATGGGAGCCGAACACGATACGTTCTGCTGGAAAAGGAATGCTTAGCCTTGATGTTTGCCATCCAGAAAACTCGACATTATCTGGTTGGGCAAACAATACATGTCATTTCCAGAGTAAATCCTCTGAGAGTGCTCATGACTAAGCCCTCTTCACTGAATTCCCGGTTAGCCAAATGGGCGATACTTCTCTCACAATATGATATGAAGTTTATGCCCCAGAAGGCTATTAAGGGACAGGCCGTGGCAGATTTCTTAGCAGAACATCCGGTCCCCGACTCTTCCAAACTATACGAAGGTATACCAGATGAAATCACTGAAGCTTACATGACTCAAGGAGATACTCATGTATGGAAGTTATTCTTTGATGGAGCCTCTAGAGCAAACCCTGATGGAGGAATTGCAGCCGGTGTGGGGGTTGTACTTGTTTCCCCGAATAGTCTCGTGATCCCAAGAGGATTTTCCTTGGCTGATCCATGCACTAATAATGTAGCAGAGTATAACGCTTTATTGTTAGGAATGCAGCTGGCCGAAGAAATCAACATTCAATACCTCGAAGCTTATGGTGATTCCCAGCTCATCGTGAATCAGGTTCGAGGAGAGTATGAAGTGCGCAATGAAGACTTAATCCCGTATCACTCGGCGGTTCTAGAATTAGCACGAAAGTTCGAAGGCTTTTTCATAGAGTATATTCCACGAGCCCGGAATGCCTATGCAGATGCCCTGGCCTCGTTAGCCACATCACTAGCATTACCTCCAAAAGCCCAGACAATAATATTTGTCGCAGTATGAGTTGTACTTTCCTGAACTCATCACAAAAGGAGATCTAGAAGGACCAACAGAAGAGACCGTTTGTGAAACTTCCGTTGGGCTCGAACCAAGGGATTGGCGATTCCCTTATATAGACTACGTCCTGTATGGAATCCTACCGGATGATCCCAAAGAAGCGGCCGCCATTAAACTAAGGCCCTTCGCTTTTATTATGATGCAACTTCCCGCACTTTGTATCGTAAGTCGATGACGGAATTCTACTCACGCTTTTCCGAAAGGAGGCAAGAGATGCCTTAAAAGAGGCCCACGACGAATGTGTGGAGCCCACCAACCGGGAGCAAGTTGGGGATCGCCACGAGAATAGGTTATTATTGGCCAAAGATGTTTGAAGATGCCGTGGATTACGCTTAAACGATGTCATGCGTACAAATTCATGGTGATTTCGCCCATCGTGCACCGTGAAATCTACACCCAACATCCTCTTCGTGGCCATTGAAATGTGGGAATGGATATTGTCGGCCTATCTCCCCGCCAACGCCCAAAGGACATCGATTCATCTTAGCCGAATCGACATTTTCTAAATGGGCGGAAGTCGTTCGCTAAAAGAAGTTAAAACTTCAAACGGATCGTTCATTAAGCATCACGCCCTCTATCGCCATGCATCAGCGCGATAGTCCATGATAACGGCGCAATTCATTAGCTATGGATTCCGTGAGATTTTGCAATAAGTTCAGATCCAAAGTGTTAAGGCCGACGCATATTATCCCCTACCAATGGTCTAGCGTAAGCTTTCAACAAGACCATTGTGAAACTTCTAAAAGTTCGCCTCTAAAAGTCGACGGATTGGGATGAGAAGTTGGGCAATTGTTTATGGGCTTATCGCGACGACGGTGAGAACCCCAACAAAAGCTACTCCCTTTCTTTGGTGTACGGATCGTAAGTCGCTCTACCATTGGAGATTCAAATTCTTCCTAAGAGTCGCCTCGCGAATCGAATGACGGATGAAGAGCAACATCAACTACGCCACAGAGCTAGAAATGTTAGACGACAAACGACTTCGAAGCTCAACAACAAATCGAACTATACCAAGCTCGATTTCTAAAGCCTACAACAAGAAGGTTAAGGGAAGGATCTTCAAGAGAGGCGATCTTGTCTTATCAGTCACACCTATGGTCATGACACATAAGACTAAAGGGAAATTCAATCCCAAATGGGAAGGACCTTTCAGAGTCGACCGCCTATTCTAACGAGCTTATCGACTTATCGATTTGAAAGGTGACATTCTCATGATGCCAATTAACGGAAGTTTCTCAAGAAATATTACCCGTATATGTAAGATCCCCGCCTTGTTCATAACTAAGCTTAGGAGAAAGAACTGACGCTTTAGGCCGGGGTTGATTTATTGGAATGGATTTCATTCATTTCGAAGTCTTGAACGATCATTTATGCTATGTTAACATTATACCTCCGCATTTGTAATTGTTTTCATTATTATAAATCAATATTGTGCTAAAGGAGAAACAAGAGTCTCACTTCATTTTTTTAATAACAAAATAAAAGGTGATACAGATTTGATGCTAGAAAGATTCTGGGCCCATCAAGTGAATAACTGTAAGCCGTGACTTAAGCTCCGCAAGCTTTTGTTCATGCTCGGTGCGCACTCTTTCTGCAACTTCTGCCTGGAATTGAGTTTCAGTTGCCGCAACCTCCTTTTTCATAACTTCCAGGGCGTTCGCCTCTTGGCGAAGGTTATCAAGAATCTCAGCACCTCGACGACGAAGTCCCTCTGTGGCTTTTTGTTCCTGAGTCAGTTGAGCCCTTTTTCGAGTTAACTCGGCCTCCAATTGGGCAATAGACTCCTGAATGGCAGTCACAGAAGTGGCAGATTTAGTCAACTCAAGTTGGGATTGATCATGCTGCTCTTGCAAGTTGGCAACCCGCGCCTTCTTTTCAGACAAACTCGTTTGAAGGGTTCCCTGTTGAGATATTTTCTCGGCTTGAGCGCTAATAAGAGACTTGGTTATCTCCGCTTCTACGTCAACCTGTGAAAGCACCTGGAAGGCCTGCAAGTCCGCCTCCAAACGAGAAACTCTTGCAAAGACAATGATGGAAACAAAGGCCGCATGACCGCTTAAGGTAGCCCAGATGTTTCATTATATGAGGCCTCTAGACTTCAAAGGAGCCACGACCGCCCATAACAAAGTCACCAAGACGCCAAGATCCTCGCAGCCGGTTTATATCGACTGCGATAGATATCACGTGGAATACGTAGTTTCACAACCACCATGTCCGAATAATTGGGGAAGTACCCGGTGAAGGAGTCGGTGTGACGAGCAATTTCCCTCTTCTTCTTCATGCAATGCGGCGGATCTAATAGCTCCTTGCATAAGCTTCGCTCGGGCAGAGGATGACCTCGCTGCTATTCGCTGACGAGCCCTCTTCTCATATTGAGCCGCTTTTCCGAGTGAAAACCCTTTTCCCTCGCTGCTCTCCGGCGAGCTTCTACCGGTATCCCGCTGAATTTGGCCAACCTTGAGTGCTTCCTCGCCGCAAATCAAATACTGCCGATTCCCCGAGGCTGCCCTTCCCGAATTTCTTTTAGATTCGCATAGCCCCTAATATCCTTCAGCAGAAGTATATACATCATATTCGCTAACGCCGAAACTTCACTGCATCAGCATAAAACTCAAGAACGGTATGACACCGGGCGGGAGAAGGTAGCACAATATCGCGACCGAGCCTCCACCATCCAGCTTATACCAAGCTCGAGCTCCTTCATACAAATTCCCAACGATAGCCACCGGGTTAGGGTTCCCAACATATAGTTGGTCATATCCAAATTGTCGAAAGCAAACCGGCTAGGCAAGTAAGGCTCGATGATACACCGGCCACCCAAGCGAAGACCAAATACCTGTGCCCGATCGTGATAAGCCACCGTAAGATGCCCTCCCAAGAATGAGGTGAAGTTACCAGTGCCACATCCATGAAAATCAAGGCCGCTTCTTCTACTCCACCAAAATCGAGAACAAAGAAAAGACTCGATAATTATCCTCCTTCAAAGAAAATCGCCGAAGTGGGACTATATACCAATGAGTCCACTTGGTGACCCAAGCCGCCAGATAAAGGGAACGAAAAGAGCCGGTGCCACTAATTCCCGCCATCAACGAGGGCAAGGCATGACAAACCGTGCCATCAAATAAGAATACAAGACGGCACGCGGTCGGGAGTTTTCAATCTGCTACCTTCCTCTGACCCAATCTTTCTCACATTCAAGAATTCCGAGGTCAGTTCTCGTAAGCCATATTGTATGCAACTTGCCATAGTTGAGAGGAGACTTATCGCCTTCCATGAGCCAAAAGAATCATGGGTATACCACCGGATCGATGGACTCGATGGGTTTGGAGGGGACCACACAACGCTTCAACCAGATCATCGAATCCAAATAGCAATGCCATATCAGAGATAGGAGTCTCCGCTTGGCAACGGAAGCTCTCAAATTTCGTACCAGGAGGAAAGATATCTTCCAAATACTGTGGTTGACATACCGAAAGCAAAGGGGACTTTGAGGAGCTCACCGGTCGACGAATCACCTACAAGATGCTTACTCAGAGATTTTGAAACAAATATTCAGCCCAAGATGCGTGTTTAACACCACCGATCGTAGTCCGCCTCTTGTACACGATATGGAAGTGACACATCACTTCCCAGAAGGTGGCATAGACATCTGGGTATTCCCTCCGCAAAATAGAAAGTTCAGCGGTGCTAGGAACAAATTCCTCATACGGCAGCTCACCAAATGGTAAACCCGATACTGTATACATTTCCTGGAGAGCAAAGCCTAATTCCCCAACGGGAGTGAAAAAAGTACAAGTATCAGGATTATACTTTTCCAAGATGGCAAAGAAACTATAGGAGTTCTGGATGACACCGATACGCGTGGCTCTCACTGGAATCTCTAACCCGGATAAGGTGAGTGGCACTCGCAATTCATTGATAACAAAGTCCACCATACGGACCCACCATCCGCCGCCGAGAATACACCCACCCAGGAGTCCTAAATTCTTGGGCAACAAATTCGCCCTGGGCAGCGATGAATCGGCGAATAAAAGTACTTGCCGGAGTAGCCCTCTCTTGATTGGGACTTATGCTATGAAACTCGCCTGGTCTTAGGCCCATCACCTTATAGTCACTCCCCAAAGGATGAACCGCCTGGTGATTTAGAACCCCAACCGGCACCTTATCCCTTTCCTCGACTAGGTCCCAATCCAAACGCCTGCAGCAGGAGACGCTTTGAAAGTAAGAAAGCGGATGCATCCGTTTCATGTTAGGAAGGAAAAAGAAGCGGCCGTTAGCTTGATGTAGCATCTTAGATTCCTCGCCGCAGTCCATGTTATCATCCGCCTCGATACGATCTCCGAAGAAGAACGCTGGCTTCTCGAGTAAGTCATGACCTCCTGAAGCCACAAAATCCATATCTGTTATAATGGCCCTAAAGGTGGAAGGTTCAGCTCGATGGATCATCATCGTTCTTTCCACACAATTGTCCCGAGTCAGTGGAAGCTCCCGGCGAAGACCTGAAGCCACATTGTGGTCCATCCAACCCGAGTAACCGAAGTGATATCTACGGGAAAGCGTCCTATCAGCATAGAGAACTGCAGACAAGAGAAGATAAAAACGTCAAAAAGGAAAGTTACAAGAAAGCCTAAGATGACCCAAGATGAAAATGCGAGGGTGGTCAGCCCCGCGTTCTAGTTGTAAGACGCGAGAGTCAGCCCCGCGTTTTAGCTATAAAACGCGAGGGATAGCCCCGCGTTCCAAGCATTAAACGCAAAGAACAACTATGCGTTCCAAGTACAGAAACGCGGAGGTAACCCCCGCGTCCTAAATTCGAGACGCAAGAGTTAGCCCCGCCTATCGTTAACACCAACTCCGCGTTCGAAACGCAGAGTTCAATTTTGAGTTGGAACCCATTAAAATAAATTCAAAACCCTGATATACCTCGATGCGAGGGGGTTTGCGGCGGCGGCAGCGCCATCGAAACCGATGGGTCACTCGAGATCTCGGCCGGCGTTGGGCTTGGAGTCGTTTGAACAACGCACTTGATCTTGTGGACAGTTTTCCTTGGAGCCATTGAAGAAATCTGGCTAACCGAAGATGGGGAAGGACCCAAGAAGAATTTCGACAGCACGAAATCTCTTGAAACCACGAAGGAGATAAAAAATTTCGTGATTTTTACCCGTGGTAAAATTTCCAAATTTTACCCAAGGGGGTTATTTATACGAGGACTAAGGAGAAGATCTCCACTTAAGATTCTCCAATCACCTCAGTTAAGGCGGTTAAACACAACCACTTCAGATAAGGCGGTTCAGCTTTCCAAAACGCGAGATTCACCTCCGCGTTCTATTTCCAAACGCGAGATTCACCTCCGCGTTTTATCTCCAGATGAGAGACTTGTCTCCGCGTTCAATCCCTAAACGCGAAACACACTTATGCGTTTCAAGCCCCAGACGCGAAGATCGCCTCTGCGTTCTAAAGCCATAACGCGAGGCTCACTCAAGCATTCCAAATTTCAAACGCAGGGCTTAAACCCCGCGTTCTAAGTCTAACACTTAGCCAACTTTTAGACCTTAGCCTAATAAGCGCCAAGCAACCAGCTTATCAGTCCTCTTCAACGAGATAATAGGTCCTCAAATTTGCTTAAATCGCAACTAATCTATCAATCCTCTTTAATAGAATGATGAATCCACAAATTTTATTAAACCACAATCAGCTTATCAATCGACTCAGCTCAATAGGACGACAAGCCTAGAAAGCCTTGTTCACAACACAAGCCTAAAGCCTTGTTCACAACACAAGCCCAAAACCTTGTTCACAACACAAGCCTAACAAGCCTTGTTCACAACACAAGCCTAACAAGCCTTGTTCACAATACAAGCCCAAAACCGTGTTCACAACACAAGCCCAAAACCTTGTTCACAACACAGCCTAACAAGCCTTGTTCACAACACAAGCCTAAAGCCTTGTTCACAACACAAGCCCAAAACTTGTTCACAACACAAGCCCAAAACCTTGTTCACAACAAGCCCAAAACCTGTTCACAACACAAGCCTAACAAGCCTTGTTCACAACACAAGCCTAAAGCCTTGTTCACAACACAAGCCCAAAACCTGTTCACAACACAAGCCCAAAACTTGTTCACAACACAAGCCTAACAAGCCTTGTTCACAACACAAGCCTAAAGCCTTGTTCACAACACAAGCCCAAAACCGTGTTCACAACACAAGCCCAAAACCTTGTTCACAACACAAGCCTAACAAGCCTTGTTCACAACACAAGCCTAAAGCCTTGTTCACAACACAAGCCCAAAACCGTGTTCACAACACAAGCCCAAAACCTTGTTCACAACACAAGCCTAACAAGCCTTGTTCACAACACAAGCCTAACAAGCCTTGTTCACAACACAAACCCTGAAACCTTGCTCAAACCATAAGCCCCAGGTCTAAGTAAAGGTAAGTCTAAAAAATATATATATATATAATATATGCAACCGGGTGGTCTATTCCCGCAATAAAAAAACAAAGTCTACGTATTCAACGTCGTAGCAGTTAGTCTAGAAGAGTTTAATTCTTTTAGCACAACGTCGTGTGTAGAACGGATTTAAATAATCTACATGCTAGCCCAACTCAAACGGTAGTTGGTAAAGGCTCATCAAACCCGTTGAGGGCTGGGGGTTGGCCAATAACCCTAAAGCCGACGCCTAACACGCGTTGCCGGGTGGTCTCTTGCCCGTAAAAGAGTACCAAGCCTACGTATTCAACATCGTAGCATTAAGTCTAAGAGAGTTTCATTCTTTTAGCACAACGTTACGTGCGGAACGGACTTAGACAATCCGCACGCTAGCCCGATTCAAACGGTAATCGGTAAAGGTTCATCAAATCCGTTGACGGCTGAGGGTTTGCCAAAAATCCTATAAGTATTATGGTTGGCATAAGAAATCATAGTGAAAGAGCAAATTGGGGTCACTTTTATTCAAATCCCTAAAAAGACGATACAAAAGAGTGCCATTCAAAAAAAAAAAGGAAAAGAAAGTTCGGAGTTAACACAAGAGTAAGCCTATGATCCTCTAAGCGTGATGGACGCAAGCTGGGACTTGGCTTTAGCGACTTCTTCCTCATGAGCGGCCCGCACCATTGCTGTGGCTTCATTCCTTAATCCCTCTTTATCTGGCGCAGCTGTGGTAACGCCTCTTCTAAGCTCCTCAAGAGCCTGCAATTCCTCACGATAATCATTGTATGTTTCTACACTTTTACGGGTGAGGTCTTTCACATCCACTTCCTCCCGAGCCAGCCTTTGGCCTTCGTTGAACCAACTCCGCTTGAAGTTGAGCGATGGTCTCCTCAGTGGTAACAACTGATTCGCGGGTGGCCTGCATAATGGAGGTAGTGGAAGTCAACTCATGTTGCCAGTGATCCCACTGAGTTTTCAGAGATGCAACTTGTGTTTCTTTCTCGTTCAAATTCTTCTGGGCAGCTTCATATTGATGCATCGCTTGGGCATAGACGTCAGCAAGGGTTGATTCAATCCGAGCCTCCAAGTCAGCATGATTCAACTCCTCAAAGCTCTGCAAGCTCTCTTCCAGACGAGATATCTCGTCGGTACAATGTTGAATGCATTCAGTGTCGCCCAGATACCTGATGTTGTTCAAATAGTTCATTAAGATAGGCTTGAAAGTCGCAAAGGTGCTCTTTCCAAATGACAATGATCCTCGCAAAGATCCTCGCATCTCCGATTCCAAATGACCGATGTATCTCTGAAGCAAATTGGGCACGACGGCCGATTCCATGGAAACTGCAGGGGATAACACCAGCTCATGCTGAATCACGAGGCCCTGAGAAGGGGTTATAGGTGATGGTATTTGAGCAGGAGGGGAAGTACTAGCATCCTTCCCAGTCCTAAGAGAAATCCTAAGAGGGGCTGATCTTATCGGAGGAGAAATCACGCCAAGCTTCGAACCGACTCGTGGATGGAAGTTGACGCTGTTACAGCCTCGACCATCGCCGCCACACCCTCCGAGTCGCCTTACCGGCGAGCCTACAGAAATAATTTTTGTCAAAAACGTATGAAACAACTATTAAGACTCAAAACAAACAATGTTTACCCGAAGGGGAAATAACTATAGGAGCCGGTGCCTTATCGGTGACGGCCGAGATCGCCAAAAGTCCATCGCGACTCGCGAATACCCATACGACACCTCTTCCTCATCATCTCCTCAAGGATGGGGAACTCATGGTCACGCCGCTTAGGAAATAGACCGGTTGTGGGGCTAGGTCTTTCGCCCCCGCTGCGTGCATAAGCACCAAGAAGCAGGAGATGAATATCTTGCGTGTACGTAAGCTTCGACCCTTTCCTCACTGAGCCTCCTCTTCGGTCACTTTGGGAGCAAAGATCGTAAGTCCGGCCCGAATTATCATATCGAGAGCTTCAACAGCTTGGAATAGACTCGCATCTTCACGAAGTGACTCATCTCCACCTTCTTCCTCCAAAGATCGGTGAGAAAGAGAACCCCTTAAGGCCGCCCAATTGAACGAAGACCCCGCTGGTGGGAAATCCCTACAACCGACGCACTCGTGTTCTTCTTCGCCCACCGAAAGTCTTGGAGGAGCCGCCTAAACGATCTTGTATTAGTTTGACCGCCAGGCCGGGGTTTGGTGGGTGACTGTCGGCTAACCCGCTTCGTGGCGGCGCTGCCTTTTTCGTGACATTGGCCGCTTACTCGCAGCCCTTTCCTCACGGGTCTCGGCCGAGTGGGCCCGATGAGCCCGGTAGCGGTAGCCGGCTTCTCCCTCGGCACCGGCCGGGTTCACAAGCTAAATATTCTTCAACCCTCTCACACGGGTGCTTTGAATGCCTCTTTGCTTCATACATCTTTCTCGATCTTTTAAACAAGATGAGTTCACCGATATTCGTGAACTGGGAAGCGATTGATACGATTCTGAGAAACCCATAGTCGATAACTATTACGCCTTGTGAGGAAGTGTAAACTTGGCCCCTGCATCGCCACCACGTATCAATACTGTGCCCTAGCACCTTCATATAAGTTCCCAATGAGCGCAAGATGAGGGTTAGGGTTCCCAACGTACAGTTGGTCGTAGCCAAACTGTCTAGCAAATCGGAAAGGCTGATAAGGTTCGATGTAACATTTCCCACCTTGGCGGAAGATTAAGTAGCCAGGTCTAATGTTGATCAGCCAACGAAAGACACCCCCGTTCAATTGGGTGAAGGAATTGGAGCCTTTAGTATCCTGATACATCTCCCCATATCCACCTCCCTCAAAATCAGGAAAGCATCTGAAAATGTGGTAGTTGAGATCCTTTGATAAAATTTGCCGAACCATGACCATGTACCAACCTTCCCATCGAGATGGCCATAACCGTTGAACCCACGGAACGAAAGAATCGCCACAAGCAGCAGCGGCAGACATCAAAGAAGGGCAATGCAAAACAAACCAGGCTACCAAATAGGTATACGGTAAAGGCACTCGCGGGTTAGGAAATTTCAGAGTCTTCTCTCCAAGCACTAACCGCTTTGACTCGAAAGTGAAATCATGACATAATTCCCTCAAGCCGCTCTGCAAACGACACGTCATCGCAGAAAGAAGGTTGAGTGGTCTTCCATGAGCTAAAAGAACTGCTGGGTAAACAACCTCGGCAGCAAGAGAGTCAATAGGCCGGGAGGGCACCACACACCGCCTACCATAACATTAAGAAGCCGCAAACAGAGCAACATCGAAATAGGAGTCAAAGTTTGGTAATGAAAACTCGAACTCGTGGAATGGCGGAAAATGTCCTCTTGAGCTTCATTTGTATAATGAGAGGAGGCGCTCCTAATGAGATCTCTAACTTCGTCAGAGAGCTCGCAGAAGGCTAACAACGCCGCGATCCTTGCTATGCAAATTTTGAATAAATAGTCACCAAGACGCCGCTGACTCGCTTCCACGTAACCCTCGTAGTCGGGCACAAGTTTGAAGTGGCACATCAACTCCCAAAAGTATCAGATGTCGGAACTGGCCGCCTCAAGATGGCCAACTCTTCGCCCGAATGAACTCCTCATATGGCAGCCCCAAAAGGCAAGCCCGAGACTTCAGACATCTCGTGAAGAGCTTAAACCTAGTTCTCCGACGGTGTAAAGAATGTACAAGTCTCCGGTTATACTTCTAGCATAGCAAAAGGTTATAAGGGTTCGAAGCGATGCCATATCGCATAGCCACGACCGGATTACCTGCACCAAAGAGTCAATAAGTCTCAGAGCTCGTCCATGACAAAGTTCACAAGACGGGTCCACCACATTCCGTCAGTTGAGTGTACCCATCCTGGGGCTCTGAAGTCTTGAGCAGGAAATTCCCCCTTTACAGCTATAAATCTACGAGCAAAAATCTTTGGCGGAGTGGGCACCTCAAGAAATGGATATTCTCGAGTGACCAACCCTGGCCTTAAAGCCGTCACTTGTCGATGGCCCGCAGGGCGCACACCTTGATGGGTCAACATCCCAAGCGATACCCCACCTTGATTCTTGACAAGGTCCCAATCCATATGCCGGGGGATAGAGGCACACCGCAGATAAGAGAGTGGGTACATGCGCCCATGTTAGGAAGGAAGAGGAGTCGGTCACCAACTTTTAGCAAGATTTTGTAGTCCCCGCCGAAAAGATTTTGGCCAAGTGCCACGGGTCTCCAAAGAGAAAAGCTGGCTTCGAGAGGCTTTCGTCCAAATGCCTCGATTTTGAGATCCGCGGACAATGGCCCCGACTCGTGAACTAGCCTCGGTGACAAACTTTAGTCGATCTTCATCTTTATCTTGAACAATGGGAAGCTTTTGGCGAGATCAAGTTAACCTCGTGATCTTCACCTCCTTCATGGCCAAAATGGTCGCTAAAAGTGAGAGGATCACTTGAGTAGCGACCGCATTACGAGAATGAAAGTCGCTAATACGGAGGAAAATAAACGCCAGGTTAATAAGGTCAAACCCGAGATGCAGGTCACCCCCGCTTTAAGTACAAAACGCGAGGCTAACTTCGTGATTCCAACGCCAAAACGCTGAAGCACCGCCCGCTTTCATTGTCAAAACGCCGTGTCAACTCCGCTTCATTGCCAAAACGCTGGTGTCAACTCCGCTTCATTGCCAAAACGCTGGTGTCAACTCCGCTTCATTGCCAAAACGCCGTGTCAACTCCGCTTCATTGCCAAAACGCTGATATCGATCCCGCTCCATTTCCAAACGCTGAAGCCGCCATCGCTTCCGCTGTTTCACGAAGAGGAAAACTTGACGGCAAGTTATGGCCAAAAGTCAAACTTACCATCGAAAGCAAGGGGTGTGCGAGGCTATAGGGGCTCGACCGAGGCGCCACGGCAGCCCCAGCCGCCGGGCGTGCTCGAGGAACTGTGAGCGCCTTCTTGACTTGACTGCCGATCTCTTGGGAGACATTCTCGCCGAGAAGAAGTCGAAAAAGCTTGTGAAATGATCCGAGATTGAGATGATCACCGGAGAAAGAAGGAATGCAATTTCCTTGGGAAAAAGTCTCAGAAGGCTTTCGATTTGACCCAAGGGTCTATTTATAGGTCGCCAACCCATCAAATCTCCACGAGATTTTAGGCAAAGAATCTCACCGAGATCCCCGCCTCTTAACCAAATCGGTTCGACTTCAACCCCGCCCAAACTCCAAAACGCTGAGCTCTCACCGCCCAAAGCTCCAAGCGCCAGAGCTCTCACCGGCCCAAACTCCAAAACGCTGACCTCATCACCGGCCCAAACTCTAAAACGCTGATCTTATCGCCACGCCAAAAATAAAACGCGAGATCACCCCCACGCTTCAAGAGGGTATTACTGCTTCAAGCTCCAAAGTTGAGCACAACTTCTTCAAGACAAAATGAAGAGCAATACCTCCTCAAGATCAAACAAAGGAGAAGTCCAAAGTGTTCCAAAAGCTCGCCCCACCAACCGCAAGCTTTCAAAACTTTGGAGGGGTTCTCAGAGGGTCGCCAAAATTTTATCACCGATAAGCCACGATTCACCGAGATATCGTTGAACTAAGTCACGCTTGAAGGCTTCGAGGAAACAGGTAGAATCACAAACACAAAGATAAGATCCAACCAAGAGGTTTAGCATCGCGGTCCAAGCTCTAAACGCGGAGCTCTTAGCCGCTGCTCAAGCTCTAAACGCTGAGCTCTCACCGTCCAAAGCTCCAAAACGCGGAGCTCTCACCGCCCAAAGCTCCAAGCCAGAGCTCTCACCGGCCCAAACTCTAAAACGCTGAGCTGCTCACCGCCCCAAGCTCTAAACGCTGAGCTCTCACCAAGGCCCAAAGCTCCAAACGCAGAGCTCTCACCGGCCCAAACTCCAAAACGCTGAGCTCTCACCGCCCAAAGCTCCAAGCGCAGAGCTCTCACCGGCCCAAACTCTAAAACGCTGAGCTGCTCACCGCCCCAAGCTCTAAACGCTGAGCTCTCACCGCCCAAAGCTCCAAGCGCAGAGCTCTCACCAAGGCCCAAACTCTAAAACGCTGAGCGCTCACCAAGGCCCCAAGCTCTAAACGCGGAGCTCTCACCGTCCAAAGCTCCAAGCGCAGAGCTCACCAAGGCCCCAAGCTCAAACGATAGCTCTCACCGCCCCAAGCTCCAAACGCAGAGCTCTCACCGGCCCAAAGCTCCAAGCGCAGAGCTCTCACCGCCCAAACTCTAAAACGCTGAGCTGCTCACCGCCCCAAGCTCTAAACGCGAGCTCTCACCGTCCAAAGCTCCAAAACGCGGAGCTCTCACCAAGGCCCAAAGCTCCAAGCGCAGAGCTCACCGCTGGCCCAAACTCTAAAACGCTGAGCTCTTAGCCGCTGCTCAAGCTCTAAACGCTGAGCTCTCACCGGTCCAAAGCTCCAAAACGCTGAGCTCTCACCGGCCCAAAGCTCCAAGCGCAGAGCTCACCGGCCCAAACTCTAAAACGCTGAGCTCTCACCAAGGCCCCAAGCTCTAAACGCGGAGCTCTCACCGGTCCAAAGCTCCAAAGCGGAGCTCTTAGCGGCGTTCAAGCTCTAAACGCTGAGCTCTCACCAGGTCCAAAGCTCCAAAGCGGAGCTCGGCCGCGTCCAAAGCTCCAAAGCGGAGCTCGGCCAGCGTCCAAGCTCTAAGCGGAGCTCTCGGCCAGCGTCCCAAGCTCTAAGCGGAGCTCTCGGTGTGTCCAAAGCTCCAAAGCGGAGCTCTCGGCCAGCGTCCAAAGCTCCAAAGCGGAGCTCTTAGCGTTCAAGCTCTAAGCGGAGCTCTTAGCGGCGTTCAAGCTCTAAGCGGAGCTCTCGGCCAGCGTCCAAAGCTCCAAAGCGGAGCTCGGCCAGCGTCCAAAGCTCCAAAGCGGAGCTCGGCCAGCGTCCAAACTCTAAAACGCTGAGCTCTTAGCCGCTGCCCAAGCTCTAAACGCTGAGCTCTCACCAAGGCCCAAAGCTCCAAACGCAGAGCTCTCACCGGCCCAAACTCCAAAACGCTGAGCTCTCACCGCCCAAAGCTCCAAGCGCAGAGCTCTCACCGGCCCAAACTCTAAAACGCTGAGCTGCTCACCGCCCCAAGCTCTAAACGCTGAGCTCTCACCGCCCAAAGCTCCAAGCGCAGAGCTCTCACCAAGGCCCAAACTCTAAAACGCTGAGCGCTCACCAAGGCCCCAAGCTCTAAACGCGGAGCTCTCACCGTCCAAAGCTCCAAGCGCAGAGCTCACCAAGGCCCCAAGCTCAAACGATAGCTCTCACCGCCCCAAGCTCCAAACGCAGAGCTCTCACCGGCCCAAAGCTCCAAGCGCAGAGCTCTCACCGCCCAAACTCTAAAACGCTGAGCTGCTCACCGCCCCAAGCTCTAAACGCGAGCTCTCACCGTCCAAAGCTCCAAAACGCGGAGCTCTCACCAAGGCCCAAAGCTCCAAGCGCAGAGCTCACCGCTGGCCCAAACTCTAAAACGCTGAGCTCTTAGCCGCTGCTCAAGCTCTAAACGCTGAGCTCTCACCGGTCCAAAGCTCCAAAACGCTGAGCTCTCACCGGCCCAAAGCTCCAAGCGCAGAGCTCACCGGCCCAAACTCTAAAACGCTGAGCTCTCACCAAGGCCCCAAGCTCTAAACGCTGGAGCTCTTAGCCGCTGCTCAAGCTCTAAACGCTGAGCTCTTAGCCGCTGCTCAAGCTCTAAACGCGGAGCTCTCACCGGTCCAAAGCTCCAAAGCGGAGCTCGGCCGCGTCCAAAGCTCCAAAGCGGAGCTCGGCCAGCGTCCAAGCTCTAAGCGGAGCTCTCGGCCAGCGTCCCAAGCTCTAAGCGGAGCTCTCGGTGTGTCCAAAGCTCCAAAGCGGAGCTCTCGGCCAGCGTCCAAAGCTCCAAAGCGGAGCTCTTAGCGTTCAAGCTCTAAGCGGAGCTCTTAGCGGCGTTCAAGCTCTAAGCGGAGCTCTCGGCCAGCGTCCAAAGCTCCAAAGCGGAGCTCGGCCAGCGTCCAAAGCTCCAAAGCGGAGCTCGGCCAGCGTCCAAACTCTAAAACGCTGAGCTCTTAGCCGCTGCTCAAGCTCTAAACGCGGAGCTCTCACCGGTCCAAAGCTCCAAAGCGGAGCTCGGCCAGCGTCCAAGCTCCAAAGCGGAGCTCTCGGCCAGCGTCCAAGCTCTAAGCGGAGCTCTCGGCCAGCGTCCCAAGCTCTAAGCGGAGCTCTCGGCCAGCGTCCAAGCTCTAAGCGGAGCTCTCGGCCAGCGTCCAAACTCTAAAACGCTGAGCTCTCACCGCCCAAAGCTCCAAAGCGGAGCTCTCGGCCAGCGTCCAAAGCTCCAAAGCGGAGCTCGGCCAGCGTCCAAGCTCCAAAACGCTGGAGCTCTCACCAAGGCCCAAAGCTCCAAGCGCCAGAGCTCTCACCGGCCCAAACTCTAAAACGCGGAGCTCTTAGCCGCTCAAGCTCTAAACGCTGAGCTCTCACCAAGGCCCCAAGCTCTAAACGCTGAGCTCTTAGCCGCTGCTCAAGCTCTAAACGCGGAGCTCTCACCGGCCCAAAGCTCCAAGCGCAGAGCTCTCACCAAGGCCCAAACTCTAAAACGCTGGAGCTCTCACCAAGGCCCCAAGCTCAAACGATAGCTCTCACCGCCCCAAGCTCCAAAACGCGAGCCTTTAGCCGCGTTTAAGCCCAAGACGCTGAGCGCCATGATCATGCTCAAACGCAGATCTCAACCTCGCCAGACGCTGAGGGTCATCTAAAATAAAACGCGAAGTCTTGCGCTGCTTCCTATCTCAGAACACGATTTCAACGGTTCCAAAACCGTTTTCCTCGATTTGAGGGCCACGAATCCTCATTCTAAGGGGTCAGTTACACCCCTAAAATACCTATAAAAGGGGGAGAAAGATCTTCAGCAGGGAAATCGGGAGAGGAGAGATTGGAGGCTAGAGAAAAAAGATCCAGAGGATTGATTCGTTGTGAGAGAGAGAGAGCTTGAGCTATGGTCAACCCTAGCTCTCCTTCTTCGTCAGTTTGGCTTGGTTTTCAAACTCGTGCAGAGTTAATAAACTCGTCCTTCGAGTTATCAAACTCGTTAGAGTTCTAAAGACTTGCCTCGCAAGTCTCTTTCTACGTGATTCCACGAGCAAGACGGTCGGATCGTCCACGGGATACAAGGATCAAGCTCCTATCGCCGCCGTGAAGAACCCAGTTTTAAACAAAAGGAAGGATCTCCGTTGACCCTTCCTTCTTTTGTAAATCGGGCAACCGATCGAGGAGTTTTGTAATTTCTTTTATCTAAGTCGGTTAGAGAGAGAGAGAGTGCATTCGAGAGTTGTATTTATTCTTTCTTTAAAATCAGTTGGAAGGGATAATCTTTATTTTTACAGCTTTCAAATTTCCTCGCGAACACTCATAAGATTATATCATAATTCATATTTATATAGTAATATATATGGCCGAAGTGGGAGATTGTTGGATTTAAATTCAATATATGGGCCAATATATTAAATAAATATGTATTGTGTGCTATCAATCAAGGTTAACCTATTAAAGTGATCTAATTAGGGTTTGGGCTTTTAATGCATAATTAAAGTATGGGCCTCCTATGTGTAGACACCAAAATATAATTATTAATTCTATGATGGGCTAAATTGATAATTATGAATAACTGATTCAGTTATAAATAGGGTTGTGGTTCCCCAAATCTCTGCGTAGAATCTCTTTCTAGTTTTCCATCTTCAGAAGGATTAGGGTTTCTGTAAGGAGGATATATACGTACAAGATTTGAAAGATTTACATCTCAAAACTCAAGAATCACATCCTACTCCATGGATTCAGGTATGGTTCCGCATCTTCTTAATTATCTCAATAGTTTGACATGAACAATCCTTGGGATTGATTAGGATTTTATCTCTTAAAGCAAAAGTTTATCTTTTCTTGATCTAACAGATCTTTGACTGCAATTATTTCATGTTATTACACATATAGGTAGTGTTACTTCCATAGTGGTGCTGGTCTAATTAGCTAATTCGCCCTTTCTGGTTTCATCTATCACTGTTATTCTTTTACCTGGTGAGCTAGTCAGACTGAAGACATGCATTTATTAATTAACAACTTCTAATAAATCCCTAATTAATTTAAACCCTAAATCAACGGAGATTCGGAGATGGTAGTGGTCAGCGACTGGCGGGTCTGGGGGAGGAGAGAAAGGACAGAGAGAAAAAGTGAGTGGGTATATATTCAAAATAAAGAAGATTTGAGTTTATATTTGCAAAACACCCTTACTAAGAGCATGGAATGTGGAGAGTGGATTCTTTGGAATTAGGGTTTTTTTTCTTTGGAGCACACGTGCATGGAATGTGAGCAGTTACAATTTACGTTAGAAGGATTTTTTTTTTTTTTTTTTTTTTTTGGGGGGGGGGGGGGGTGATGTTGTGGAAAATGTTTATGGGTGTTTTGTCTAAATATAATCGGTCCAAAGGTTATTCAAATGTTCTCAAGCTTTTCTAGATTGAGAGCAGTTACAATTTATGTTAGAAGGTTTTTTTTTTTTTTTTTTTGGGTGGGGTGGGGGTGGTGTTGTGGAAAATGTTTATGGGTGTTTTGTCTAAATATAATCGGTCCAAGGGTTATTCAAATGTTCTCAAGCTTTTCTAGATTGAACCATTTATGCTTATACTTTGGTTTTTTTGGTTGTACTACTGCAATTATGTGATGCCTTCTCTAGGGTGCAAACTTTTTAGTTAATAAAAACAAGTATCTGTTGAGTTTCCTATGCGAACTTCATAATCCCAAGAAAGTGTGAGGCCCTAAAGGGACAACAAATCCTATTTCTGAGCCACACATGGGGGGCAGCAGCTTACCAAACTGCCCCCCTGCTTTGCAAATGAACGAATCAGAACCTCCCGTACAGTGCGGGAGATTCTGATAAGAAACATACTCTCCTAAAGGTGCAATAAAAGCTTTGGAAACACCTCTCATACTTTTGGGATACGTTGCTGTAAAACCTGTGATGCAGGTAAAAGGGGTATATTTCACGAAACCCCAAAACTTGAGGGGTTTCTTATGAAACCCCAAGCCTTTTGTCTCACCAAACCCCCAACTTTGAGGTATCTCAGAAACGGATACAAATATGGACACAAATATGGTTTGCTTTCGGTACCAAAAAGTCAATTCATATTTGCAAAAAATAGAAACAAATATGGTTCAGATACTAGAGATGGATACAGATACAGTTGCGGATATGAATCGCAAACTATGGGTAAGCAATCTGATATTAGAGAAACATGTATATGAATCGCTATATTTTGCACCAAGATTAAAGCATGACTTGGAAATTGCAATATATTGCCTACTATAAAATTTTAAAAGTAATGTGCAATATCTTATATAACCAAATTCATCCAATTCTTAGATTATCAGAATCCAAGTGCATTATTCAAAGAGCAAAAGTTTATTAATCAACAGTAAAATTATCAAATTGTAGTATAATATAAATTTTGATAAAAATAAGTCCAAATTGCACAGTTAATTACCTCAGTATAGCACAGTCTACATAACCGAAAACAAATGAGCACATCCCAAAATCAATCGTTCTCAAGATTAATAAAAGCAATATCCCTATCCATATCTAAATTGATATCTGTATTCACAATCGAATGCAGTTCCAAATACAAATTCGTATCTATGTCTGTACAATGAAAAAATAATCTGGATATCCATATTCGTAAGTGAAATTAGAAACGATATTTGTATCTCAGATTCATCCAAAAATCTGAAACCATATCCGTATCACCGGTTTTAAATATTACTTACTATATCCAATGTTCAAAAACAAGATTTTATTATGTGTGCCATCCGTAGCTTTAGTGATTAATCGATGATGCTGTTTAATCGGATTATGTAGAGTTATGTGTTTTGAATTTTTATTATATGCTTGTTATTTATCATATTTTAAAATATATAAAATTCATGAAAATAGAAAATATACTAAGAAAAGATTAACAAACATGTAATTTAACAATCAATAAATAGTTAACTATTTAAGAGTTCAATCCACACATCAAAAGTAACTAAATAATAACTAGTTAACTACTTAAAAGTTCAATCTATATATCAAAAGTAACTAGATACTCAAATAGAAGTCGTTAAATTAAATGGGAATGAGTTACGAGTAATGGATTCTGGATTTTGAATGGGTTTGCCCAGTTTTGATTTTTAAAAATGCCCGCGTAAACATTTATGCGAGCGCAAAATGAGAATGTGTCTGATTATACAGATTACCACATAATGAGTGACCGAGCTCTAGCTATGAGTTGGTTGAAGTTAACCACGGGATTCATGATGAGTGAGCTGGAAAGCTTCTCATCTTCCAGACCTGAGATTATTGCTGTCATTGCCACCATGTTGTTCTACCTCCAACCACTTGGCTTGGAATCTTTTGAAGTATTCTCTCGAGTTTCACAGTTACCGCTTGATCTGCGACAAGAAAGCGGAGGGTGTCTTCTTCTTTGTGTCTACTAAGAAGTGGTGTACAAACTTCTACTGAGCTATTCGTAGATGTGAATGGACTTCTTTTCCAGAGAGTTCCATCACATCTTGGCACTGCCGCTGCCACTGAGGGTGACAGGAGAAGCTCTGTAGATGATTAGATCAGTCACATGTTGCATGCACATCAAGTCAAAGAAATTCTATGCATGTTCGGCCGGGTCGCCTTCACCCTTGTATTTCTCAATGTGTGGCATCTTGAATTTTGGGCAGGGAGTGTTCATGACTTTATCTGAGAGGGGAGTAATCCCTTCGATGACGTCGGCCACCATGTTGAATGTCCGGTCATAACCGTAAGGACCGGGTAGAGGGATTCGCCTGTGCCGCCGGTTTGGGTCGTGTAGGTGTATCTTACCCATCACGACCCCGCCCCTGTGGAGTGACTAGTTGCTGTGTCTTGAACTTTTGCCTGTCACCTCCAAGTGTTGATGGGTCTGTTAGGGATCGGCAGCAAGGCGGGCTTGATGCTGTGATGGTTGGGGGGTCGTCTCCCTGACCCGCTCTTCATCCTCCTGCCACTGGTGCTTCCCCTCGAGGAAAGGGGTGGCAGGTGATGTGGGAGGCTGAAAAGGAAGAACACGGCTAATGAGTTCGTTTGCGAATGAAACAATCTGTTGTTGGAGTGATTGTGCTATCCTATGAGAGGATTCATCCAGCTGTGTCTAAGTGACATAGTTGGAACTAGAAGACTCTTCGGGAATGTGTGAGTTAGGGATCGGAGGACAATTAAGATTAGTTATTTCTCAAAAGAAGAAGAAGTGGCCCCACGGTGGGCATCAAACTATTTATGTCAAAAATTTAATTGTATGAGTGGGAGGATATTTGGAGGAGTTTAAGGTCCCTTAATCTTCTCTAATGACTGATTAATCTGAGGGAAGCAGATCCTTGTACATGTAACACACATTAGAGAACGGAGGAGATTTCCCCCGACGTGACATCCGACGTTCAAGTCAGTGATCGATAAAGCAAACTGCTTGAATGCATAACCTAAGTTACGGTTTTATCCAACGTGCCTTAGTGCAGTGGGGTTAAGCGTTATTTATAGAGAATTCGTGGGGGCACAGTGGTAATTCGACCCGACCGGTGGAGTCGGTGTTCTGACTCCACTTTACACGCATCGTAAGCCAGTTGGGTGAGTGTAATGGGACGCCAAGCTCACATTTAATGTGACAACGACAGAATTACCGAAGTGCAGGCGACGTCCGAGGAGTCATTATGACTTTGGCCCGATGAGTCATAATGACACTGGTCATGCATTTAATGCGATGGCGACTGAGCGGCGAAGTATGGACGCCGACTGCCCACGCATTCAATGTGAACGGCGCAAATGAGATTGATGGGTCATTCCGTCTTTCCAGACATTCTCTAGTGGGGTCTGATCGAAAGACGTCTTTCATCTCGAACTCGGATTTCTATGATAGCTCTCGACTTGAAAATATCTTTCATCTTGAACTTGGACCGTTAGAGAGATCAGCGGTGCTCACATCTAGGTCGGATTTTCAGATTATATGACTCAGCCCATTAATATGGCACGTGGCCAACTCATAAGGGCTCATTTAAACTTGGCATTTTAGGATACAACAGTTAGTTTGGCTGGTTAGAAACCACTTATTTAAAACCTTCTTTTAAGCTAACCCTAATTCAAAATCCTTATTCTGAAGCATATCCCCTTAATCTAAATCTTTTATATAATCTCTTCTCAAACTAAGTAGAATATGAGTAGCCTATTAGGTACCTGTCATTTGCTTTTATTTCCATTTTTTAGTTTGTTGTATGTTATCAGTTCTGTTTATCTTTCTTCTCTCTAGTTATACTATACTTACTCGACTTGTAGATCTTGTCATTCTCTTTTAAATAAATAAAAAATAAGTAAATTATTATCTTCAGACCAAAAGTGAAAAATGCGGAAAAACTCAGAATAAAACAAGAGTCATTATCAAAAAGCAGTGTATTATTATAATATTATAAATCATCCTAGTCCATAATAACCAGCTTAGGCTTCCCTAAATCAAAGCAAGCATCAAACTAAGTATACAGCAGAGTATACTTTGTGATAAATGATGAATTTAACAAATGGGTGTAGCACAGTCTTCATACTGCAACATTTATACCATACGTATCATTAGAAAAAAAATGTTATTATTCCCTTCCTATCATACTCCCGTAGGCTTAATAACAGTAAAAGATCGCCCAAAAGGCACCTGAAAGGCAAAAAAACAACAACAAAGATTTAGCAATGCAAAGTCTAAATATAATAGGATTATAGATAGACACTTACAATACAACACTAACAACTTATCCTAAACTTTTAGGATCAGCTACATGAATCATGAATCATGTTCTTCCGCTTACTTCTATGGGTAAACAATTACAATGCGAGTGAAATTCATAAAAGATAAACAGTTAGATTAAACCTAAACTCAGATATTGACCTGTTTCTAACTCCCTTTTCTTCCCACTTCTTTCTTTAATTAAACTTTTCTTCTTTCTGTTCCTTTTTTCCCCTTTTTTGTGCATTTAGAAAGCTGACTGTTTGATGAAAGAATTATTGGGAGTACAACATTTAATCAGTAAGAGAAGCCATTTGCATGAGTCATTTATTTGCCAAGGCCACAGAAGATTTTGTAGAAAAATCGTGACATAAAGATGAGAAATTGTGGCCTAAATCGAGAAGGATGTACATGTTCTTGATAATCCGCCTATATATTTTTTACACCTTGAATACCTCTGCAGATAATGGGGTTAGAGAGCAATAAGTAGATGCCTTCCTCGCAGCAAGTTATCAATCCATGCTCCTATCAGTAAGAATGCAGTCATTACAACTACAAACCTGGCCCTCTTTTGACATATAGACACAAACACCAACACAAATTACTTGAATGGGTTAGAATTGAGGGCACCTGAGCAAAGTTGATATCATATCATGAAATTTAATGCTGGAAAATCTACCAAATGAGAAAATGGCTGCAAAAACATGAGTGGATACTTATGAGCATTTGTTATTTAATCTTCTCCTCTCTTCTTTTAATCTCTAATTCACCATCTTAGAGCATGGCTATATTTCTTAGATAGCTTTCTACAGCCATTCATTTACTTGGACACATCATCAAGCGTCTAATTTGTTATATATATTTGATCCACTAGCCACAAGGGATAGATGTCATACTCACTGAAAATGTTATCTTACTCATGTTTTACTAACCATACTAACACAGCATGGAAGTTAAAAATGTCGAGAATCAGCAAGGGGTGTTCTTTAAATCCACAAAGAATAATTTTGAATCCACCAAGAAACAACCTCGAATCCACAAAGTATTATAAAAGAGAGTTTTGTTGATGAAAAGTTATCTTTTCTAGGGTAACATATCTTTTTTTAAATAGAAAAATAAAATAGACTCCTACCAGATTTAGAATAACAAAGTAATAGAAAGTATCAAATCCTACCCTAAAAATGACTCCCTATGATTGAAAAAATTAATCAATCAAATCTGAGATCAAACCGGATTTGTTTCTTAATCAAAACAAGACTTAAATTTATTACTTAAAATAACCAAAAGGCTGATTATTTCTGAAATTTTGCTAAAAACGGGTGATACTGATGGGCTTCTAGAAATCTGCCAAGCTGATAAACTCTGTCTCGTTGAGATAGACGATTTTCATATCTAATATCTCAGAATCCGCCTTCCAGATTAGAAGATATATTCGTTTCTTTGTGTGCAAGTTAATAAAGCATCCGTATCCACGTTTGACTCATCATGCTCCTACTTTTTCATGAATTTGTTCATTATGGCTTCTACATTAGTCTCCCCTTGTTGAAAGAAGCTCGACCCGAGCTTATATTTGCTTGAGTAGTAGTTTTCTCGATAAACACTTTTCTTCTCCTGCATTGATCAGCATCCGTCTTGTACTTAGTATTGATTTCCTCCATCTGTTATACTTAGTATTGATTTCCTCCATCTATCATTTTATCTCCTTGGCAAGAACTTCTTCTGAATCAAACTTTTGTATGAATTTTTCTCACACCATGTGTATATGGTTGGCGGCATGTGGATCTATAGTTGACTTAAAATACTCGTCCAAATATTTTCTCCATTGATTCTCATATTCTAGTGCCAGAAGTATCATCTTAACCTTGTTGAAATCATTGGCAACCTTTGCTTGCAAAGAAGAATTTCTTTCACACTCCATCTCCTTTGTTTTAGGCCCTCCTTCCACTGAGCAAGTTACACATGATTAACCACCTCCATCTTTACTTTACCCTTCTCCTCCATCGGAATAACATCAATCCGTGTAACATCATCCACAATCATGGTTTTAAATGTCGGCCGACATATCGGATTAGAGGCTAGAGCGACACAGATATGGCCATTTCAAGTCGGATATCGTTTTTGGGGTTCATGTCGGACATGTCGGGGGATATTGCGGACATATCGGCCGATTTTCAGACTTGAAAAATCGGAAATCGGCCGTTTTTTTTTTGTTTTGTTATTTTTTTTGTTTTTTTATTTTTTTCTTTTTTTCTTTTTTTTTGAGTTGATAAGTATTGGGGTTTGGGTTTAGTACTCAAAACCCAAACCCGATTAATTCTTTTTTTAGCCTTTTGTTCCCATAGTAACCCGATAGCATATAATATAGGTTAGGCAAAGAAAAAAATGTTGCTCTCTTTCCACCGTGATCTCCTCTCGTTCGTCTTCGTCTCTACAAATTGAAATTGTGAATTCATAAAAGTGTGATGTAAACAATAAGTTTGAACCGTAGCTTGAAATCAATCCAAAATCTAACACTTTATGTCAATTTTATGCAAGGCACTTTACTTTATGTTAATTTTATGCAAGGCACTTCGAAAGTTTTAGTTTGACAATATGTATTTTGTTTATTTGTTGGCATAATATTTCACTGTTTCCCTTCAAGAAATGGAAAACAACTCGTGTCTTGATGATGAATACTCAACTCAAGTAGGATAAGCTATAACAAGACAAGTGCATTCCATCTTGATGACCAAAATTGAGTAGAAATTCATCCGATATGACAATCCGATATTTAGTACATGTCCCCCAACATATCCCCGATTTCCGCTATCCGACATGAATTTCAGCTATCCGACATGAACCCGACATCCGACATTTAAAACCTTGTCCACAATAACTTCGGAAATATCATGCACAATTTCCATCTTCACTAACATATTGCGATCAACATCAGGAACCTCAGTTGCAACAGGGGCTTGCACCTCAAGAGTAATCTCGGTAGGGGTAGGTTCTTCTTTCTCGGTTACAACCAAGGCATAGATCTCTTCAGATTGCTACAAGTCTTCTGTGAAAGTCTCATTGTTTGCCACCAAAAGATTCTTCTTCTCAATAGTCTCTATCTTGGATGGCTCCTTTTCTGTAAGAGGCGTGTGTGCAACTCGACGTCCATCCTTTTTGAAGATGTAAACGTTGTCTCTGCTTCTGTGGGTGACACCAACATCAAATTGTCATGACCTATCTAAAAGCATATGATAAGCATCCATCTCGACTACATCACACATTACCTCATCAAATAGCGGCCTATAGAAAAAGATACCCGACACACCTCATTATTCTGAACATTATTACCCATGCTAATCCAGTCAATCGTGCACAGGTTATTGTGTTTCTGCCTTCAAGCTTAACTTCTCCACTATACTCCGAGAGACAAAATTTTCGCTACTACCACTGTTAATGATAACATCATAAGTCTTCTGCATCACGATGCATATCGTGCGGAAGATATATTGCTTTATGACGTGGTTCTTCTTTCTTTATAGTTTCTTCAGTGATCTTCATAACTCTAGGGGCATAGGGAAAGATTGGGGTTGCTTAATCTCTCCATGATCACAGTTAGAGTGTGAACTCGAATATTGATTAAACACGTAAAACTAGGTAGGAAGAAAATGAGCTTTCAATAATTCCTTTATCTTCGCCCATGATCTGATTTTTCACTTCTGCTGATAGGCTCGATCTTAGCATAATGATTGCCACCAAAAAGCTACTTTACCCTTAAGTCGGTAGGCAACTCACTTAATTTTATAATCTTCTGCGATTCCCAAGTACCCCAAAAATCTCTCCACCTCATCAATCCAATTAAGAAAATCCTCTACATCGAGTTTTCCGTTAAAAGATGGTAAATCAACTATCATGTTTTCAACATCATAGATATCTCATCTTGAGTAGTCTCGACGATCATGATTTTGGCGCGTGGCTTCATACTCATCAATGTCACTGTTGAATTCTTCCTACGGAGTCTGATCACATCTTTGACAACCATCAACGCGATCTCAAACTCGTCCCGTTTTCAGACACTCCATTGCCAACGCAAGTCGGTCTGTGTGAGTCCTAATCTGAGTTTGAGTAATAGGGGCTTCGTCACTTGCAATCAGATCAGAAATAAGGCTCTTGTACCAATTAACGCAGCGTGAAAGTTAAAAATCTCAAAATCCACCAATGGGTGTTCTTTGAATCGACAAAGAATAATCTTTGAATCCACGAAAAGACAACCTCGAATACATGAAGTATATAAAAGAGAATTTTATTAATGAAAAGTTATCTTTTTCTAGGGATACATGTCTCTTCTTAAATAGACTCCTAATAGATCTAGAATTACAAAGAAATAGAAAGAATCAAATCCTACCCTAAACAAGACTCCCCATGATTGAGAAAATTAATCGATCAAATCTGAGATTAAATCGGATTTGTTTCCTAAACAAAGCAAGACTCAAATTTATTACTTAAAATAACCTAAAGGCTGATTAGTTCTAAAATTCTACCAAAAACGGGTGACAATGATGGGCTTCTAGGAATTTGCCAAGCTGATCGGTTCTATCTCATCTAGATTGGCGCTTTTTCATATATAATATGTCAAAATTCGCCTTTGACATTAGGAGATATATTTGGTCCTTCGTGTGCAAGTTAATAAAGCATCCATATTCGCGTTTGACTTGTCATGCTCCCATTTTTTCATGAATTTGTTCGTTATGTGTCCTATATCACATACATATTCAAAATGTAACAGGTAGCGGATTCTGCCTGTTACATTTGCTCAGTAGAACTTCATTGGAGACTTTGCGTTCAGCACACTTCTAACATAAGACATTATTAAGTACGAATGTGCTTCAAAGAATTATTTTATTGGTTATTATGACTTGAGACTTTGAGTTATGAACAGTCATCTGCTCCGTAAAGTTTGACCAGTTTAGCATTATATATGTGAGATCTATCACTCATATGCTATGACCTCCAAGTTATGCTGCAGCATTAGGATCCTGGCATTTTGAGCATCTAGGCAATAGGTTCTCTAAGGAAAATCCATAATTGAATGCAACGTTTACTGCTAGTTTGGAGTATGAGAAATTAATTGATAGTGTATAGTATAGGGATGAAATTAGATATCAAATTCTAAAATTATATTATGAGCTTAAATTTAGATATTAGATCGTATATGTTTGCTGATTTAGGTGAATGCATTGATGGTGTTAAAGAATTCATGTGATAATTTGTCTCGTCACTAAGATGAATGTATAAGTATACAGAGGTACAAGCATGAAATGGTTGTCAATCTTTAGTAGTGCAATGCAAGTATCGTGGATAAAAAGAGAGAAATTATTGAAGAAAGATTTGTGTTCAAGTTTAAAGAAGCAAATTCAATGAGGAATATTTGGGGACCGATTTTAGAATGATTCCGTACTACTAGAATCTCTTCGAGGCTAAGTGAAATTTCACCACTAGTTATATTTTCAGAATTATTTTCAAGAAATGGATACCTGTGAACTGAACGTGAAATCGAAATTGGATCGTCACTTCTTTAAGGAGTTGTTGTACGCTTCGAGCTCCTCGTAATAAACATCCCACACGCATCGAACGCAGCCGCTGCCGCAGCAATCCCCAGGCAACGGCTTCTCCGGAGGCTCCAACGGTTTCTTCTCGCCTTCTTCTTTCTGTTGTTGTTGCTGTTGCTGTTGGATCTTTCCATTTTCCTTCGGACCTTGTTTTCGTATTTCCATGATGCTGGTATCTCTGAGGGTTGATCCCATCTCAGGAATCGTCGACGACGAGGATTTCCTTGGAATAATTCTTGAAGTATTTCTAATTGGGATTGAATTCGGGGTTGGAATTGGGAAAGAGGAGGGAGCGCTCCAACCAAGGGCGAGGGATTCAACGATGGCTCCTCTCATAAAAAAACCTAGAAAGTCTGGGTCAATCCAGGATGAATCAGGAACAATTTTAATCACCGGTTTCGAGTATTTTTGTAAGTTAGCCCTCTAGCAAACTTGTTTTTAGGACGGTAGCCCTCTACTAAAATTGAGTTTTACGTGGATCACCCCAGTGTTGGGAGAGGAACCAGAGGAATTTGAGCTGGGTCCGAAAAGGAGTTGCCCGATTTAAAGGACTCGGATCCTCTCCACTGTCAGAAAATTAGTGGAGAGCCCGTTACTTAATCACAATTTTCATTCTCTAGTGGATGATTAAATTAGGAATGTGTGCAGCTCACGAGATTACCGTGGGTGATAGATTTAAAATGACAATCACTCACTAGATAATAAAACGGTTGTGATAAAAAGTAGAAGTCTCTTCACTAATTTTTTATAATGGAGAGGATCCAAATTCCAATTCAGAGCAGGCACAATGGGTATCTTATCATCTTAAGAGGGGTAAAATATAAGTTAAATCGCTCGTAGCCTCCACATCTGAATTCATAAAGGAGAGGGGTTTATATGCAATTTTATCCTTCTTAAAATGTAAATACAAGAGTATTAAGTGTTAGTAAAATAGTTGAGTGGTGGGTAAGTGCTCATCAATGCACAGTTGAGGGAGATTATTTGCAATTTATCCAAAGAGAAAACCAATTAGCCTATAATCAATCATGTACTCCAAACACATCTATAGCTTATCGTAGCAGAGTTTGAATTTGAGGTAATCCTCTTGGTTTTCTTTTTCCAAGACTTAACATGCTTTTCATCCAAATCTGGTAAAATGAACTTGGGTAATTTGCCATGTATACTCTCAACATATCATTCAAAATCTATTAATTTCTGATATTGTGCCTTGCGCTACTCATGATTCAACTCTACACTCTCTTCCCCCTGTTTCTTTAAAGAAAATACATAGATATTGCAACACAGATCAACTTCTTTATTTTCTACAATCAAGAGAAACTGAAACCCTGAATAATCTTTGCATACAAATCACCCTATTTTCTCAACAACACAAGGCATAAGTGACTCCAAATTTTTAAGCTACATATAGAAGTTTCAGCTTCCAACCAGTTAGCTATCTTAACTTCAACCATATTAATCTCATGTAGTAGAATTCTCAGCTCCCTGTAATTCTTTGTTTTCATCATCTCCATCAGTTTTACTCTTCTCTGCATTAATTTCCTCTTGCTTGCTTTCAGCACCTCGCAGTGCTGCCTCCTTAGCTTCACCCAGAGCTTGAATCAGCCTATTCAGACAAGTTTCAGCCTCATCGCTAACAGATTTAGGCATCAGGTTCTCTGCAACATCAGCCGGCGTAATCTTCACCTCCTCCATCAACCCTCGAACCCTATCAAACATCTCGTGCGAATCAATCCCCAGATAATTATTCGCCAACACTTGAAACGCCTCGAAGCTACAATACGACATCTCAATATGCATGTCCATCCTCCCTCTCCTTATCAACGCTGGATCCAGCTTCTCGATATGGTTCGTCGTGAACACAATCAGCCTCTCGCCTGCAGACGCCGACCACAATCCATCGATGAAATTCAGCAGCCCAGATAGTGTCACTTTGCTGCTCCCGTCATCCTTGTCATCTTCACTCGGCACTGCTGGTTTCCCTTCCTCACTCTCCTTATCGGTTTTCTTCTTCCTTTTGCCTGTCAGCTCCAGCGAACAGTCGATATCCTCAATCAGAATTATCGACTTACTGGTCGTCTCAATGAGTAGCTTTCTTAGATCAGTATTTGTTTTGACGGTCGTCAGCTCGAGATCATATATATCATAATCCATGTAGTTGGCGATGGCGGCGACCATTGAGGATTTACCGGTGCCAGGAGGGCCGTAGAGGAGGTAACCTCGCTTCCAGGCCTTGCCGATCTTGTTGTAGTAGTCCTTGGAGTTGCGAAAGGTATCGAGGTCATCGAGGATTTGCTTCTTCTTGTCGGAGTGCATGGCAAGGGTGGTGAAGGTGGCGGGGTGGTCGAAGACGACGTGGTTCCACGAGGTTCTGCGGAAGCTGTAGGAGGATCCACCGCTGGCATTGTTGGTGAAGAGCTTGCGTTGGCGGTTGCGGATTCGGACCTCTCGGCCTTGGGCCATGACGTGCTGGAGGTAGCTGGCGATGACTTGGTTCCGGTGGCTCTTGTGGAATGTTAGCTTGTATGACCTGCAATTGAAGAGAGGTCAGCAACATAGACATATTCGGCATTCAATATGATTATCTACGTGCTCTAAGTACAATCAGGTCACGATTTCACTAATAATCAGTAAAGAATTACATCGATTCAATTGCTTACTGCAATTCTGCTCATTCAGATTTCAGCAAAGTATATGCAGAGCTCATGATGAAATGAAATATGTTTTTTCAGTATTTAATACAATCATTGGTGTACATGTTGTTGAGTTAATATTGACCTTTTGGACTTGGTAGAGTCATGACTTCTGGCTGCTAAAACACAAACAAATGCTAGTGGAATTATTCTATTACCACATGCAAAATATTTTATTTGCAGAGCAAGTATAGTATTATTATTATTAGTATTATTATTATTATTATAGATTTTAAAATCCAAAGTTAGGTTTCTCAAAAGAAAGGGGAAAACTATTTTGGAGAACTAGTCAATAGACTCAATACCATCAACAAAACCCATATACCTCTATCCTGTGGTGGGTTCATAAAATGTCTAAAGAAAGATGTGCATAAACTCTCTATTGAATTTGTTTTAATTATCAGCATACTCTAAGATTTAACCCGACATGAATCAGTAAAATTGGGTTTTCTGATATCGCTTTTCCAAAGTATCAATATTGAAATAGTTACTCTCAACAAAAGGGAATTTCACATGACCTCTAACAGAAAAGCTTTGGAAATTTCACTTCACCCCTAAAATTTTACATTTTTGAATCTATTTTCAGATAACCCCACTTTTAAAGTCAGAGTGACAAAGTTTTCTGGATCATCTAAAATGGACCAAATTTCTCGCGGGGGAGTTTTCTGAAATTACAGGCTCACCTGCGCTCCTCCGGCGCCGGACTGAACGGGTTGCTCGGCGTTCTGGACGTCGTCGAAGCCGAAGCCCACCAAAGTTTGACGCCCTCAAACTCATCAGTGACCTCCTCGTGATCATCCATGCTCAGCACGAGGTTGTTGCTGTCCTTGACAAAATCAGCCTTGAGCTTGCTGGCGGTTGCGGATTCGACCTCTCGCCTTGGGCCATGACGTGCTGGAGGTAGCTGGCGATGACTTGGTTCCGGTGGCTCTTGTGGAATGTTAGCTTGTATGACCTGCAATTGAAGAGAGGTCAGCAACATAGACATATTCGGCATTCAATATGATTATCTACGTGCTCTAAGTACAATCAGGTCACGATTTCACTAATAATCAGTAAAGAATTACATCGATTCAATTGCTTACTGCAATTCTGCTCATTCAGATTTCAGCAAAGTATATGCAGAGCTCATGATGAAATGAAATATGTTTTTCAGTATTTAATACAATCATTGGTGTACATGTTGTTGAGTTAATATTGACCTTTTGGACTTGGTAGAGTCATGACTTCTGGCTGCTAAAACACAAACAAATGCTAGTGGAATTATTCTATTACCACATGCAAAATATTTTATTTGCAGAGCAAGTATAGTATTATTATTATTAGTATTATTATTATTATTATATAGATTTTAAAATCCAAAGTTAGGTTTCTCAAAAGAAAGGGGAAAACTATTTTGGAGAACTAGTCAATAGACTCAATACCATCAACAAAACCCATATACCTCTATCCTGTGGTGGGTTCATAAAATGTCTAAAGAAAGATGTGCATAAACTCTCTATTGAATTTGTTTTAATTATCAGCATACTCTAAGATTTAACCCGACATGAATCAGTAAAATTGGGTTTTCTGATATCGCTTTTCCAAAGTATCAATATTGAAATAGTTACTCTCAACAAAAGGGAATTTCACATGACCTCTAACAGAAAAGCTTTGGAAATTTCACTTCACCCCTAAAATTTTACATTTTTTTGAATCTATTTTCAGATAACCCCACTTTTTAAAGTCAGAGTGACAAAGTTTTCTGGATCATCTAAAAATGGACCAAATTTCTCGCGGGGGAGTTTTCTGAAATTACAGGCTCACCTGCGCTCCTCCGGCGCCGGACTGAACGGGTTGCTCGGCGTTCTGGACGTCGTCGAAGCCGAAGCCCACCAAAGTTTGACGCCCTCAAACTCATCAGTGACCTCCTCGTGATCATCCATGCTCAGCACGAGGTTGTTGCTGTCCTTGACAAAATCAGCCTTGAGCTTGCTGGCGTGCTGCGAGCACGACTCGCTGAGGTAGGACTCGATCGCCACGTACGCCTCGCTCCGCTTGAACCTGTCGCCGTCGTACTCTGGGATTTTGATCTGGATGTAGGGGTAGACGAGGCTCTTGATCCTGTGGCTGTACTTTTTGAAGTAGGATTCGAGGCTGAAGGGGAAGTATTTGCTGAAGACTGAGTAGAGGAACATTAGGCTCGCTAGAGCTGAACCAAAACCTGCCCATCTCTCCATCTCCATTTCCTTCTTCTTCTTCTTGTTTTTTGTTGGTTTTTCCTCTCTTTTGAAGTTGGCGTCTATTGAGCGATCGAGTTTATATATCATGGAGAAGGTAAGATTCCTTTTGAACTCAACGGTGATGCTGACGTTGGTTTGTGACGACATAAGGGTGTTCTCATTGGCTTAATGGTTTAAGTTTTTTAGGGTAAATTTCACATAACCCGCCATTATTTAGCCTATTATGAGATAGTCCTCTTAAACTTTTAACATGTCTCATAATGGGGGTTTTCTAGAACTTTATTAAAAGTTCATGGGGATTCGTGAAAATAATGTTGAAAGTTTCGTGCGTTTTCTGAAAATAAGATTGAAAGTTAGGGAGCGTGTTAAGGAAATTGGGGATTATGCCGTTAGCTGGGTCTGTTGAAAAAAGTACAAAAAGTTTTGGGCTTGCTTTTGACACGGCCAAAAGTTAGAGGGGTTATGGGTGATATTCTTAAAGTTTAGGGCTCATCTCTAGATGAGCCAAAAGATGGGGGGTTATGCGAAATTTAACCATTTTTTGAGTGAAAATAATTGGAAACTTGGAGTCTAAGTTTGATGAATGAATGGCCGACTACTCTTGACTTGTCCCGATTGAGGATGGGGATTTCTGTGGGGGCCAGTTTCTTATTGTAAACAGAATTCGCGTGTTAGCATTTCAGCCATAGGATGCTACCAGGAACGAGTCGGTTGTGCTTTCGCATTCGCTCTTGTTCACGCTCTTTGACCAAGAAGGTTATCAGCACTTTCCACGACCAGACCCAAATCTACGTTGATTGGGATCTCCTCTTTTTTAAGACCTTACCTAGTCAGTACAATAATAAGCGTCTGCTTTCATCCTCGTGCACTTGCGAGTGCGAGGACATCAGTCCTTTTTATCTCTTTGTAGCTCATTTTGTATATATTACGATATTTTACTGTCGGGTAAAAATATTTTAAAGTTTCCAAATCATACTGTGGTCATAGTCTTTTGAAAACATGAAAGAAAATAAATAAATAAATAAATAAGCTAATAGTAAATGGCATGGCCTGGATAATTAAGCTTTCACAATACTACCAAGGACCAAAGACCAGATATAGAAAAGCGATAACAACCACATAATAAACTTATAGCACCTTCCTTCCTTACTAAGGAAATACAAAGTCATGATGCTGGATTACATTACTATGCACATTAGCAGAGTGGAGCAATTCGATAATTGCTCCTCTCATGAGCAAAGGACGCTAGATAAATAGGAAAACATTACAAGGAGAGAATTGCAAACCAAGCACACAACCAAGCTATAACTATAACCTACAAATATAACTCAATCTGACTGAAGTCCATTTTGGAGAGACCTAGGTACATAAGGCTCAAAAAGAGTTACACTGGGGTTTGAATCATATTGGAGAACATCTGCTGCTCTCTCGAATTCCTCCCTCAAAATTTTGATGCTGTACTTGTCCACAACACGGCCGAGGTCATGGGAGGTTTCAAATGGATCCTCGATGCATATCAGATGCCGATCATTCCCAATTCGCCTTGTCCAATCCTTCAATTGCTTGCTGCCATAGAAGTAGCATTCCAAGGTGAGTGATAGCATCCTAAAGGATTATAATCATTCTGGATAGTTTAAATAGTCAATTTGACAAGACTACATCAGTAGGAAAAAAAACTCAGTTAGCTAATAAGAATCTAAAAAGAACTTTTATAGTACTTTGCAGGAAACCGTTGGGATAGACGATCCCTATTCCCATCTCCGCAACACGAAGATCAAAACAACAAGCTCACAAGATAGGAATAATAGCAAGCAAGAAGAAGAACACACGCGATTCACGTGGTTCAATATACCAAGCTCGACCTATATCCACAGAACAACAATACGAGAAATCCACTATGAATGAAGGACAAGATACAACAAGAATCACTCATCTCTTATATCTCTCAACCTCACATGAACTACATAGCGGGTGGGAATCTCTAATCGCTCAACCTCACATGAATATACGTAGACGCCATCTTATATCCTATGCAAAGCCCTCATCTCATCCAAGACTCTCACAAGACTCTTATATAGTGGTATGATAAACAAACTCAAGCACTAACTTGGCCTAGAAGCCCACCAAACATAAGATCCCACTAAACACTAAACAGATACGAGACACATCTCAACGATCTCTACCTTGGCTCCTATTTGAGCCACACCTATGTGAATATAGCTCAACTTTCCACGTGAAACCATAGGTCACATCTCCCACCATACACCAGTCGTAGCTGGTTTTCGAGCTTCACACAACCAGGAGATTCTGTGACATTTTTGCTATTCATTTATTAAACAAATACTTCGCACGCACTATGCTCCACCTTTCGGGAACAAACGAATAAAATCATCATTGTCTTCTAAACAAGAACCTTTTATCACTCAACCTGCCAAACCTGGACTACTGTGACCACACCATGCTCCACCTTGGTAAACATTTCTGGATCATTTCGAGCACCACGCTCCAATTCAATCCAAGCACCATGGCCAACTCCAAAGACACTATAATTTATGACATGCGGCACACCATGTTTAGAAGTAACGACCATCCGTTAACCATGAGATGTATAATCATACCTCATGCGAACCATAGGCATCATCCATCGATCTTCTACTTATCCGATCGACGTTCAATCATCCAAAACTGAATTCAAACAATGGAATCTGCCCAATCCACTTCAACCAATGTGTCTTGAACATCAAACAACATAAGGTTCAATTCCTGGATCGCCTCAATCAATCTAGGATCTACCAATCTATTAAGAAAACAATGTGAGCCTTTCATTATAGATTTAAATAAATCCCACTTGGCAAACAAAAAACATCAAAAACACAGCCTATCACCGAATCCAGAGCACTAAAAAACAGTCACTTTATTTTATTCTCCTAAACGCGATTGAGGAAAGAGATCTCGCATTAAAATAAAAGCCTCGCTTGTTCGTCTGCTGCCACCGCACTCAGCCTCCGCTAATTATTTGGATGGTGGGTCGCTTAGAACAACCTTCTTGCAAATCAGATATCATCACCAGTTGTCTAAACTCACATGTAGATCCAAATCTAATCCAAGCATCATCAAATCTTTGCTAGATCCACCCAAAATTTCCATATTTTCTTGGTCTTCTTCCTCTTGATCCTCGTAGCCAATCTTCGATTTTGCATAATCTTAGTCTCTATCTTGCAATCTCAACTCTGAATTCATCATTGTGAGCTTTGATACCATTTGTTAGGATTCTATGAAAATTATCTGTGAATAAACACAAACAAACGAAATAACGACACTAATGAAAATAGCACACAAAAGCAAACGCATAGATCTAATGTGGTTCAGTAAACTTGCTTATGTCCACGAGGCAATATATAGAGAATATTCCACATCTAAATCAGAATACAACTTCCTCAAGTCTATCCCAATTTTGCAGATCAAAACACAAGCGATTATCGAGAAAGTTACAGAGTTACCTTTAGGGCACAAATCGTAAAATCCGTCTCACCAACAATACCCGATCACCGAGCAAACATGTACCTCATTTTTCTCTCCCACTCTCTTTTTTCTCTTCATCACTCTGTGTTTAGAATAGCGTGCAGAAACTTTTTGTGCTCTATGTTTCTTACGACTTGAGGGTACAATGTTTCACCATGATTAAATTAATTAAAATTCCCTAACTTCTTTTCCTATTCTAATTGGAACATGCATCCAATTGGGAATTATTTTCCCACTATACTACGAGAAGTGGGTTGGGCCTTCTCTCTTCATTGATCGCCTAATAATTGGGTCCACCCCCGACATCCTCCCCTCCAGCCAAATGAGAGGAGTATGCCAAGTTTTGACTCTTCACATGGAGTCCATACCAGCCAATCACCGACACTCTTAGTCATAAAGTCCTATAGTTTGTTGGATTATTGTCAGCGTGAATCTTCTACATCTTCAACTCATGCTTCGTAATAGTTTCGCTAAGTCTAAGATATCTCACATCAATGTGTTTTGGTTTGGAGCTGTATGTAAAATTCTTGCTCAAATCAAGGGCACTACAGTCATCGCTGAAAACCATATATTCATGCCGCCGCAGTTTCCAACTCCAGTAAATCGTCTCAACCATACTATCTATTAATCGGATTATGCAATTGCAGTATATTGCGCATCTATCGCAGACAAAATGATGCACTTCTGCAATTTGAACTGCCAAGACACAGCTCCCCCTTCAAAAGTGAACAACTCACCTAATGTGTGATTGAGATCACCTGCCATATCTGCATCTGCAAAACATTGTGGTACTAACTTGGGATAGGACAAGAGAAAACACAACCTACTTCCTGTATTGTAGTAGGAAAAGTATTTCCAATTGGATATAGATCCAGTTGGAATAGGAAAAGAAGTGATGGGGTTTTAATTAATTTAACCATTATACCCTATAACAGCAAGTCACAAGAAGTATAGGGCACAAAAATTCTTGCAGGTTACTCGAGGCGTAGAGAGAGAGAGAGATAAGAGTTGAGGTTAGGCTTGCTCGACAATCGGATTTCAGCAATGCAAATGTCGTCTTCTTCAGAACAACGAACTCGTCAAGTGTATGTCAAATTCTTCGCAGGTAGTGGAAATTGGTAGTGAGACGGCTTTAGTGTTTGCAAGCCCTAAAGGTAACTCAGTATGTTTTCAATTATCCAGTGTTTTGATCCTCAAGATTGGACATAAACTTGAGGAAGTTATACTCTAATTTAGCAGTAGAGTGCTCTCTAGATTGTCTTCCTGTGTTATTTTTCTCATCCTTTGCCGAACATCTCCTTTAGCTTGGCTTCATCTCCTTCGATAAGATCATGTAGATCCTTGCAATAGAAAATATCTTTCATATTGGACTTTCATACTTGCCAACTGAAACCATTCAATTTCATCATTATGCCGAAACTTTCAATTTTATCTGTCGCAAAACACGCTCGAAACAAGCCTCTGGTACCATTTGTTAGGAATAGGCGATCCCTACTCCAATCTTCACAACCCGCAGATCAAACAAGCTGACAAGATATAACAATATCAAGCAAGAAGAACAAACGATATTTACGTAATTCGGCCCAAAGGTCTAGTCTCATCCAAGGCTCTCTCACATAAACAACTTCCATAGTGCAAAACTCTAGTATTAACTTCGCCCAAAGGCCCACCAAGCTTCCTGGATGCTAAATCGATCTGAGATCGTCTCAAATGAAACCATTACCGTTTATTAAGAGCGGTGTTATCGAGCAAAGCGAGGAGTGCAAAGGCCCTTCTGGCGCACCATGTGCAAAGCACAACGTGCCAGCAGCGCTTGACGGCGCACCTCAGCGAATTGAGGCACACCTCAAACAAATATTTTCCAACAACAAGCAAGCATATAAGCAACATATTTATAAATTTTCACATAAAAAGACTAAGAAATATAATTTCACCTACTAAATCACGAAAGAGTCTTAGTTAGCATGCTCACTGACTTTTTTAAAGTAACAAATATGAAATATGTATTTTCATTTAAAATATAAAATATGAATTTTAAAGTAACAATTAAGAGATTAACAAACATGATTGTTCATAATTTTCTAGTTAGCATTCTTAATTGCTATTTGGTAGTTAGCATGAAAAGATGAAGAATGGAAGTAACAATTACATATTTACATGTTCATAATTTTCTAGTTAGCATTCTTAATTGCTATTTGCTAATTAGCAAAGGAAGTAACAATTAGCAACAATTATACTAAATTACTAATTACTGTTTTCTTTTACAGGTTAAACAAGAAAAGATGGAGAAGGAGTAGCAACTAGCAAGAAAGAGTATTAGATGTATTACATGATGTAAATATGTAATTATGTAAATTATTTTCAAAAAACACAGAAGAAAAAGAAAAAAAAAAAACCTGATTTCACCTGAGATATGGTCGTCGTCGTCGGTTGTCGGTCGTCGGCGACGGGGAGGGAGCAGGCGACGTGAGAGAGGAGAGAGAGGGAGGGAGCAAGCGACGTGAGAGAGGAGAGAGAGAGAGAGCGACGGGTTTATGAAACCCTAAAATCAAATCCAGTTCATTTTACAAAAACGGGTTTATCAAAACAGCGGGTTTCATACCTGAAACCCATCTCAAAAGCCCACAAATAATTCTAGCACAGGCGCCCGGTGAGCCAGACGGCATGGCGCAAAGGCGCACCTGTCGCGCGCCTGCGTGTGCCTGTGCTCCCGCCACCTCACAGGTGCGGGCGTGTTTCTCCGGCCGCGGCGCCCGCGCGAGGCGACCGCCTCGATAACACTGATTAAGGGTAAGCTTTATACCCCCCCCATCCCCCCAAAAAAAGGAATGTTTCCATGAAATCCCTTAAAATTTATCCTCAATCTTTGCCTCTCATATTAGGAATTGTGAAATTTCAAGTCAATTTTTCAAGATGGCTTCCTCATCCAAACTATTCAATTCAAGAGATTTTTAGTGGTTCAAGAGCTATTATACAGTTCTCTACAAGTGCACTAACCTTGGACTTTATGGTTCAAGACTGACAATGTTAAAGGTAGGGGGGTTTCTTGGGAAAAGCTAGGGGGTTAATTGGAAAAACAAAGATCAAGGGGTTTCGTGAGAAACGGCCCAAAGTTAGGGGGTTTTTGTGAAATCTGCCCTTTATTAAGCACAACAATCTCCCTAATCAATTTCCATTAAAATATGAGGTTTCGAGATCGTACATATTTCAAGTGGGGATTTACAATCGAGTATGAGAAATTCTGATGGAAATAGATTGGGGATTGTCTATTTGCATTCAAAAAATGGTATTTGTTTCCTACAAAAGAGGGTATACATATGAAGCAGATGTTTTCTAATTTCCCTAATTTAAATATATTAAAAGGATGGTGTAACTAGTGGCCATGCAATTTCTGTTATTCTAGTGCTGCAGCATCTTTTCAAAGAAAAGCAAACTGTAGGCATCGTACATATAATTGTCAACTTAAGTAAGCAAAGTGAAAAACTAAAGTAGTAAAGATCCAATTCTTTAACTAAGATAGGGGAAACCCTGTGGTCATCTAGAGAAATAAGGATAACCTGTGACCACAGGCTTAACCATCAAGGGAGTATGAGGAACTCTGTAGTCATAAAATCTCAAACATAACGGCCTACAACCTGCAATATATTATTGGGTAAATTGTAGAAATTTCACTTGATGTTTCACCACTTCTGCAATCTATATGTATTAATGGCTTGTTTCTAGCACTTTGCTACCTCTAAACCTAACATGATGGAAGTGACTGTAGCGTACCGAAGCCGGAAATTTGTATTGAACATTTTAAGTATGATTCACTGTTTGTTGGGAAAGAAAACAAGCTGACATTTTTCTAGAGGAAGTTTACATGTGTTAGAATCTGAATGTAAAAACTAGAATAGAGGAGTTTCAAGAAAATATTTTTGTAAAGAACTACAAAAGTTCAACAATAGCAACTGTCAATGAACTATGCATATCACATTAATGAACCAATCACCAAAGAAACACTTCACCTCCCATTAAGAAATACACGTGATTCAAACTAGCTACATAGAATATATCGTCAGCTGTCAAAATTTGGAAAGAAACATGATTGCGATAGAGGGATGGGACGCCCTAGTCAGTTTGCATAAACTCACAGACAAAATAGTAAAGACATACAACTAAAGTCAAACTTTAGGCATGCCTTATTTTGAGCAAAATCAAGAAATCTTACCTGATGTTTCGTCCAGCACGAACAGATATGACATCATTTGTATAATCATGACAGTATGCCCAATAATGAAAGAAACCCCAAAGTAAGCGAGCTATGCTTTCATTGTTTTGAGCACCAAAATGACGGATTCTGTCAACTTGATCAAAGTAAGCACACTGAACGCCATCTACATTCGTAAGATAAGTTGCTTCCATCTCCTGTCATACAGTGATTGAATGTTGAATCAGAAAGAGAGCAAAATTGTATAAATCGAAAAGCAAACACAGCCCGCTTGTTGAATTGAGATTTAATTATACAATAATTTTTTCTTCCCATATGTTAACTCTTAAGTTTCTAATCATTTGAGAAATATTTATTCATCATCTCCACCTAAGCACATTATATGTAATTATGTATGTAGGACTTTTATATTGTTTAGTATATTTGAAGTCTAACAAGCTGTTATAGATTTAAGAGGATCATGTATTAATAGATATTAGAGGTAGTGACCCGACAGCTTCAGTAGACACGGAGCATTTTCACAATTAGCAGATGAAGAAGAACGTTGTGATGAGAATCTGTGATGTAAAACACTAATAGTCATGAAGTCGAAATAAGTATGTGAATATTTCCACGTGTCAAATAGCTTATAATAAAGGTAACAAACAAATTAATCCAGCATGCAATAAGGTATGGAGAGCTTCATTCTTCCAAACAAACAAAATAACAAAAAAGGAAATGTACTCCAGACCTGTAAACAGGGAAGAATTGCAGGTTTGCGCTGCTGTAAGAAGTGAATGCACATCAATACATACCTGGAGCACAATTTAAATCAAAGTTAACAGAACTATTTGATACAGATGAAAGTTGTCACATAAAGTCGGCATAATCAAATTTGTAGCTTACGCATAGCTAGAAAGGGTTCCTCGGTATGTTTCATTCACTCCCCTGGACTTAGCCCAGTGTTTCACAATAAAAGCCAATTGCCGTAATCTTTCATCTATTTGTGCATAATCCCTAAGGAGCTTTGTATTAGCAACAGCTAGAAGATTGTTGATGCATATATCGCAAGAAATACCAGTCACAGGATCCATCATCTTCACAATAGGCACTCTAGCATGAGTTAGTGCCTACATCAATTGAACTATTACATGAGAAACAGGTAAAGTATGCCCAAATAGCACCATAACTGAAATTACAGTTTATTATCTACCTTTTCATATAGATATCAGTTTTTTCCATTATTCTTCAGTGTAGAAAATAATAATTACTAAAACTTCTGCCAGACAACTAACAAAGGCACATCCCACCAGTTAGCTCAAACTCAAAGAAACTTAAAGAATAATAACCTAAGTTGCATGGAAACGGGTGTGGTGCGGGTACCAGTATGGGACTTGGCAAATTTGTAAAAGGTAGGGTACAGGGACACGGCTATATTTAAGTATGTATATGTATATGTATATTTATATGTATTAAAATTAATAATTTACGTGAGATCAATATTGTATTCTCGGCCACATGTTATGAGAATTAAAATTCCTATAGCATTTTCATGTTTCCATTTGTGTAGATTATAAATTGGTGACTAGATATCCAAACAGGCCTTTTAAACCATATTTCTGAACTGGGTATGGACTGAAATGAACCTGACCGGTGTCCAACATTTCTCAAGAAGAGGATGTGAAGTGTAGGATATATCGTCCAAGAATTTGTATGACTTATGTTGTAAATTGAATATGTATTATATAATTGAGTACAAGCCCAAATAAACTTATGCATATATTGAAGAAGTGTCAAAGAAGTTTGGCTGCGGGTACGGATACGTGGTGGGTAATGGTACGGCTTCAGATAGAAGTATCCATGTAACAGAGAATAACTTTATGAACATGAACATTGGATTGTATTACCAACAAGATGCTAAGATTCTTTACTTTTCACTTCTTTTCATGAATATGTCTACTAGTATCACTAGAGCAGAGACATTTTATTGTGCACACACCAAAAATTAGAATCTTACCTAGAATATGGAGACTCATAGTGCTTCACACAGTAAATTAATTAATTAAAATAATAAAACCATAGGATTACCATTTATATCTAATTAAAAGGATAGAAAATTAGAAGCTCTATCTAATTAAGATTCTAGGAAGCCCCATCAACCAAAATCTCCATCTGATTACGATTATGAGGAAAAAAAGAAATTTTGTGTATCCACTTAGTAAGACTTTAAAAAGAAATCTTGTGTATCAACGTTTCCAATCTAATTAAAAGGATTGAAAATTAGAAGACCTAACTAATTAAGATTCTGGAAAAGCAACCCCATCAAACAGAATCTCCATCCAATTAGGATTGTGGAAAAAACAGAGATCTCATGTATTATTTCATATCGACTTTAAATATATTAAAATTTCATAAAAGAATATTTAAGATCAAAAGCTAGAAATACATGCTGCATATACCATGTAATTCTTCCTTTTTGTATAAAGAACCATGGCAAGAAAATCTAGTATCAGCAATGTCAGATGAGCCCAAGCATTGTACACACCTACCTGCACATTTTGGAGATTGTCTGACTCTAAAATATCTGCCAGTTTCAACAAAATCTCAGACTTGCTCATTTTGCTATCGTCAATTGCGAGACAAATATCAATATCACTGTTAGAGACACCAAATGAATTGGCGCATGATCCATATAGGTGTAGCTCAGCATCAGACCATTCCTTGTTGACCAACTTCCGCAAAGAGACTAATAATTGTTTCTGCTTTTCTTTTTCCTCATCTGCTGGTATCAGAGATCTATAAATTGCAAGGAATAAGGGTGTCATGCCGTCTATGTCATAGCGGCATTCCAATTCTCTTCTGGATCCTCACTCGCTGGCTTGAAGCGTAGTGTCCTCTGAACAAATCTAATCTGACATCCTGAGGTGAAAAATAAAATAAGCCCACATGAGTAGCAAGATGTTATACAACAGAAAGTTCATGCAAGAGTAAGCTCATTATTGTTCTAGTGATAATTAAGTTCTCACGTGTGCTTGAGATGTGAATCCTACACAGCTACACCATCATTGTAATCGAGGTATCACTATCAAGCCTTTCTCTATTTGATCTTGATTTTGGTTTTATCAGGTTTATTTTAAACAGGATGATATTGGTTAGCTTTTTTATGCTTAATTAATTCCAAGTCACAACACCAATGGTTAGAACTAGAGTAGCACGTTACACCATTTATGCACAAGGCAAGAACAGTAATACTATTGACCCTGACTGTTTAGCTAAGCGTGAACCACTGCTAAAAATCAAAACCACAACCCATTTTTATTTCAAATTAATGTGTCACCGAGAATTTTACTTGCGTCAATGTCCATATTTTCCAACTGAGAACATCAGATCTCTACAAACTACATGGGAAGATAAAAAACTCGATAGTTTTCATAATAGTTTAGCATTACATTCCACAACCCTGCCTCACATACTTAAATAATCATGTTACTACATACTAAAGGTTTCAACACTCTCATGGTAAAAGTTATGAATCTACAAAGGGTTTTTCTGATACCGATTTCCCTAATTACATGTGTTTGGAATAGGTCCCCAGAAATCTACATAAGTGTTTTCTAATTAAAAATCTAACACGGGGCGGGTTCACCATTCAATAAAATAAATCAGTCTGAGTTAGTGGTTCTCCCTCCCTCACCTATAGCGCAGTCAATAATGGATAACCCATCACCCCCAAGCCAACACCCCCCTCACCCCCCGACCACAAAAAAAAAACCATATCCCTCAATCCCTTCCCACCCTCTCCTCACCCCTTCCTCTACCCAATCACCTTCCCTCATTCTCCTCTATCCAACTCCCCTCAATCCTCCCATCACTCTAATGCAATCCTTTCCCATCCTTAATTCTCTAGCCTCTCAGCAGAGAAATGGGATGCAGAAAATAGGAGAATACTTATTTCCGAACTAGATCTAAATCTCATAAAGGATTGATGCAGGACGATCGTGGACCGTTCATCAAAAGATTTTAAGATCTATTAGAGTAATTTTTATTTTAGTAATATTTGATTTGATTCCATATAATCTATTAGTTTAGTTACGATTTCAGATTTCTTTAGGATTTGATTTTGAGATCTCTTTCTAGTTTAGTCGAGTTTTATTTGATGCATGTTTTGATTTGATTAGGATTTTTATTTGTTTCAATAAGTGTTTAGTTGTTTTCTTTTTTTATAAATAAGAGATGTAATCCTCCATGAGCAAGACATTGATGAATAAAAAACTTGAGTCTGAGAATTCTCTCTTGAGCATGTGAGGTGTTCTTTGGCATATGATTTGCCTCTTCGAGGTGTGAAGCCCTTGGATGTGAGGTCCCTAGGTGTGAGGCCTAGCTAGTTATCAAAATAGTACTATTCATCCATGAATAGTGATAACAAAACAGTTCATCATGGATTTCAACATCATTCCGCCAAGCCATCAACAATTTCTCGCCTCCAAATCAAAGCCCCCGCCCACTCCCCATCATTTGTATCAGAGCCGAAAGATCCACGATTATCAAGGGTAAAATACCGCTACCTCCTTCATAAGGGTATGATTTCAATCCATTATAATTTGGTACTCTAGCTTATTTTTATGGATTTAATAGATATGAGGAGCCCTATGATTTTGAAGTCTGAATTTTCAATATAGAAAATATATTTTCTATCTACAATATGTCAGATCTGGAAATGTATTTACATGTTGTGTAGGCTCAAGAGAGAAGCAAAAAAATGATGGTCTAGAAATTATTCCGGTTTTCATTCTTGTATCCGTTTATGGGAATTTATGAAAGATCTTATGAAAAGGAGGTACTCTTGTAGTCCATCTAGAAGATATTTTCATTTCAAAACCTGAACCAAAGCTAACACGAGTGCCTCAACTCCAGCCATATATGGACTCATGATGAAACTTGAATTCAATTCAGAGCCGAAGTCTACACTAAAACTAGAAGAATCAAATCAGAAGATTGACTCAGAGCCCATGCTTGAGCTAGAAGAAAAACTGGAGCAAAATATTGATTCAGAACCTAACCCTCGTGAAAAGCGAGAACTTGAGCTCGAGCTAGAAGCTGAACCACGTCAGAAAATTGATTCAAAGTTCAAGCCTGAAGCTGAACCTAAACAAGAGTCAGAACTTAAGCTGGAAGCAGAAGTTGAGCCGAATGTTGATCCAAATCCAAAGCTCGAATCGACTCCAGAGCCCAAAATCAAGTCAAGCCTAGAACCCAAATTTAAGATAGATATGCAATGCAAACTCCCTACCCAGGTACTCTGATTATCGAGTTCGTTATTCCAGACCCCCCACCACTAACTCAATATCGAGTTGTACCGCGCATGTCGAAGATCCTGCAATCTACGACGAAATTCTTCTCACTGATCAACTTAAACATTACACTCTCCCACTATAAAACTTGAGGTTGAGTTTTCTCTAACAAGGGAGATTTGATGCGGGGCGATCGTGGACCGTTCATCAAAAGATTTTAAGATCTATTAGAGTAATTTTTATTTTAGTAATATTTGATTTGATTCCATATAATCTATTAGTTTAGTTCACGATTTGATTTCTTTAGGATTTGATTTTGAGATCTCTTTCTAGTTTAGTCGAGTTTTATTTGATGCATGTTTTGATTTGATTAGGATTTTTATTTGTTTCAATAAGTGTTTAGTTGTTTTCTTTTTTATAAATAAGAGATGTAATCCTCCATGAGCAAGACATTGATGAATAAAAAACTTGAGTCTGAGAATTCTCTCTTGAGCATGTGAGGTGTTCTTTGGCATATGATTTGCCTCTTCGAGGTGTGAAGCCCTTGGATGTGAGGTCCCTAGGTGTGAGGCCTAGCTAGTTATCAAAATAGTACTATTCATCCATGAATAGTGATAACAAAACAGTTCATCATGGATTTCAACATCATTCCGCCAAGCCATCAACAATTTCTCGCCTCCAAATCAAAGCCCCCGCCCACTCCCCATCATTTGTATCAGAGCCGAAAGATCCACGATTATCAAGGGTAAAATACCGCTACCTCCTTCACAAGGGTATGATTTCAATCCATTATAATTTGGTACTCTAGCTTATTTTTATGGATTTAATAGATATGAGGAGTCCTATGATTTTGAAGTCTGAATTTTCAATATAGAAAATATATTTTCTATCTACAATATGTCAGATCTGGAAATGTATTTACATGTTGTGTAGGCTCAAGAGAGAAGCAAAAAAATGATGGTCTAGAAATTATTCCAGTTTTCATTCTTGTATCCGTTTATGGGAATTTATGAAAGATCTTATGAAAAGGAGGTACTCTTGTAGTCCATCTAGAAGATATTTTCATTTCAAAACCTGAACCAAAGCTAACACGAGTGCCTCAACTCCAGCCATATATGGACTCGCAGTCGAAACTTGAATTCAATTCAGAGCCGAAGTCTACACTAAAACTAGAAGAATCAAATCAGAAGATTGACTCAGAGCCCATGCTTGAGCTAGAAGAAAAACTGGAGCAAAATATTGATTCAGAACCTAACCCTCAGCGAAAGACAGAACTTGAGCTCGAGCTAGAAGCTGAACCACGTCAGAAAATTGATTCAAAGTTCAAGCTGGTGAACCTAAACAAGAGTCGAACTTAAGTTGGGCGAGTTGAGCAGAATGTTGATCCAAATCAAAGCTCGAATCGACTCGAGCCCAAAATCAAGTCAAGCCTAGAACCCAAATTTAAGATAGATATGCAATGCAAACTCCCTACCCAGGTACTCTGATTATCGAGTTCGTTATTCCAGACCCCCCACCACTAACTCAATATCGAGTTGTACCGCGCATGTCGAAGATCCTGCAATCTACGACGAAATTCTTCTCACTGATCAACTTAAACATTACACTCTCCCACTATAAAACTTGAGGTTGAGTTTTCTCTAACAAGGGGAGATTTGATGCAGGACGATCGTCAACCGTTCATCAAAAGATTTAAGATCTATTAGAATAATTTTTATTTTAGTAATATTTAATTTGATTCCATGTAATCTTTATTTAGTTAAGATTTCTTTACGACTGGATTTTTGAGATCTCTTTCTAGTTTAGTTAGGATTTTTTTGATCGCATGCACTGTTATAAATAGCGGTAAATAGCGACGCTAATAGCGTTAGCGGCCCCTTCTGCAACGCTATCGCTCAATAGCAGTGATATATTGGGAAGTATGCGCTTTCTGCTCGCAAAAGCGGCCAATAGCAGGCCATAACGGTGAATAGCGGGCGATTACGGGTAAAATCCGCTTTTTGACTGCTATTTTAAAGCGTTTTTAGGTTGATTTGTTTAAATTAACTCACCCGCATTCGGAAGACCCGATGTTTTAAGTCATTGCCAATCGTTGCTTTTTCTCTCCTAAGTCTCCCCCTCGCTCGCGATCCAACTCTAAAAAAACCCTAACCCTCCCAAAACAGTCGCTGCCTCCCATCGCATCCCGCCACTTCCCGCGACTTTCGGCGTCTTCCTGTCGTCTCCCACAGCCTCCGGCACCTTCCTCAACACCTCCTCTCACTGCCACAGCACATCCTCTCACTGTGATCTCCTCCTACTGCAGTCCTCTCACCGCTCAGCTCATCTTCTCGAAGACGACGACTCTTCGACCCCTCCTCCGGTTATCTTCGATATTATGTGATAATTACATGTCTATTTTTTGCTTAGGATCTCTTTAAATCATCAAATATGCACTTTAAGATTTTCTAGATTTTTCTTTAATTTTTCTTTTTTTTTGAATATTTATACCCAACTAAATTAGACCGCTATTTAATTTTGTGCTTTTTGCCGCTATTTTACCGCAATAGCCCTAAATAGCGGTGCCTCACCGCTACGCGACACTATTCGCTATCGATAACCTTGATCGCATGTTTTGATTTGATTAGGATTTTTATTTGCTTCCATAAGTGTTAGTTGCTTTCTTTTTCTATAAATAAGAGATACAATCCTCCATGAGGAAAATACATTGATATATAAAAAATTGAGTTTGAGAATTCTCTCTTGAACATGTGAGGTATTCTTCGGTATGTAATTTTCCTCTTCGAAGCGTGAAGCCCTTGAGTCTGAGGCCCCTAGGTGTGAGGACTAGCTAGTTATTAAAAATCACAAAACAGCCTAATTCCACTATTCATCGTGGATTTCAACATCATTCTGCCAAGCCGTCGATAATTTCTCGCCTCCATATCGAAGCCCTCGCGTCGTTCTCCTTCAGGGATATACATCATCTGAAGTTCTTCTTAGGTGTTGTAATTGAATACTATTTTTAGTAAATTTGAATGCTTGGTTTTGGATCAAATTATTCAAAGGAGTCATTTGACTACTCGGAAAAAAAAAGGGAAGGAAAAGGATTAAGTATAGATAAATGACATTTTTAAAAGTTGTAAGTAAAAATATTTATCCAATAGATATCATATTAATATTCTCCTATTGAGTCCACAACTACAAACTGTATTTGCGAGCTCATACCATTTAAAGCAATCAGCAAGATAATAACTTTAGTCCTATTGATTACCATCATGACGAAAACAAGTGTTGCAAACCTCATAAGTGAAGACATGTGTTTTTTTTAATTAAAATCAACACTACTGCAAGTATTTACTATTAGCTACATTCCATGATATTCTTGCATGGCAATATAAATTTGGAAGCTTTTAAGCTTACTACAGGAGTAAAAGGTACAATTTTTTACCTTACCCCTCGAAGATTTGGAATGTGATTCAACACTAACTTCAGTACTATCATCATTAAGCACCAATGCTTCCTCTAACTTGTCAGGCAAATCATCGGAACCCTTTGAACTCCTCCTTGACGACCCAAAACCATCTTGTTGCTGAAAATTCCTTTCACTAACTGATTCTTCAGACATATAATAAGTTCCTCTCATACCACCTCCAGACTTATTGAACTGGTGTTTTCGCTGCTGCTGCTGCTGCTGCTGCTGACGATGGAGTGAAGTTCCTCCTTGAGTGTAATTTCCTTCCCTTTGGTTGTACCCTCCCCTGTTTCTATCTGCATTGTGCTTTAAAGACTGTGCATTGAAGCCACTAACATGCTCCGGCGGTGTTCCAGACGTTTGAACCGGTACTCTATGCTCCGGATGCATCGAATTAGCCTTCTGCCAGTGGTTATTATTGCCTCCTCGGCCTCTAACCCTAGATTCAAGATTTAGGGTTTTGATCCCATCTCGCTGCTGCGGGCTAGTGGAGAACTGGGGAGGAAAGCCGGGTGGGGCCCAGTGGCGGTGGTCGCCGGAGAATCCAGGAGGAGGAGGAGGAGGAGACGGCTGCTGCTGAGGGCGGAGGAAGGCGTGGGGGGCGAAGGGGTATGTGGGGCCAACGGCGGCGACGGCGGGGTCTCGTTGGGGGTTGAAGGCTAGGGTTTCATGGGGGAGGGGTTGATGCTGATGACGATGATGGTTAGGGTTAGGATTAGGGTTTGGCTGGGATTGTTGAGGAGGGTTTCGGAGGAGCTGGAGGAGGAAGGCGCCGTCCAAGCGAGCGGAGGAGGAGGAGGAGGGGCCGGTGGCGCCGCCGCCTCCGCCGTCGGCCATGCTGAATTCGAAGATTTTTGGGCACCGACGGAGGCTTGGATTTAAGATCCGTCTCGGATCGGGTCGGAGTTGATTATCGCATCTCTGATTTCCTTTTCTTCTATTTTTTGGCTAAATATCAGAAAAAGAAGATAAAAATCCCCTTTACTTTAGATGATTGCCAGATAACCCCCCAAACGATTCAAAATATCAGAAAAGCCTCCTTAAGTTTACAGGTTATCAATAAACCCTCTTTAACTTTAAGATTTTATCAGAAAGAACCCTAATAGTGTTTGATCGCACTTTTTTCACATAAGTGGGCAAATTACGTAGGGGGAGATTTTCAGGAGTTTATTTGTGCATTTGAAATTTTTCAAGATGTTTTTTTATAATTTTTTAAACTTTAAGAATTTCTTTGCAATTTTCAAATTGTTTAGCTGGGTGTTTGCAATTTCATATTTTCCAATGGTTGTTTGTGCTTTTGGATTTTTATGGATTTTTTGTAATTTTTATATTTTAGAGGGTTGGTTTGTAATTTATAGATTTGTTAGGGGTTGCTTTTAGTAGTTTTTATTTTTAAAGAGATTAGTATGTAGTTTACAAAGTTCTTAGGGGCTTTTTATAATTTTGAAATTTTCAGGTGAGGTGGTTGTTTATAGTTTTGAATTTTAAAGGTTTGTTTGCAATTTGTAAGTTTTTCAGACGGTTCTTTGCAATTTAGAGTATTTTAGGGGGTTGTTTGTATTTTTTAGATCTTTAGGATGTTATTTATAGTTCCCTATCATAACTTACGTTTCTTTAAACTTGCTAAAATAGAACTTTTAAATTATAGATAGTTATGGTTTAGTTAATATTAGGGTTTTACATCAAAATCATATTTACTTTTACCCAAATTGCTACTTACCACCTTTAATTTTTTTTTTTTAAATCAATACCACATTCACTTGCTAACATGTTTGCAATGTCACACCTATTGCAGTTTTTAGCCTAAAAATATGCGAAATGACCATTTTACCCCTTATTAAGAAACATGCTTTGCACGTGTGTCCTAATTAATTATAAACTTAAAGGTTTTTTCAATATTAGTCATCCAAATCTTTCATATTTTGAAATTAGTCCCTCAAATATCTTTCTCTCTCTCTCTCTCTCTCTCTCTCTCTCTCTCTCAACCATGAATCTCCTAACCCAACTTCCCAAACCCTAGCCCAAATTCCCAAACCCTAATTCCCAATCCCTAAACCATAACCTCATCTCCCCTTAATCCTCCTCCCTCCTTCCAATCCAAGAAAAAAAACTCACTCCTCCCCCAAACCCTAACCTCTCCTCCCCTCAACCTTCCCTCCCTCCTCTCACATCGATTTGGGGGACTAATTTCAAAATGTGATAATTTTGGGGTCTAATATCAAAACATGAAAGATTTGGGGGACTAAAATGGGAAAAATCTTTATTTTTTATAATTGATTGGACACACTTGCTTTGCATGTGTTTCGGGTGAGGGTAAAATGGTCATTTCGTGTGTTTTCGGGCTGAAAACTATAATAATTGTGACATTGCAAACATGTTAGTAAGTAAATGTGGTATTGATTAAAAAAAAGAGATTAATGGGTATCATTAACATATGAGAGGATTCCCTCATATACGTTGACGTGGCACAATCTCCACCAAGTATGATTTTAATAAAATAAGAGGCATTCTCTCTCCTACTTTATTCTCTCTCCTACACTTGATGGAGATTGTGCTACCTAAGCGTATATGAGGAAAATCCCCTCATATGTCAATGATACTCATTAATCTCTAAAAACTTCAAATGTGGTAAGTAGCAATTTGAGTAAAAGTAAAGGTGGTTTCAATGTAAAACCATTAATATTATCTTTGAAAAATGATTACTTAAGATTATCAAATATTTGATTATTAGAATTTTCTATTCATGCATAATTTGATGATGATTCTTCATTTAAGATAGGATTAGATTTCCCCATGTCAATTTTTATAAGATTATGTACATGTTTAGAATGGAACACATGACAATTTTGTAAGATGGGAGACTTGAATCCCTTCTACACTAGTTTCTTTATTTATAAATGAGGAATATCTTACATTTCCATCCCAAGATCCTTGGAAAGCATGCATGGTCTAAATATCTCACTGACCCCTCTTCAAGTACTCATTAACTAGTAAAATTAATGATCAAATTATTACACCACATGAATCTTAATAACTTCTCGTAAATCTCCTTCAAACTCTGCCTTCACCGTTAACTCATTGCGGCAAAGTCTTCAAATCTGCAGGCTTCGTTGTACACACTCCATCTCTCGCAAATCTCTGCTACAATGATGTCAAGAAGTGACATCTAGTTAGTTGGAGATTGGGCAGAGGATGAAACCATGGACCATGAAACAACCACAAACCACCACAAAATGGTGTATTGAGTTGGGAGCAAGAAAAGGAGTGAAGAACTAAGAAGCATATGTTTTTTTTCAAGTGTAGAGAAGGGTATTTTGGAAAGTTAAATTTTTATGGAATATTGTACAAGAAATGACTAAATAGAGTTTTTGGGTTTAAAAATAATTGGATTGAGAACCATTGGGCGAATGAGTGATTTTGAAAGTGGATGGGTTTCAAAATAAATTAGAATATAACATTGGGTTAAGAAACAAAACCCTTAAAACCCAAATAATGCATGATTTTTTTTGGCTAAATAGCATCCTTAAAAACCCAAATAATGCATGATTTTTTTTGGCTAAATAGCATTTGTATACCTCATATAGATCCTCATTTATTTTTCTTAGAATTTATATATCCTAAGTTATTTAAAATTTGGAAAATTAGTATCCTCAAGCATGCAAACATGAAAACTTTCATCCAAGCGTTTCTCTATGACACCTCTGGGCAAATTATAATACTTTTTAAGTATTAATATTTGTTAAATTGACAATTAAATCTACCAACAATTTATAAGCTTATCTTAATTCTACTTTAAATTAGAGTTGAGATAGGTTTAACAATAAATTTAACAAATATTAATAGCTAGAAAGCTCTACTATTAGCATGTAAATATCATAGAGGAATATTTGGGTAAAAACAATCACATTTGCATGATAGAGAGTATGTTAATTTTAAATAACTTAGGGTACATAAATGCTATGAAAAACAAGTGACGGTGTACAATTGCTTAGGGTCTGTCAGGTATTGTTGGAGCTTATAATAAGTTGCTTATAAAAGCAACTTACAAAAGTAACCTATATAAGCCGCTGAAAATAACAATTTGATAATTAAATATCACAAAGCGTTTAAAAGCGCTTAAGGTGCTTGGTAGCAATGTGCTTAATGATCATTGTAGGCGATAAAGCGCTTATCGATGCAGAGCAAGACTTCGTGGCGGTGGGTTGACAACCGACGATCCATTCGACAAGCGGCCGGCGCCTGCATGAAACAAGTCGGCGAGCATGTGGCCGTGAGACTTCGTGTTATGGAATAAATCCAACAAGCAAAGCCAGTAAATCGTCGGTTCGAAAGTCAGCGGCGACATCACCGGGAAAACTAAGCGGAAGGCAGAAAGCGGCGGAAGCGGCAGCGGCACACCTCGGCCAACTTGGCGTGAACCTCGCCTTTTGGTGAACCTCGCCTTTTGGCGAACCTGCGCCATCTGGCGAACCTCGCCTTTTGGCGAACCTCGGTTCATTCGGCGAACCTCGGTTCATTGGCGAACCTCTCCTTTGGCGAACCTGCGCCATCTGGCGAACCTCGCGGTTTGGCGAACCTCGGTTCATTGGCGAACCTCGCCTTTTGGCGAACCTCGGTTCATGGCGAACCTCGCCTTACGGCGAACCTCGCCTTACGGCGAACCTCGCCTTTTGGCGAACCTTCGGCGAACCTCGCGGTTGGCGAATCTCGGTTCCTTCGGCGAACCTCGCCTTTTGGCGAACAACCAGCGAACCTCGCGGTTTGGCGAACCTCGGTTCATTCGGCGAACCTCGCCTTTTGGCGAACTCGGTTCATTTTGGCGAACCTGCATACGGCGAACCTCGCCTTACGGCGAACCTCGCCTTTTGGCGAACCTTCGGCGAACCTCGCGGTTTGGCGAACCTCGGTTCATGGCGAACCTCGCCTTTTGGCGAACCTACGGCGAACCTCGCGGTTTGGCGAACCTCGCGGTTTGGCGAATCTCGGTTCATGGCGAACCTCGCCTTTTGGCGAACCTGCGCCTTCTGGCGAACCTCGCCTTCAGTCGAACTTCGCACTTTTGGCGAACCTTCTGGCGAATCTCGCCCTTTTTGCGAACCTCGTGTTCATTCAGTCGAACCTCGTGTTCACTTGGGCAAAAGCGGTGGCCAAAACTTCGGACGCCGAGAAGTGTCGGGCTTGGCGGACACGGACACAAAGTGTCGGCCTTGACCGGACACCGAGGTGTAGGGCGTGGCGGACACCAAATGGTGTCCGTGATAACATCCCCTCTTGATTATTTGCCTATAAAGAGGCCGAGGGTCTTCATTTTAAAAGGTTGGATTTTCGATATCGAGAGAGAGCTCATGAGATCTGGCGGTCGATACGGTTCGAGCAGGCGAGCACAAGTCCGTCGGCGTCGGATCTACAAATCGCGAGGTAAGCAAACTTCGAATTGACTCTGGTCAGTAGCGGTGATTTCTCCTAGTAGATCTCACCGCTCGTGATCCTCTCGCCGTGAGTGTGATCCCCTTAGCGCCGTTTCCTTCGTGAAGCGAGCCCCTTCCGTCTGTAGTTCGAACGGGTCTCTACGGATCGAATTGCGGTGGTCCACGGACGATTCAAGTCCCGTACGCGAGGCAAAGAACCCGCATAGCGAGGATCGATATAGCGAGATCCTCGTGTTTGTTCATCTGAGGAAGAAGTTGTAATTTTGTTTCCATTATGCGCCTTAAAATAAAAGGCATTTCTTTTGAATTTTGTTGTAGGCCAAAGAAGTATAAGCGAATTCAAGGACAATGAATAAAAGTCAACTTTCCCCTCGAACAAGGCTGGCGACCCGATGGGAGCCAGGCCCTCAGTCGGAGGTCTTCGTGCGAGTAGCCGTGATTCCTATCGGTGGAGGAAGAGGTCGAGGATTAGTCGACCGGGGAAGTTCGAGTACTGTCCTCACCCTCTTCGAGATCCAGTTCTCCCGCCGCACCAAGAAGGTCTCGGCGCAAGGAGAACCCGATGAGCCTCCGGCGTAGAGCCAGGAGCGAGCGAGTCCAGCCGGCTGCTGGCGAAAATCGGCGTCTGAAGTCGAACTACTGGCGCCGAGATGAGCGCCAATGGCGCCCGCGCACTCTCCAGCGAGCCCGCCAAAGCGGCGACAAAGCATGGCGCAAACATGCCAAAGCCGTGCAATCCATGGATGGGGTCGCTATGAAGCGGATCTAAGATCGAACTTCACCGAGGCTCCAACCTCAAGGGATCGGCGGCCCATCAAGCCGTCAACCAACGAGTGGGTCCGTGTCAAGCGGAAGCTCCACTTTCGAGGCGTATCCAGGAAGCGCCGCGCCTCCTTGCTGAGCCACGAGCTTTGTGCAACAAGCTCGTGAATTGAAGAAGGAGGTGGTAAAGAATCGTAGACATACCACCGAGTTTGGAGGCCCAAAACTAACGGTGCTCCAACCCGGTGGCCGCGGCTCCAAAGCTAAAGCGCCAACATTCCGGTTCTGTCCGACACTTAAGCCGAGGGCGCAGGCGTTGCAAATCGGCGCCAAAATCCAAGGTAATGCGAATCGAGTGGCGAAGCCAACTTCGCCACCACCACCAAACCGACTATCAAGGATCGTGCGGGTCCTCGAGAGAATCACGGGTCACTCCTCATGCGGAGGTCGCACCGCTCCAACAAGGACAAGAAGACTCCTCTGATCCCTCCTATCGGATTGAAAATCGAAGTCAGAAGTCGGCTGAGACCGCACCCACATCGGCGAAAGTCTAGGCGAGTCACTTTCGGAAGTTCGATGAATTGACCCATCCTCGGGAGGAGCGTTTTCATCGGCGATGTGGGCGTTATACCCAAGAGATGGTGCCAACACTGATGGGTTGCTCGACTTCGTGCCAATGAGTTATACTACGATGCTGGGAGTACAAAGAAGGCTCGAAAAGCTCTCGGCTCGTCATGATCATGTTTGTGCTCTAAGCTCCTCAAAGCGGTGCTCGGTGTAGCTGCTGTCAAGAAACTCCAAAAGGGTATCGGTCTTCGGAGGCTTAGCACCAACAGCAGAGACCTAGGTCAAGGCGACTCCGTGAAGGATGACATCCCGAGAGGATGAATTGCGGATGTCACTAATAATATGACCCGACAAGAATCATCATCACGGGCTATTCAGCGCGCCATAGCGGCTAACTTCGTTCGCGGTCGGGACTATCCGGCCGGTCGAATCGACAAACTTGAAAGGGATACCAGCGGAGGATGATCGTCGGATATTGGCTCCATAATCGCCTCGATCATCGTATCTAGTGAAGGAGCCCCGAAGCGCTCATGATCGGTCTGAGATCAAGTGGCTAAGATGCTAGGCGGCGTTGGCTAAACAACGGAAAACTTCAAGCTAGAGATGGATTTGGCCATGACGATGAGAGAAATGCATGACCAACAGATCAAGCCTTGACAAAACACCGAGGTGAATCGAGTCGGTATCGGCGTCGATCAAGATGATAGCGATTGGACGGAGGAAATACAAGAGGATGATAACCCTCTGAACCACGCCTTGGCGAGCATAATGTAGATATGGCGCTCATGAGAGCGAGAAGATCAAAGATCTCGAGAGCAAAATCAATTCACCGATTCCGCCAAGAGGTGAAGAAGGCGGTATTCCTTGCCCATACCCGAGGGAGTGGGAATCAATTCGTACCGTCTAAGTTTAACTTAATAAACTTCACACCGTTTGTGGGAAGGGTTCCCCGACGCAAAGACTTGATTTATTTCAAGTCGCACTCTGGAGTTATTTCCATAACGAGCCCCCGATGGTTCTGGCCATTCGCTGGCACCCTTCGTGGAGCCGCCGATTGGTACCGCCGTCTCAATCAGGAGCATTCACGGTGGGGCGACATGGAATCTAGCTTCCTCACCAATTTCTTCGGCGGCGATACCGAAGTATCGATCGGGACATTGCTCGACGAGAAGCAGAAGGACGGAGAAACTGTGGATATCTTCGTCAAACGATTCGGAACAAGGCAATGAACTGTCGGGATCCGATATGAAGGTTCATCCTCGGACACCGCCATAACAACTTGTCGATAGACATACTAGAGGCAATGGGGACCGCACCATCTATAACGTGGAAGGATTTGAAAGTTCGTGGAGAGCAAGGCGAAAGATTCCTCAAGAGGAAAAAGCGGAAAAGGCCGGTAAACGGCGGAAGCTCGGCGTAACTTTGTCAGCGGCAAAGGGAAAGAAGCGAGCCAAGGCAGTATTCGCGAACAAAGCGTTTCAACTCAACCGGCGGCAACGGCCAGCGCCGCCAAACAACTGTCGGCGTGGCAACGGGGCGAAAGCGAAGGCCTCGAGCCAAGATTCAGAAGTCCTATTCCTTTAGGGACGGCGAGATTCCGGTCTCTTCAAATATCTTGTCGAAAATAACAAGATCAAACTCCCTCAGATTGAGAATCAAGAGGAAGCAATGAGGACTAACGACCCAAAATACTACTGCGTATCACGGGCAATTCATCACCCACTAAATCTGTTTTGACCTTAAGGACAAAATCCGGGCTTTAATTGGCGTAGGGTCATCACTATGAAGCCGTCAAAGAAAAGAAGGTCGAACAAATGCGGTGTCCATAAGCTTTGGGTCGGTGCCATTGACATGGTTTGAACCTAAACCGGTGGTCAAAGTCGCAATGAAGGCGGTGAGCGGCGACCCACATAAGCAACGCCGAAAGGACTTGTATCATATCTGACCCCAAATGGCGAAGTCACGTGGATCCACCGGACACCTTGAGGATGAGCAATGGGTAGCCTCTTCTTCATCGAAGAAAAATCAAAGCGGAAGGGAAAGGCATGCCATGCTACTTCATTACGGAGGAGATGGCGAACAAGTGGTAGCATTCCGCTTGTCCGAAGGAGAACTCAAGCCCACGCCACCGTAGCGGACACAGTACAAATACAAGTACCGGAAGTCTCGACCAATGCCCGAGGCGGTGATCGGGTGGGGGTACCAACAATTCCCCTCACTCGCCGAGAAAGCGCAGGCGGGTGGCCAAAGAAGTCCGCAGAAAGCAGCCATAAAGTTCGGCTCGAAGCGACCTCGGTTCAATCACCCGATTAGAAGAGACAAACCGAAGCTCCAACACCCATATAAGCCCGGCGTTATGGCCCAATTGGCTAATATTCCCGGGATCACTCTCTGAGTTCTTGCGGTTGTCAAAAGAGACGAGAAGCTCTTCAAGAAGCCCTCGCCGATTCGTAAGTCTTCCTCACCCGATTAGGCCGAGTCCGAAGAGTCGGCCCAACAATGCAACCTTAGCATTAAACACTTTCCCCGCATCACCTTTACAAAGGAGGATATGCGGACAAAGGAATTCAAGCACGATAGGCGCTTTACTTCACGGGTATATTGGCTCTAGTGAAGTTAGCAGGATCCAAGTCGATCAGGGTTCACGTGAGCATCATGCCCTACGCCTCATGTATCATCTTGGAATCCACCGCGATGGTGGCGTCGGCGAACCGCGGTGATCACGGATTTAACACCAGCGGTCTCGGCGCTTGGTAAAATCCGATAAAGTGCCAAATGGGGACTTAACGCCCAAGTCACCGCTATGTGATTGACGCAGACTTCCTATAACTTATTGTTGGGTCGACCTTGGATCCGCGTAGCGTTATAGTCCCATCTACTCTTCATCGGTGTCTCAAATATGTAGACCACGAATAATGAGTCAAGGCGGTGGTCGCGGACAAACAATCGTTTAAGGGGATGGAGAATTATGTCGCGATTCTCTCCTCTACGGTAATGAGTCGGCTGAATCATCGGCCCAAAGCGCGGACACGGGGTGAAGAAGGCGATACGGCGGGCTTGGTTATAGTGGTGGTTTTGTTTTAAGCGATATTGTACCCTTGTAATCAATCTTGGCGATGAAGAATCGTCGGATGAACATTGTAATTGGCAACTTGCCGATGAATCAATAAATGGCGATTTAGAGTATCCTTTGTCTTTGAATGATGTGATGACAGTTTATACAACGATCGAGTTGCACACCTTAAACTTCGGTCATCTTGCTTTACACAAAAGCGGTTCGAGACTCCTTTGGGGCGGCACTCGTCATCCCACGAAGATCAAGTAGTGAGAAAGACTTGGTTTATGGAAAAGAAATGCGGTTCAACGCAGAATCATTTCTTTGAAGAAGATGAAGATGATAATGGGCCTATCCTCCACACATTCGGATATAGTCGAGAGACGGGTATCATGAAGAAATGGGGTACAACTTGACGCAAGGGGAAGGTCTATATTTTGGCGAGGTCCTCGAGTCCCTCCTAAAGCGACATATGTCCCAAGAGGAAGCGGATAATTACTACGCATTTAGAAGGGATTGGGATCTGAATCCTCCTCGGAAGATGAATGCTCATGGTGATTGATAATAATCCACCCGATGAGAGGCGGACATTCGTCGATTCTTGACTTGGGATTACGACACGGCCTGGAGCTTTCAAGGCTTTGATGTCAAATATGGCTACGGTCGATCCTGCTACTATTGAGGATGATGAAGATATGCTAACATGGGAAGACCCATGGATCCATCAACTTCGAGCGGTTTGAGGGATAGATTCGAACAAAGAGAGCCCCCACTAAGGACGAGGTAGTCCAGTTAATATGGGTGACGAAGAGCATCCTAAGCTCATAAACATCAGCAATACTCTTCGGAAGAGAAGGAAGAGTTGATTGCCTTAATCGGAGTATATCGATGTATTAGCACGGAGCTACGAGGACATGCGGGACTCGACCCTAATGTGGCGACACATCGCCTCAACATCAAGATGGATGTCAAACTGTCAAGCAACGGCAAAAGGCGGTTTAGATCCACAAATCTTCAGGCAATGCGTTAGGCGAAGTAAAGAAACTCATAGAATCGGGATTCATCGAAGAGATTCAACATCCGGATTGGGTGGCGAATATAGTCGGTCATGAAGAAGAATGGCTCGATTAGGATGCGTATGCGACTCTGAGAGATCTGACGGCTGCTTGCCCAAAGGCGACTTCCCTCTTCCAATCACCGATGTCATAGTCGACAATACATGTGGATTTGAAAGAATGTCGTTCATGGATGGTTTCGGGTTACAATCGGATCAAGATGCCCGATGGCCTTAACCTGCAGCGTTGAGCGCCCATCGGTATATATTGCTACGGTCATGCCGTTCGGCCTCAAAATGTGCGGCCACATACCCGTGGCGATGACTAAAATTTTCGGGATCATCTCGGAAAGCGGTCGAATGCTCGTCGGCGACTTGGTCGTGAAGTGGCGAGAGGAGATCACATCAAAGATCTTAGAATGATATTGAGCTCATGCGAACCCATCGATTAAAGATGAATCCTGCCAAATCCTTCCTTGGGATGTCCAGTGGCAAGTTCCATGGTTTCGTCATCACCAACAGAGGAATCCATGTCGATCCTGACAAAGTGAAGGCGATTCAAGAGTTGCAACCTCCGAGAAATCTGAGAGAACTCAGGGGGTTACAAGGAGATTGGCATACATCCGACGGTTCATATCAAACCTATCTGGGAAGTGCCAACCATTTTCTAAGTTGAACAAGAAGGGCGTATCCTTCATTTGGGATGATGCTTGCCAAAAAGCATTTGAAGAAATCAAGTCTTATCTCTCTAAACCTCCTGTTCTTGTCGCACCGCAGTCGGGAAAGCCATTCCTGATTTACATCAAGGCAACAGACCACTCGTTGAGCGCCTTGCTCGCGCAAAGGCGATGGCGGCCCGGTCGCGAGCGGTGTATTACTGGCGAACATTAGTATTTAGTCTCGATACCCGATAGTGCGGCGGTGCCTTGCATTAGTATTCGCGATTGAAAATGCGGCACTATTTAGTCGGACAAGCGATTTATGTTATCTCTAGCGTAAATCCGGTCCGAATATTTATGTTGGTAGGCCTCAATGAGTTGGCGTTTGGCGAAATGGGCCTTACTCTTGTCCCAATATGACTTGCACTTCAAACAACGAAGTCGGTCAAAGGACAAGCGATTTCGCGATCTCTTGGCAAGCCGACAACGGACCTTGATTGAGCTATATGATGATCTTCCGGATGAAGTCCAAGAAGTCAACACTACATCGCACCAACAAATATGGCGTTTGTATTTTGACGGGGCTTCTCGAGCTACCAACGTGGCAAGTGCCCCCGGATGTTCTAAGATTTCCGCCGGAGTCGGGGTTGTCTTAGTTTCCCCAGGGAATCATGTCATGCCCCGTGCTTATTCGCTCACCGAATCGTGCTCCAATAATGTAGCCGAATATAACGCGCTACTTATCGGGCTCAGTTTCGCCAAAGAGCTGGGGGTAGAGTATCTCGAAGCGTACGGCGATTCGCAATTGATAGTTAAACAGATCCGTGGAGACTACGAAGTCAGAAATCCAGATCTAATTCCTTATCATCAGGTAGCAATTGAAATGGCGAGCTTCGTTCGAAGAGTTCTTCATCGAATATACCCGCGCCTCCAGCGGCTTGCAGCGGATCTTATGGCGGCGTTAGCGGTGTCGTTAGCACAACCTTAGAGACCGAGCAGTTGCGGTCGAGGACTCACCGACTCTTCGTATCAATATATGATGAGGTACGAAAAGACAAAGAGGTGGTTACCAAAGCGGTATATGCAACCCAAACCAAATTGGAGCCCGAGATTGGCTTTCCTATTATCGACTCGTCTTGCATGGTATTACGCCACAAGGCGTGAAGGAGAAGAGTCAATCGGCGAGCTCCAGAGTTCTTTTACGACCACGAGAGACCGGATGTTATATCGTCGAGTGCGATGGTCTTTACTCCGATGCCTTTCAAACAAAGAGGCGTAAGAGGTCCTTTGGGAAGCACACGAAGGTGAATGTGGTGCACACCGGCTGGTCCCAAGCTCTACGATCGAATCGGGAGAATGGGCTACTTCGCCAACAATGATTAATGGCCGTGATGATGCGCTCGGAAATGCCACGCGTGTCAAATTCCGCGAATTATATGCATCGGCCTCTGGCGGTTGCATCCGCCGGCCACATCGGCCATTGAGACATGGGGAATGGACATTGTAGGTCCCATTTTTCCTCCGTCAGTCAAAGGCGATCGGTTTATTCTAGCGATCACCGACTACTTCTCCAAGTGGGCAGAAGCAATCTCGCTAAAAGAAGTAAAGGTGAGTACCGTCGTCAAATTTATCAAACACCATGTCATCTACCGACCCGTGTCGAGGAGCGGATTGTGCATGACAACGGTCCCCAATTCATCGGCAATTCCTTCATCGGGTTTTGCAAAAGTTTAAGATACAAGATGTCTCGTCGGCGACCTATAATCCGGTAGCAAATGGATTAGGCGTTCAACAAGACGATTATCAAGATTCACAAAGCTTGTGAAGAATAACAAGCGAGGCTGGGCGATAAACTTCGGAGAAGCACTCGGGCATATCGCTGTGATGCATTGGCCGGGCGACCCGTACTCCACGGTCTCTGGTGTGAAGTAGTTCTCCCATTGGAAATCCAAATTCCGTCGCGCCAGCCCTTTCAGCGAGATGGCGGCCAGAAGAACAACATCGAAGCGTCTCGAAGAGCTCGAGATGTTGGATGAAAAGCGCTGGAAGCTCAACAATGCATTGAGTTTTACAAGCTAGGATGTCGAGAGCTTTCAACAAGAAATGCGACAGCGGAGTTTCAAAGAAGGAGATTTGGTCCTCATTTGCTTTCGGCGACCGATAATCCTCACTTCCAAGAAGAAAGGTAAATTGAACCTAAATGGGAGGGCGGTTTATAATAGAAGCGGTCTACTCCAATGGTGCGTATCGCCTAATTACCCAAAATGGCGGCCGGCAATTAATCTTAGATAAATGGGAAGTTCTGAAGAAGTACTACCCTTAGTACCTTCAGGATAACCCGTTTCGACGGGAAGTTCCTCGTGGGATGTTTCACCCACTTTTCTTGAGGATAACCCAATATTTGTCCTCCATCATAATTTCCCCACCGATCAAATTCCTTGGCGGTAGGTCTACAAATTTTACGGTACATTACCAAAATCCCTCTTGATTCCTTCTATGAACAAGAGGCCCACTCAAAATTCCTTTCGCGGAGATAGAATATAAAATTCTTCCTCTCCAAGCGTAAGATCCCTTAAGTGATAAGCGGAAGGGTTCTATCCATCTTTCATCTTAGGTAGCGCCGGTGAAGGTATCTTGTAGGGATTTTCAGACCGGGTTGTCCGTGAAGGTCGCTGAGTCTTTTCGGTTCTCGAAGTGGAGATCCACTTTTAGTTCCATCTTTTATCTTAGGTAGCGCCGGTGAAGGTATCTTGTAGGGATTTTCGAGGCGGGTTGTCCGGTGAAGGTCGCTGAGTCTTTTCGGTTCTCGAAGTGGAGATCCCACTTTTAGTTCCATCTTTCATCTTAGGTAGCGCCGGTGAAGGTATCTTGTGGGATTTTCGAGGCCGGGTTGTCCGTGAAGGTCGCTGAGTCTTTCGGTTCTCGAAGTGGAGATCCACTTTTAGTTCCATCTTTCATCTTAGGTAGCGCCGGTGAAGGTATCTTGTAGGGATTTTCGAGGCGGGTTGTCCGTGAAGGTCGCTGAGTCTTCGGTTCTCGAAGTGGAGATCCACTTTTAGTTCCATCTTTCATCTTAGGTAGCACCGGTGAAGGTATCTTGTAGGGATTTTCAGACCAGGTTGTCCGTGAAGGTCGCTGAGTCTTTTCGGTTCTCGAGTGGAGATCCCACTTTTAGTTCCATCTTTCATCTTAGGTAGCACCGGTGAAGGTATCTTGTAGGGATTTTCAGACCAGGTTGTCCGTGAAGGTCGCTGAGTCTTTTCGGTTCTCGAGTGGAGATCCCACTTTTAGTTCCATCTTTCATCTTAGGTAGCGCCGGTGAAGGTATCTTGTAGGGATTTTCGGACCGGGTTGTCCGGTGAAGGTCGCTGAGTCTTCGGTTCTCGAAGTGGAGATCCCACTTTTAGTTCCATCTTTCATCTTAGGTAGCACCGGTGAAGGTATCTTGTAGGGATTTTCGGACCGGGTTGTCCGGTGAAGGTCGCTGAGTCTTCGGTTCTCGAAGTGGAGATCCACTTTTAGTTCCATCTTTCATCTTAGGTAGCGCCGGTGAAGGTATCTTGTAGGGATTTTCGGACCGGGTTGTCCGGTGAAGGTCGCTGAGTCTTTTCGGTTCTCGAAGTGGAGATCCCACTTTTAGTTCCATCTTTTATCTTAGGTAGCGCCGGTGAAGGTATCTTGTAGGGATTTTCGAGGCCGGGTTGTCCGTGAAGGTCGCTGAGTCTTTTGGTTCTCGAAGTGGAGATCCACTTTTAGTTCCATCTTTCATCTTAGGTAGCGCCGGTGAAGGTATCTTGTAGGGATTTTCGAGGCCGGGTTGTCCGGTGAAGGTCGCTGAGTCTTTTCGGTTCGAAGTGGAGATCCACTTTTAGTTCCATCTTTCATCTTAGGTAGCGCCGGTGAAGGTATCTTGTAGGGATTTTCGGACGGGTTGTCCGGTGAAGGTCGCTGAGTCTTTTGGTTCTCGGTGGAGATCCACTTTTAGTTCCATCTTTCATCTTAGGTAGCGCCGGTGAAGGTATCTTGTAGGGATTTTCGAGGCCGGGTTGTCCGTGAAGGTCGCTGAGTCTTTCGGTTCTCGAAGTGGAGATCCCACTTTTAGTTCCATCTTTCATCTTAGGTAGCGCCGGTGAAGGTATCTTGTAGGGATTTTCGGACCGGGTTGTCCGTGAAGGTCGCTGAGTCTTTTCGGTTCGAAGTGGAGATCCCACTTTTAGTTCCATCTTTCATCTTAGGTAGCACCGGTGAAGGTATCTTGTAGGGATTTTCGGACCGGGTTGTCCGTGAAGGTCGCTGAGTCTTCGGTTCGAAGTGGAGATCCACTTTTAGTTCCATCTTTCATCTTAGGTAGCGCCGGTGAAGGTATCTTGTAGGGATTTTCGGACCGGGTTGTCCGGTGAAGGTCGCTGAGTCTTTTCGGTTCTCGAAGTGGAGATCCCACTTTTAGTTCCATCTCTCTCTAGGTAGCGCCGGTGAAGGTATCTTGTAGGGATTTTCGGACGGGTTGTCCGGTGAAGGTCGCTGAGTCTTCGGTTCTCGAAGTGGAGATCCCACTTTTAGTTCCATCTTTCATCTTAGGTAGCGCCGGTGAAGGTATCTTGTAGAGATCGTTTGGATCAAGTCGTCAGAGCTCTATAGCGAGGCCCTGCTATTGGTTTCGAGAAATAGAACATAAAAGTTCCTCCTCTCTCACCAATTTAATCCTATCAACCAAAACTCCTTAATCCGTGAGTTCGATTCGGGGTATTTCGGCCCAAGCCTAAGAAGGATAAAGCCAACGCCACACGCTGCTGCCGGTTTAGTCTTTCTCCGATTGAAGAAGACACCGTGAGTTCGATTCGGGTATTTTATCCCAAGCCTAAGAAGGGATAAAGCCGACGCCACACGCTGTCGGCTTAGTCTTTCTCCGATTGAAGAAGACACCGAGTTCGATTCGGGGTATTTCGGCCCAAGCCTAAGAAGGGATAAAGCCAACGCCACACGCTGCTGTCGGCTTAGTCTTTCTCCGATTAAAGAAGACACCGAGTTTGATTCGGGTATTTTATCCCAAGCCTAAGAAGGGATAAAGCCAACGCCTCACAGCGTTGCGGTTTAGTCTTTCTCCGATTGAAGAAGACACCGAGTTTGATTCGGGTATTTTATCCCAAGCCTAAGAAGGGATAAAGCCGGCGCCTCACACCCAGCGTTGCGGTTTAGTCTTTCTCCGATTGAAGAAGACACGAGTTTGATTAAGGGTATTTTATCGAAGCCTAAGAAGGGATAAAGCCAGCGCCTCCTGCAGCGTTGCGGTTTAGTCTTTCTCGATTGAAGAAGACACGAGTTTGATTAAGGGTATTTAGATCGAAGCCTAAGAAGGGATAAAGCCAGCGCCTCCTGCAGCGTTAGGTTTAGTCTTTCTCCGATTGAAGAAGACACGAGTTTGATTAAGGGTATTTTATCGAAGCCTAAGAAGGGATAAAGCCAGCGCCTCCTGCAGCGTTGCGGTTTAGTCTTTCTCGATTGAAGAAGACACGAGTTTGATTAAGGGTATTTTATCGAAGCCTAAGAAGGGATAAAGCCAGCGCCTCCTGCAGCGTTGCGGTTTAGTCTTTCTCCGATTGAAGAAGACACGAGTTTGATTAAGGGTATTTAGATCGAAGCCTAAGAAGGGATAAAGCCAGCGCCTCACAGCGTTGCGGTTTAGTCTTTCTCCGATTGAAGAAGACACGAGTTTGATTAAGGGTATTTTATCGAAGCCTAAGAAGGGATAAGAAGCGCTACTCACGTGTTCTTGCGGTTTAGTCTTTCTCCGATTGAAGAAGACACGAGTTGATTACGGGGTATTTTATCGAAGCCTAAGAAGGGATAAAGCCAGCGCCTCCTGCAGCGTTGCGGTTTAGTCTTTCTCGATTGAAGAAGACACGAGTTTGATTAAGGGTATTTTATCGAAGCCTAAGAAGGGATGAGTCTCACAGCGTAACCACAGCGTTCTTGAATGGACTCTTGCCTTAAAAGTCTGAAACCTCGTATTCAACATCGTAGCATTAAGTCTAAGAGTTTCATTCTTTTAGCACAGCGTCCGCGTCGCGGAGCGGATCGGATAATGCGCCGCTAGCCAACTCAAGCGGTAGTTGATAAAGGCTAATCAAATCCGTTGAGGGCTGAAATTGACCAATAACCTAAAACGGCGCCCTAACACGCGTTCTTGGTTTAGTCTTTTAGATTGAAGAAGACACGAGTTTGATTACGGGGTATTTTATCGAAACATAAGAAGGGATAAAGCCGGCGCCTCACGCAGCGTTGCGGTTTAGTCTTTTCGATTGAAGAAGACACGAGTTTGATTAGGGTATTTTATCGAAGCCTAAGAAGGGATAAGCGGCGCCTCCTGCAGCGTTGCGGTTTAGTCTTTCTCCGATTGAAGAAGACACGAGTTGATTAAGGGTATATTATCGAGAAGCCTAAGAAGGGATAAATCAGAAGCGCCTCACAGCGTTGCGGTTTAGTCTTTCTCAGATTGAAGAAGACACGAGTTCGATTAAGGGTATTTAGTCAGCCCTAAGAAGGGATAAAGCGCCTCACCGCAGCGTTGCGGTTTAGTCTTTCTCCGATTGAAGACACACGAGTTTGATTAAGGGTATTTTATCCAGCCTAAGAAGGGATAAAGCCAGCGCCTCACCGCAGCGTTGCGGTTTAGTCTTTCTCCGATTGAAGAAGACACGAGTTGATTACGGGGTATTTTATCGAAGCCTAAGAAGGGATAAAGCCAGCGCCTCACAGCGTTGCGGTTTAGTCTTTTAGATTTAAGAAGACACGAGTTTGATTAGGGTATTCCATCGAAACCTAAGAAGGGATGAGTCTACAGCGTAACGCAGCGTTCTTGAATGGACTCTTGCCTTAAAGAGTGCGAGCTCGTATTCAACATCGTAGCATTAAGTCTAAGAAGTTTCATTCTTTTAGCACAGCGTCCGCGTCGCGGAGCGGATCGAGATAATGCGCTAGCCCAACTCAAGCGGTAGTTGATAAAGGCTAATCAAATCCGTTGAGGGTCGACCAATAACCCTAAAGCGGCGCTAACGCAGCGTTGCGGTTTAGTCTTTTAGATTGAAGACACGAGTTTGATTACGGGGTATTTTATCGAAACATAAGAAGGGATAAAGCCAGCGCCTCTGCAGCGTTGCGGTTTAATCTTTCTCGATTGAAGACACGAGTTTGATTACGGGGTATGTCATCCGGCCTAAGAAGGGATGAGCCTACAGCGTAACGCAGCGTTCTTGAATGGACTCTTGCCTTAAAAGTCTGAAACCTACATATTCAACATCGTAGCATTAAGTCTAAGAGAGTCTCATTCTTTTAGCACGTCAATGCGGAGCAGTTTAGATAAATTAATACGCTAGCAGGCTCAAGCGGT
>CM022703.1:66993825-67155312 GCA_012295165.1 Asparagus setaceus | reverse complement strand
TTTGAATTAACTAAATAAAAATTTGCCAATGTGCAACTGAATTTCATTGATAAATTGCATTTATGTGTGTATTATTGAAAGATGATCAAAGATTGAGACACTCATATAAAATCCACTAAAGAAGAGCGTATTGTTAAAAAATGGTCAAAGACTCATACTTGTGAATTTATAGTTAGTTGCATATCTCAAAAGGGTAACCATCTTGTACTAAATAAAAAATGTTTAGAGATAGTGTACATCACCTGCCAAACACTATCATCCTTCCTTTTAAGCCCTATATGACCGAGGGGATAGGTCAATTTTTTCTTTTTGTGAAAGTTGATATTTTTCCTTCTTTAGCTTGTTCATATATGTAGGCATCAAAATTGTGAAGAACCTCAAATATGACTAAATCATGAGAAGATCGAAGGACAACGTCGTCAAAATCTCAAGAAGTCAACACATGAAGTTTGTGTCTCGCCATTAGCGAGACACCTTGTTGTGTCTCGCCATTAGCGAGACACCTTGTTGTGTCTCGCCATTAGCGAGACACCTTGTTGTGTCTCGCCATTAGCGAGACACCTTGTTGTGTCTCGCCATTAGCGAGACACCTTGTTGTGTCTCGCCAAGAAGCGTGACACCTTGATGTGTCTCGCTATAGGCGAGGCACTTACTTGTGTCTCGCTAAAGGCGAGGCACCCAGAACATTTGAAATGAGTTGTGAAGGGTTTAAATCAATCTTTGGTGGGGCCCAATTGGTGGATCAGCATAAAGGCGTTCAGCTACTTCAATGGGCGGTTACATGCTGAAAATACGCCCGTGGCGTGAGTTTAGGTATTTAATCGTGTCTTAAAGCGAGAAAAACCGTTACAATAGGCGGAGGGACAACACCGCCAGCCGGTAGCAAAACAATAATCGCCGAAACACATCACGCCGCCAGGTAGCCATATCGCCTCGCCAGGAGCGACAAATTTTGCGCCGAGACGCTCGAAATGCCAACCGCAACTGAGCACTTATGATACGGGTGTTTCTTCAAAGGGCACGCTTCCCAAAGGCTATAAATACCCCTCTACGTCCACTTGGGCAGGGGATCGGCAATTTGAGATCAGGCAAGCAGAGCTATTACAAAGAGAGAGAGAGAATCCAAGCTTCCAAAGTTCAAGAACACGATCCACACGGAGATTCCTCGAGTTTAAGCTTTGACTTATTCTTGAGAAGAGTAGATATCTTACCTTGCTAAGATATTTGCTTCAGTTCTTGTTTCCCTTGCGAAGCACTAACTAAACCCCGTCGATTCGACGATCGTTGCTCGGTGGTCCACGGATTACGCGTCCCCGGCACAGGCAAAGACCCACAAAAATAAGAGATCTACACTTGTAGTGTCTTTTGTTCGAGTTTGTAAGAGAGTTTTCTGATATTCATTGTAACAGAGAATAAAAATTGTAATTTTCTCAAGTTTCACAATGAAAACGACTTTCGACCCAAACACGATGGCGACCACAGTGGGAGAAGAAAATTCAAAATTCAAGCTCTAATCGATGCGGGAATCATAACGGCGAAGAAGGAGAAGAAAGTTGGCTCAAATATGGTTGCTATCAACTTTGGATCTTTACCGCCCATGCCATATCTACAGAAAATTGTCCCTGAGGTTGGAATCAAAACTGTTAATGATGATCCACATGGGCAACGTCAGAAAGGGTTGGTATCATACACAGCTCCTAATGGCGAAGTACTTTGGATTCATCCAGATCTTCTTCAAGATGAGCAATGGTCGAGGTCTTCTTCAAGACGGAAGTCCAAGCATAAAGGCAAGCTCTGTGCTCATATTTTGGCAATTCCGGAAGAGGGTGACGAAAAAGCGCCAATTCTTTTCATTATCCGAAAATGAACAGAGGTTCTCGGACGAAGGTAACCCAGCTTATGCTACCGAAGTGGGCATAAATTCAGTTATCAATACCCCGAGAATTCCGATTCAAATGCCAAAACTCCAGCAGAACTGGGGGTGGCAATGAATCCGCCTACACAATCTGAAGAGCCGCAAGAAGTAGCCAAGGAAGATACAACCAAGCGGAAAGATAAACAACCTCAACAGGTGCAAGTCCCGAGACAGTCCCGATTTAATCATCCGATTAGGAGGGATAAACCGGGAAGTTCAGGCTCATCATATCGTTTCGACGTTATGACCCAGTTGGCCAACATTCCAGCAAGGATAACCCTTTATGAGTTGCTACGCCTTTCTAAAGAGACAAGAGAAGCCTTACAGGAAGCGTTAGCTGACTCAGAAGCGTTCATCACTCAGGTCAAGCAGATTCCGGAGAAGACCAAACACTGCAACTTGGCAGCAACACAATTCCCTTGCATAACCTTTACTCGAGAGGATATGCAGGTGAAAAATTCAAAGCATGACAGGCCGTTATACTTCACCGGGTACATTGGCTCGACGCCGCCAACGTGATTCGCGGATCCCGGTCCGCAGAAGCATTATGCCAATTGATTGATGTATCATCTCGAATTCCGGCTAGCAAGTTGGCTTCCACTGGTACGGTGATTTATGGATTTAATACCAGCGGGTCCAGACCTTTGGGTAAAATCCGGATAAAGTGTCAGCTTGGAGATCTCAAGTCCGAAGTCACATGTTACGTGATTGATGCAGAGACTTCGTACAACTTACTATTGGGTCGACCGTGGATCCACGGTAGCCTTATAGTCCCATCCACATTACATCAGTGCTTGAAATATGTTGACACTGATAATGTGGTCAAGACGGTGGTCGCGGATAAGCAACCATTCAAGGGGTTAGAGAATTATTTTACTGACTCTCTTTTGTATGGTGCTGAATCCGATACTGAACCATCGGCCCAGGGTACGGACAGCGGTAATGAAGCTGATACCGAGGCCGGGCTCGATTACGATGGAAGCTTTGTATTTAATGACATAGAACCTCTTGTAATCGATCTTGACGGATCTGAATCGTCAGGAGAAAGTTGTAACTGGCAGCTTGCTGATGAGCATATAATAAATAATGATTTAGAGTATGTACAGAGTATTGATACTGTAATGCAGGCATTGTACAGGGATCATGATGCACATGTACCACTCTCATCGTTGAGCCAGGCGAAGAAATGTCTTCAAAGTTCAACGGGATCAACATTCCTCCTTCCTTTGAAAGATGCAAAACAAACAATCTTTGGAAAAGGAAGAAAATCCCCACCACGAGACTTTTGTGAGGAAACGGAAGATAGCAATGAAGATCCGTGCAAACATTTTCCAAAATATAGCTCACAAGCGCGTCATTACATGAAAAAATGGGGATATGACTTTGCACATGGACCCGGTCTTGGCTTCGGACGTGGTGTTCGGATCCCGCCTCGACCTTCTCATGTCCCGAAGGGAAAACCCGACCGCTATTATGAAGATAAAAGGGGTTTAGGCTATGTTTCTTTATCTCCTGACGAATGCTGTTGGCAAATTGATGAGCACGACAGTTCGTCAGATTCCTCAGCGTGGGATTCGGATTTTAGTCTTGGTGAAACATTCAAAGGATTAATGTCTAACATGACGACAATAAATCCCGCAGAGTCTGAAGAAGATGATTATTTACCAGAATGGGAAGACCCGTGGACTTTCCATCTGAATGCTCAGTTCGGTGATAGGTTTGAACAAAGAGAACCACCTACCGAAGATACAGTTGTTCAATTTAATATGGGTGATGAAAATAATCCAAAACCCATATTCATGAGTGGTAGTCTTCCTCCAGAAGAAAAAGAGGAATTGATTTCTCTTGTTGGGAATATATTGATGTATTAGCACGGAATTACGAAGACATGCCGGGCTTGATCAGTAGCGATACCGACTTAATATCAAGCGGAATCTAAACACGTGAAACAACAACGTGAAGATTTCGTCCGCAAATCATGGAAGCAATCGTGAGGAGGTTAAGAAGCTCATAAAATCGGGCTTTATCGGGGAAGAACAACATCAGTTGGGTGGCAAATATTGTTCTGTTCTAAAAGAATGGGACAATTAGAATTTGCATCGATTTCAGAGATTTAAACTTGGCATGCCCTAAAGATGACTTTCCGCTCCCCATCACGGATGTTATCATAGATAACACGTGTGGGTTTGAAAGGATGTCATTTATGGACGGCTTCTCTGGATACAATCAAATCAAGATGCATCCCGACGATGAGAAACACACTTCATTTCGGACGCCTCTTGGCATCTTCTGCTATACCGTTATGCCCTTTGGTCTGAAGAACGCAGGAGCTACTTATTAACGGGCAATGACAAATATTTTCGAGGATCACCTAAGAAAGACCGTCGAATGCTATGTTGACGATTTAGTAGTGAAAAGCCGGGATAAGAACGATCATATTAAAGATCTCAGGACGGTGTTTGAACTTATGCGGAGTCATCAATTGAAGATGAATCCGACTAAATCTTTCTTGGGAATGGCCAGTGGTAAATTCCTTGGTTTCGTCGTCACGTCAAAGGGAATTCATATTGATCCAGACAAGGTGAAGGCGATTAATGAGTTACAACCCCCGAAGAATCTCAAAGAACTCAGAGGGTTGCAAGGAAGATTGGCTTACATAAGGCGGTTTATTTCAAACCTTGCGGGCAAATGTCAACCGTTCTCTAAGCTAGCCAAGAAGGGTGTTTCCTTCGTTTGGGATGATGCTTGTCAGAAGGCTTTTGAAGATATTAAAATGTATCTATCAAATCCTCCTATTCTCGTCGCACCGAAATCAGGAAGGCCGTTCTTGATTTACGTCAGAGCGACCAACCATTCATTAAGTGCTTTGTTAGCACAAGATGATGATAACGGTCACGAACAAGCGGTATACTATTTGAGTCGGACGATGGTTGGCGCTGAATCTCGATATCCCGATATCGAGAAAGAATGCCTGGCTTTGGTCTTCGCTGTTCAGAAAATGCGTCATTATCTGGTCGGACAGACGATACATGTTATTTCAGATGTTAATCCGATTCGGGTATTCATGACACAACCAGCTTCTTTGAATTGGCGATTAGCGAGATGGGCATTACTCCTTTCGCAATACGACATCCATTTCAAACAGCAGAAGTCGGTGAAGGGACAAGCAATTTGTGATCTTCTAGCCGCCACACTGCTAGCTTATAAAGCTATACTTTATGAAAATTTACGATGAAACCTATGAAGTCAATCACACGTCTCATGAACGCGTGTGGCAATTATACTTCGACGGAGCGTCTCGTGCAACTAATGTGGCAAGCGATCCTGGGTCTTCCAAGATTTCTGCCGGAGTTGGAGTTGTCTTAGTTTCTCCAGAGAAACACGTAATGCCTCGGGCTTATTCACTGACCGAACCGTGTTCCAATAATATGGCTGAATACAATGCGTTACTTATTGGACTCAGTTTTGCTAAAGAACTGGGGGTCGAATATCTTGAAGCGTTCGGGGATTCTCAACTCATAGTTAAACAAATTCGTGGAGATTATGAAGTTAGAAATCCGGATTTGATCCCATATCATGAAGTGGCAATAGAGATGGCAGAATCATTCAAGAGTTTCTTCATCGAATATATACCACGGCTTCAAAATGCCTATGCCGATGCGTTGGCAGCACTGGCTGTTTCATTGGCGCAACCTCCTCAAACAGAGCAGTTTGTTACTGTGAGGACACATCAACTTTTCATACCAGAATATATTTTGGGTGTTAAAGAAGCACTTGCTACTTCAACGGGACCCGAACTTCGAGATTGGCGCTTCTCGATTATAGATTATGTCTTACATGGTATTTTACCAGAAGATATAAAAGAAAGGGAATCTATCCGAAGAAGAGCACCGAGATTCTACTACAATGCAGCATCTCGAACACTTTATCGTCGTACATACGATGGATTGTTACTCCGATGTCTTTCGACCGAGGAAGCAAAAGAGGCACTTAAAGAAGCTCATGACGGCACTTGCGGTGCACATCAACCTGGTCCTAAGCTGGGAGATAGAATAAGAAGATTAGGCTATTATTGGCCGAACATGATTAGAGATGCAATCGAATACGCGAGACGATGTCATGCGTGTCAAATACATGCAAATTACATGCATCAGCCGCCAGAAGATCTACACCCTTCAGCTACTTCTTGGCCATTTGAAACATGGGGAATGGATGTGGTAGGACCTATATTTCCCCCGTCAGCAAAAGGTGATCGCTTTATTTTGGCAATTACCGATTACTTCTCTAAATGGGCTGAAGCAATTCCGCTCAAAGAAGTCAAGATAAGTACTGTCATCAAATTCATTAAACACCATATTATCTATCGATATGGTGTTAGAACAATTATGCATGACAATGGTCCTCGCCATCGCCAACTCGGCCAGTTCTCGCAAGCAAGTTCGTAATACAAGACATCTCGTCCACAGCTTATAATCCCACTGCGAATGGTTTAGCTGAAGCCTTCAATAAGACTATTATTAAGATCTTAGCAAAGTTAGTCAAAACCAATAAGCGATTGGGGCGACAAACTTGGTGAAGTTCTTTGGGCATACCGACTACGTCAACACCAACAGATTTACACCATATTCCTTGGTATACGGATGTGAAGCCGTTTGCCTTTAGAATACAAATTCCGTCGCCGTGTAGCCCTTGCGGCGAGGGATGACAAGCGGCGAACAACATCAAAAGCGTCTCGAAGAACTTGAGATGTTAGGCGAAGCGGCTTGGGAGCTCAACAACGATTGAGCTATACCGGGCTAAATTTCCAAAGCCTTTAACAAGAAAGTCCGGCATCGGAGTTTCAAGGAGAACTTGGTGCTTTCATTGTTCGTGACCGATGATTCTCAATTCCAAGAAGAAAGGCAAATTCCAACCTAAATGGGAAGGACCGTTTATAATTGATACGGTCTACTCAAATGGAGCATATCGCTTGATCACTCAAGATGGTGACAAGTTAATGATGCCAATTAACGGAAAGTTCCTGAAGATATATTATCCTTAATATATTCAGGATAATCCATTTCGCAATATTGAATGATTGGACTTGTGAACAAGTCACATTCACTAAGCTCTTATTCGGCTGAAAATCTTAAATGATTGAAGCCACAGATGATATTAACACCTATTATTAATTTCTTTCATGAAACAGGGTTCGTTTTCGCCCCAAGAGAAAACACACAACGGGTTCGTTTTCGCCCCAAGAGAAAACACACAAAGGGTTCGTTTTCGCCCCAAGAGAAGACACAACGGGTTCGTTTTCGCCCCAAGAGAAGACACACAAAGGGTTCGTTTTCGCCCCAAGAGAAAACACACAACGGGTTCGCTGCCCCAAGAGAAAACACACAAAGGGTTCGCTACCAAGAGAAGACACACAAAGGGTTCGTTTTCGCCCCAAGAGAAGACACAACGGGTTCGTTTTCGCCCCAAGAGAAGACACAACGGGTTCGCCTTCGCCCCAAGAGAAGACAAAATTAAAATACGATTTCAAAAGCCTATGTATTTAATATATAGCCAGTCTCATTACTGACTTAATGATTTGTTAAATCTACGCCTATTTACGCGTAGTAGGTGTTATTCCTGTCCTTAAATCGGGAATAAGTCGATCTAACACCGTAGGGTAGTCAATTTCCGTGATAATTGATAAAGTCTACGTATTCAATATCGTAGCACAAAGTCTGAGAGAATTTATTCTTTTAGCACAACGTTATATGTAGAACGGACTTAGATAATCTACATACTAGCCCAACTCAAACGGTAGTTGGTAAAGGTATATCAAATCCGTTGATGGCTGAGGGTTTGCCAAAAATCCTATTGAAATTATGTTTATTTATTCAAAACAGAATAGATGAAATATAATAAAAGCAAATTTTATTTCATGTAAAAGTGAATTACAAAGCGTTGGCAAAAGCTAGCAAAAGCGTTTTATGGAGATAATTGATGGCGGCGGATTCGTTCTTCCAATTCTGAGAGTTCAGCCTGATATTCTTCTTCTAATTCCTTCTCGAGAAGGGCTTTTGAAGCATCATTGAAAGTTAGAAGTTGAATGATCTTTCGATCCAGTTCAGCAGATCTCTCATCAGATACCTTCAATTGTTCGACTAATTTTAAGCTAGTCTTCTCCGAGCTGGCCAAGTCGATCTTCAAAAGAGCGTGAGCCTCTTCAGCATCTTCCAATTCCTTCTTCAGGCGAGCAATCTCAAGACCTTGCGCCTCTACGGAACGGATCAATTTGGCATTGGCCTCATTCCGCTTATGTAGATTGGCCCTCATGTGTTCAGATTGGGCTTGTACTTGCTGTAGCTCTTCTTCAGCATTCTTTCGCTTAATCTCTCGAGCTTGCATGATGGATTCAACCCGAGAAGAAATGTAAGAAGAGACACCTTCGGACCGCAGTTTCTGAAGCTCTCCTAATTCTTGCTCTAATTGAGCTAAATCATCGGTGATAGAGTCCGCTAAATCAGAAAAGCCCTCTTCTCTTATGGACGCCACACGTCTATCAAGAAGCCGTTTGAAAGAACTAAGAGAAAAGCCTTTGGTTGTGACTTTCTCAATAACACTCTTCAATAGAAAGATGAACCCTTCGAGTTCCGCAATTATCACCGCTTTCTCCGGATCCTCATCCGACATCAACGCCTTGATCGTATCATACAATACTGAAGAAGGCACTGTAGAGGAAGAAATGTTAGTTTGGAAAATCTTATACGCCAGAACTTTCATGAGAAATAAAATTGGGAGATATACCAGTGCGGCTAGAAGATTCCCTAGCTGAAATTGTCTCTCCCATGCTCATCAATGTAGCCTCGGGAACCACCGGAGTTGATTCAGGTTCAGCTTGAGTAGCTGGTGGTCCAGGTCTAATGAGAGAACTCTCAGCAAGAGTCGATACAATAGTGGACTCAGTTGGGAGAACGATGGGTTGAATCTCCAAGTACGAAGCTGCAGGAACCTGCTCTGCAGTAGTAGTAATGGGCCCTGCAGATGAGGATACCATCAAGCATCAATTATCGACTATAAAAAAAATTGATTAAGAAGATCTGAGTAATAAGACACATACCGACAGAAGAGCTAGCTTCTACAGTAGATGCACTTCAAGTATGCTCCGATAACATCTCAGCAATCAGATGCTGGTCAAATTCGGAGAAAGAGATCATCTGATCGAAGCTTTGTTCAGATGACTCCTCGAAACCCTCATCATGTGCGGGTTCCATTGGCCTTTGGCTTTCCTCTGTGACATCAACAATACGTTCTGGGTGATTAGTTTATATGTACCTACATATGTGAGAATCATAACATATGTGTACATACCAAGAGCTGGTTCCGTGGGTTCAGGAGATTTATTGAGCTCTCCGCCTGAAGCTACTTCTCTTTCAGCTTGCTCCTCCATTACTGCAGTTACAAAGTGTTAGTGCTTTGATACAACAAAAAGAGGAACAAAAGCGAAGTTCAAATTTCATACCGAGACTCGGCTCTGCTTGGCTAACACTTGCGCCCATTTCTTGGAATTTCTCTAAAAGAATATGAAGCGCATTAGCGATTAGCGGGGGAACAAAGTCGGATTCTTTCAATACTTGGAGTCGCCATCCAAAGGAGGTATTCGTACCTGCGATGATAGTCTCGGGAACATGAGGCATGTCAACGTCTGCACCAGCAGCAATATCTTGAGCACCCTCATCCATAATTTCTGGTGCTGGCGTTACCAAGCTGGAATCCTTATAAGTGAACGCTGGAGGAGGAGAAGGCTCACCTTGAAATTCACCTTCTTCAGGTGAAGCTGAGAAGAGAAAATGAGATAATAAATATCAGTTACAAACAGGATAATGAAGTATAAGTCAACAAAATTATACCTTCTCTACCGAGTGGAATATCAGTGCTCGCCACTTTGAAAGTTGGAGAAAGTTGACGCCGAGGCCAGTGCGCGAGCTTCTTTGTCCGCATCAACGCTCTGACAATAGATGTTGGAGAAGGAACGGTCGTCGATCTACGGACCTTCTTCCTCAGAATGAGGTCGGAAGCCTCCTCTTCCTCTTCTTCTTCTTCTTCTTCTTCTCCTGTCTCAACAGTCATCTTGTTGGGATGGGTAAGAATAACCTTCTGTCGAGGTCGTTTCAAAGGACGTTTAGTAGGAGAGGGGACACGGGAGGAAGCTTTAACTGGTGCAGCCCGTCGAGTTGGAGAACGACGAGGAGGAGGTATTACGACTTCACTCCGTATCCGGACCCCTGTGGGACGAACGATCTCTTCTCTCTCTTCTTCGGAAGTTCGGATCGTATCGTCAAAATCTTCTTCTTCAACTTCCTCTTCGACAACCTTCTTCTTGCCTTTGGATTTTCTCTTTGGTTGAGTTCGCGGAGGAGAAGCACGGGTTGGTGTAAGCTCTTTTCTGTGCCTCACTTCAGTGGAAGCGTTAGCTGCAATGAGCCATTTGCAATACAGAAATGTTGTTTGAAGCTTGGGCTCGGCAGCAGGGAGACTGAACGTGGCATTGGTACACCCAGTGATACTCCAATACCAGGCGCGCGCGCCATCAACAAGGCCTCCATGGGTCTTCATTCCCCTATGTGGATTCCCGACATATATCTGGTCATAGCCGAGTTGACGAGAAAACCGGCATGGAAGATAATGCTCAATATAACACGAGTTTCTAACTCGAAAAATAAGGTAGCCGGGCCGGATGTTTATCAACCATCGGAAACACTCAAGATCCAGTATGGTCCTGTTCCCACTAGGTTCAGCAGCATCGACCAGTACATCATCATAATGGCCCGAGAAGTTTGGGAAACACTTGAAGAATTCCCAACTCTTGGCAATCTTGAATTGCCGAGACGCCTCAGAGAATTGTCTTGCTTTCCACTTACAATTCTCTAAATTCTGCAATAGGGGAACTTCAGTAGTGATTACCTCAGGTGCCGTCATCAGGTCTGGACGATGGAGCACAAGCCAAGCCATCAGATAAGTATATGGTAGCTCCACCTTTATGGACGGGATTTCATCAGAGGCCCCTTTGCTCTTCTGAACAAAACCGGTGACTAAGCGTCGAAGCCCACAATGTATATCTGCCACCATCGCCGGAAGGAGAGAAAGTCGACGGCCGACGACTAGCTCAACGGCCGGGAAAAGTACTTCCAAAGGCATAGCATCTGAGGACTGATGCGGAACTACGCACTTCTTCAACCATATTGCTAAGTAGCCCGCCAAAACAGTTTGTGGCTTGATCTGCTTCTGTACTTGCCACAAGAAAGTCCCGAATTTAGTGCCCTTGGGAATCTTGCCCTCAGCATATGGAGTAGTAAAAGATTGGGCATTGGTCTTCGTAATCAAATTGTTGATGGCAGAAGGAGTCAGGGGATCCAGTTCTTTTATCTCATTATCATTCTCCAAGTTCTTGAACAGGTAGTCGGCAAACTGTTTCAAGCTAACTTGTGGACTTCTCCTAACCTTCACATCAGTTGACGCTATAGCCGCATAGTAGTGACAGGTCAATTCCCAAAGGATCTCATAAACATTTGACCCCTTCTCCTTCATCTCCCTCAGTCGACGGCTAGTAGGAAAATACTCCTGATACGGCGCGTCACCCATCGGAAGACCAGACACTTTCATCATCTCATGGAGTGGAAGGCCCAACTCCCCATTCTTCGTCAGGAAAGTATTGGTGTCCGGGTTGTAAACCTCCAAAAGTGTGAGGAAGTGATGTGTGCTAGTGGGAATCCCATACATGCTGGCACGAATAGGAACATACAAGCCAATTTCTTGTAGCTCACGATCCCACCGACCTAGGACATACTTGGTCATCTGTGTCCACCATCGGTCGTCAGTGGAATGGACCCAGCCAAAGCAGCGATGAGGCTTCTTAGGAGGTAATGCTCTTCCTATTCTGGTCAGACGATTCTTCACAATATCAGCTTTAACCAACAGCTCGTTGTGAGGTGGACTGTCTTGCCCTATAATCCCTGGGAATAGTGCACGAACATAATCCCTGTCACTTGAACCTGGGGTAGCGCCTTGGCCAACATACCCACAATGGACGCGCTCCTGGTCCTCCGTCAATCTCCAAGGCATGCTCCGTTTGACCGATAGATTGCGCAGGTGCACCAATGAATGATGGCGAGCAAAAGGGGGCAAATGAAAACGGGAACCATCACCTTCATACAACCAAGCTTCGGTACGGGAAGATAGAATCTCCGGATCAGCAGCTGAATCCCCAAACAAATAGCTGGCTTTCCTCATGATCTCAGTAGAGCCAGCAGTTCTCATCAACGGAGCGTCAGTTATCATCCTCCGTAAATCACGGCGATCTCCACGCTCCAGTAACTCCAATAGTTCCGGAGGGGCACTTGGGCCTAGCAGAGGAACGCCACCACCAAATGAGCCATGAGAGGAGAACACGGTCTTTGTGTAGTCCACTTGAGTCGCGAACAGTAAACGCCGTAGAGGGAAATTCAACTGCAAAGCACACATACATTTATAAGTGTTGATGGAAAAATGGCTAAGTGTTGGGGCATGGACTCGCCAACGTAGGCAGCCAAGCCGCTGCCATCAATGTGACAGCTCAAACCGCTCGCCAATAGCGAGGCGATCTGGCTGACTTCGCCGAAGCGAGATAGTTTCAAGCTGTCTCGCCATGGCGAGACACTTCATCTTTGCCTCGCTCAAACTCTTTGAGCGAGACACCTCGGTGCCTCGCTCAAACTCTTTGAGCGAGACACCTCGGTGCCTCGCTCAAACTCTTTGGCGAGACACTTCATCTTTGCCTCGCTCAAACTCTTTGGCGAGACACTTCATCTTTGCCTCGCTCAAACTCTTTGAGCGAGACACCTCGGTGCCTCGCTCAAACTCTTTGGCGAGACACCTCGGTGCCTCGCTCAAACTCTTTGGCGAGACACCTCGGTGTCTCGCTCAAACTCTTTGAGCGAGACACTTCATCTTTGCCTCGCTCAAACTCTTTGAGCGAGACACCTCGGTGCCTCGCTCAAACTCTTTGAGCGAGACACCTCGGTGTCTCGCTCAAACTCTTTGAGCGAGACACCTCGGTGCCTCGCTCAAACTCTTTGGCGAGACACCTCGGTGTCTCGCTCAAACTCTTTGGCGAGACACCTCGGTGCCTCGCTCAAACTCTTTGAGCGAGACACCTCGGTGCCTCGCTCAAACTCTTTGAGCGAGACACCTCGGTGTCTCGCTCAAACTCTTTGAGCGAGACACCTCGGTGCCTCGCTCAAACTCTTTGAGCGAGACACTTCATCTTTGCCTCGCTCAAACTCTTTGGCGAGACACCTCGGTGCCTCGCTCAAACTCTTTGGCGAGACACCTCGGTGTCTCGCTCAAACTCTTTGAGCGAGACACCTCGGTGCCTCGCTCAAACTCTTTGAGCGAGACACCTCGGTGTCTCGCTCAAACTCTTTGAGCGAGACACTTCATCTTTGCCTCGCTCAAGTCGATGGCGAGACACCTCGGTGTCTCGCTCAAACTCTTTGAGCGAGACACCTCGGTGCCTCGCTCAAACTCTTTGGCGAGACACTTCATCTTTGCCTCGCTCAAACTCTTTGGCGAGACACCTCGGTGTCTCGCTCAAACTCTTTGGCGAGACACCTCGGTGTCTCGCTCAAACTCTTTGGCGAGACACCTCGGTGTCTCGCTCAAACTCTTTGAGCGAGACACCTCAGGCTGCCTCGCTCAAACTCTTTGAGCGAGACACCTCAGGCTGCCTCGCTCAAACTCTTTGAGCGAGACACTTCATGCTGCCTCGCTCAAGTCCAGTGAGCGAGACAATTCAGATTGCCTTGCTCGCTCTCTTCAAGTGGGACAATTCCGGATCTTGATGATTATCCTCCGCACGAGATTCAAGGCAGTATATTCAAAACAAATCGGTTCCACATTGCATATAGAAGCTTTCCTGGAAATCTGATGTTCAGAAAACCAGACGACGCTTTTTCTCTGAATGATTCTCAAGACATCTCAATTACAACCCAAGTGGTGACCTTCAAGATGAAGATGATTAGTCCAAAATCGACTTCGACATTTCAGTTCATTCAAATACAAAATGCAACAGTTATTGAACTCAGAATATGGATAGCGACATGGCGTACCGAGTTTGGCTGAAGCAAAACACGGGCCTCTTCTACAAAGTTCCACGCGAGCGAAGCAAAGCATCTTATCAAAGTATTTGAGACCCTCGATAAAATACGAGGAGTCCGAAAACTTTGGAGGGTATCTGTAGGCATCAAAAATTCTTTGAAGAACCTCAAATATGACTAAATCATGAGAAGATCGAAGGACAACGTCGTCAAAATCTCAAGAAGTCAACACATCGAAGTTTGTGTCGCTTCTGATCGCGAGACACTTATCTGTCTCGCCATGGCGAGACACTTATTGTGTCTCTGCTAGCGAGACACCTTGTGTGTGTCTCGCCATTAGCGAGACACCTTGTTGTGTCTCGCCATTAGCGAGACACCTTGTTGTGTCTCGCCACTAGCGAGACACCTTGATGTGTCTCGCTATAGGCGAGGCACTTACTTGTGCCTCGCTAAAGGCGAGGCACCCAGAACATTTGAAATGAGTTGTGAAGGGTTTAAATCAATGCTGGTGGGGCCCAATTGACTGGATCAACGCAAAGAGACGTTCAGCTACTTCAATGGACGGTTACATGCTGAAAATACGCCCACGTGGCATGAGTTTAGGGCATTTAATCGTGCCTTAAAAGCAGGAAAACCGTTACAATAGCTGGAGGGACAACAGCCTCCGCCCGGAGGCGACCCGCGCTACCTCGGCGAGGCGACCCACGCTACCTCGCCGCCCGGCCCGAAACGCAATCTGTCGCCGGTGGCAGAGCGACCTTCTGTGAACAGCTTCGAGCTGCCATGCTTACAAATCTGGAGCACTTATGATACGGTGTTTCTTCAAAGGGCACGCTTCCCAAAGGCTATAAATACCCTCGTCCACTTGGGCAGGGGATCGGCAATTTGAGATCAGGCAAGCAGAGCTATTACAAAGAGAGAGAGAATCCAAGCTTCCAAAGTTCAAGAACACGATCCACACGGAGATTCCTCGAGTTTAAGCTTTGACTTATTCTTGAGAAGAGTAGATATCTTACCTTGCTAAGATATTTGCTTCAGTTCTTGTTTCCCTTGCGAAGCACTAACTAAACCCCGTCGATTCGACGATCGTTGCTCGGTGGTCCACGGATTACGCGTTCCCGGCACAGGCAAAGACCCACAAAAACAAGAGATCTACACTTGTAGTGTCTTTTGTTCGAGTTTGTAAGAGAGTTTTCTGATATTCATTGTAACAGAGAATAAAAATTATAATTTTCTCAAGTTTCACAATGAAAACGACTTTCAACCCAAACAATATATACTTGTTAGCATGACATACTTAGATGTTTATTTGAATCACTTTTTCTAACACAATCACGGATTGTATTATGAATCATATACACAAACAGTTATATGATGTGATCCACTGTAAATTGATTTTGACAACGTCATTCATATTTTTCTGTAAGTTTTTATAGACTTGCAAATATCTCTCTCTTTTGACATTTACATGGTATTATTCAATAAAATTTTTTATATTTCACATGGGAGATTGTTTGATTTGGTGATTTATTTTTTATAATAACAAAATGGGGAGAAATGTAGAAATTTGAAATTCAAAATTTGAAAGATGAGAGTTTTGTGGAAATTGAAAATTGATTATGAAAAACTTTTAAAAAATTTATTTTTGGGGAGAAGGGGAGGAGAGTTTGAAATAAGGAAAGTCCAGTTATAGGAAAAGCTTGATAAACCTGTATCTTATATTTCATATATGCACACATGTGGGGGGAGCTTGCATATCATATTTCAAATGCTGCGAAACGGAGAATGTGCATAATTCATGTATCTCAAACATCCATACTTATGATTTTAATTTTTGGTTTATTATTATCAAAGGGAAAGATTGTTTGGACCATGCCCATCCAATCAACTTAGTTTGATAAATAACAAACTTTTATATTAGTCTAATATATGTTTGAGATGTTGTATACATGTTACAAGAAGTTAGAATCAAGTTCGATATTGAAAAGAGCAAGACGATAAGTTAATCTTAGAAATATGTTAGAAGCCAAATTCAGTCTTGAGAATATGGTAATAATCCTAGAAATATATCAGAAGCTAAATCCAGTCTTGAGAATATGGTAGTCCTTCTCTTTGTCATGAATCTACAAAATAAACGGAACTCAATTTGGAGATGTATAGCTCAAGATATGAATATTTTAGTGAGACAAGGTCGAAATAATTAGCAACAGGCTGGAAACATACACAGATGCTGAAACTTACACGGACCATAACCTTTGACTCGGTTATCAAAATTACTATTATGATAGCTTTTCAGAATGCTCTCGACTTGATCTATTGACCATTGATAATTAAAGAGACCATAGATGATGCAAAAGTCCAGAGAAATTCAGAACATCAATGGCGAGACACTAACCATCAATGGTCGCTACTTAACCATCAATGGTGAAGGAAACCATCGATGGTCAATTAGTTGATTTGAGAATTCTGATCTGATTTGGGATTTGATCTGAGCCATTCATTGCTAGATATATATAGGCTCTTTCCTTACATTTTTCATTAGAAGTTTCTGACCTAATTGAGAGAGAGAGAGAGAGAGAGAGAGAGAGAGAGAGAGAGCTAGGGTTTCAACCTAGGAGAAAGGATCTTACTCAGGCTTCTTAGAAAGCATCCTCCACATCGTTCTTTATTATCCGATCATCATCTTTCAAGGAGTGCTGCCCTTAGACTTCATCATCGTTACCGTTTTCTCAAAGCTTTGCTACAATCATCAAGGAGAATGGTTTGCATAATCAAAAGCTGTAAGATCATTCTAATTGTGCTTATTTGATATTTGATACTTTGTATTAAAGTTATTTTTATGACACACTCAAGTCAGGGTGAACTGAGGTTTACAGCACACTCAAACCGGGTTAATTGAGGAATTGGTCACTAGGTAGGGCTATGGATACTCATATGTGGAGTTTAGGTTAGACGACTAGTTTAGAAGAAACTAAGGTTTCGGTCTTGTAAGCCTAATGAATCGGGTGTGTGATTCATAGAACTTTCACATAGTGAGGAAGCCTCTTCGCGAGAAGGAAGAGTGTATATATGATTATTTTATCTAAAGCACTATAAAATTCTTGTGTGTTCTGGCTATGATTACTTTTGTGTTTTGCATTGTTTAATATTTTACTTATTATTGTTTTTATTCCACTGCATATTCTGTGATCTTTCAAAAATAGTAGGCAATCGTATTCAACCCATCTAGACTTGCATCTCAGATCCAACAAAGAGATGCAGTTGCAATTCTCAAATAAAAAAAGAATTTTGCCCGTGTTTGTACGGGTGAGTCTTATATGTAGAATAAGTAATATGGAGCAGGTAGCAAAAACTGAAGCCATGTCATTAGCTTGAAAGGATGAAAGTATGATTTTTTATATCGATGTTTAGTCTCTAGAGGTTTCTCCTTTAGTCATATCCATGTGCTTCTAAATTGAATTGAATAGAAGTTTTTTTTGAACTCTGCTTATTTTCTATTTTTTATATATGCTCCTTTTTTATGGATATTAGCATACAAAGGCTTATATCAATGACTTGTAGCATATGGAATCTGAAAATTAGATAATCTGAATTGGAGATTTTTCTTCAAATGATTTGAAACTTAGAAAATTTCAAAATAATATGGTGAATGACTTTTATGATAAAATTTAAAATTGAGTTAGATATTTTAATCACCAACCTCTTCATTACAATATTCCTATTTATTTATAATATTCTAAGAGAAAAGAGAAAAACAATTTGGCTTGCCAAATGAGAGTGTGGATATTTTTATTTCAAAATTTTAAATTTAAAATTAGATAGTTTAACTATCAAACTCTCCTTTATAATATCTCTTTTTATAATATTTAAAATAAATAAAAAAGAATATAAAAAGATCGGCACTCTATGTGATCACAACACTAAAAATATCTCTTCGATGTAGGAATTGTAGAGATTTTGCTAGCTGGCGAGGTCATCTTACGTTAATGTTTTATTATTAAATTTTTTGAGATTTAGTATGAACTAAAGAGTATATTGAGTTAAACCATAAGATATAAAGCAATGCATAAAATATCACAATTAGATGAGATATAAAACTTTAAATATTAATTGAATCTAAAATAACCTCACACTTAAAGCTCAATCTTGTAGTTAGAAGAAAAAATTCAATATAGTTATTAGAAAGCACCGGATAAAGCGGGGAGAAATTGAGATAATATTTTGAGTAATTTGTGTAAATAATTTGTTTATTTTTTGAATCGAGGGAATGTTTTTGTAATAATGTTTCTTAATTTTATAAGTCTTTACATGTTATATGTTTTTATGGTGTCTTGTATTTTATTAATATTTAAAGAGAAACACGGGTGATTCGGGTGAACCAAAAATCCCTCTTTATAAAAAAATAGTAAAGACATGATATCGAATCAATAAATAATAAAAATATAAAAATTCATCAATAATATTTTAAGAGGAAGACTAATTCATCAATATTAAATATAATTTTTAGAAGTACCCACTCAACTATGGTGGATATCTTAGAAAACCCTTCTCAACTATTTTGGTTTGAGAAAACCATCCTAAAGTTTGGGCATATTATAAATAACCCTACTCAACTTTGAATTAACAATGATAGCTTTCACGGGGCAAAGTGAGAAGAGTTTATAAGGATTTCTCAAAATTTCAAACTTAAGGGGGGTTATCTACAATAACCTTAAACTTGAGCGAGTTTCTCAAATTAAAATAGTTGTGGGGTGGTGGTTTTGGGAGGCTTCTAAGACAACTCCATATTTGAGGGGAGTTATGTGAGGAAAGTTCAAAGGGTATATCAAAATTTTAAAGTTAAGGGGGTTATCTACAATATGCTCAAACTTGAGGGGGTTTCTAAAATTAAAATAGGCGATGGGAGTTTTCTAAAATTAATCCATGATTTTATATAGAGAAGCTCTTTGCATGAGTTTTTTTCTTTAATTTCTATAGTTAAATTAAATATATAATTATGAGATTTTTAAATTATGGATAGTTATAATATAATAAGGATTACAAACTATTTTGATGAGAATTCTTAGGTGAATATAAGATTAGGTGTCTTCGTGTCATTTTGAAAAGATAAAGAGATATGTTGATACACATAATATGACACATGTCAACTTTTTGTGTCTTTATAACATAACGCATGTCAATTTTTATGTCTTTAGAAATTCCACAATTTCTCTTTATATATAAAAAGGAGGGATATCATATGAGATATAATGTTTTGGATAAAAGATTTTGTTGTATTGCACCAAAGCATAATTGACTAAAGACTGGAACAGCCTGTATAGATAAGAGAAGTTAACATCTGAAAAGCGACTACATAGACATGTACAAAATAAGATAATTATTAAAGATTTAAGGGCCAATATTTTAAAAAAAAACCCAAAAATTTATCTAAAGTCTAGTAACATGCTTTGGTTCTAACTCTGAAGTTATTTCGGCCTCTAAAACCCCGGTCCAGATATTCAATTTTGCCCGGCGCCGCTCCTTTCTCTATTCACTTCAGTCATACCCTCCCTCTTGCTCTCTTCCAATTTTCTTCCTTTTACAGCTTCTTGGGGTTTTAGGGTTCAGGGTTTTATACAAACATTTCCATCTTGATTTATCCTCTAATCAGATGCTTTTTTTTTCTCACTATAATAAATTATGTCATGTGTTGAAAGAAGATGGCAGAGGTAGAGAGTAGTAGGCAGACAAGGCCGATGACCCCCGCTCAGGCTAGGGGTCCTCCACCACCTTCTCGTCCTCATTTTCAGCTTGTTGATCACAAAAAGATACAACCTTTTTCCTTTTGTTTGCATTATGATCAATGCTTTTATTAATATTTAAGAGGGATGTAAATGAAGATAAAAGAATTCATCTTCAGAGAAGGTACAAAGAATTCATCTTCGGACTTTAAGAGGTGAGTTTGAATCTCTAAAAATGAAGATTCTGAATCACTTTCGATCATTTTTTAAGAATTAGGGTAGTTGTGGATAAAATAAGAAGAAATAGATAACAAATAACTGATGTTCGTGTCATGAAAAAGATTTTACACTGTTTGGATCCAAAATTTAATTGTGGTTCTGGTCATAGAAGAATCGAAAATTTTGAAGGACGTCGCAGTGAAAGAGCTCATGGGTTCACTACAATCCCATGAAGTGGTGTCTAAGAAAGAGTAGAAAAAGTTACTTGAGCAAGCACTACAATGCAAGCTGACCCTACAAGCTTTACACAGAAAACTCACCCAATCAAGAAAAGCAAAATCTCACGGAGGTTGTGGTTGTGCCAGAAGAGGACGATGTGTAAGATATGTTGTGGGTCCAGCCCAATATTGAGGCCCACTAGAATCAAGACTGTATATTGAATCCTTATGGGAAAAGGATGTGAAGGGCCTTTTGCAATTGAATAGGAATAGGAGGACCCGGGAATAATTATCCTTATTTAAGAAGGATAGCTTTTCACAAAACCCTGTAGTGGTTTTTTTTTTCGGAACAGAGAGCACACAAAAGTTTTGTGCATTGTTCTCAAGGTGAGGAGAGAGAGAGAGAGAGAGAGAGAATTAAAATTTCAGATTGCTCGGTTATCCGATTGTAGTGATTTAACTGTCATTTTCTTCAGAACAACAACGTGGTCAAGAGTATGGTGTTTGGTTTCTCCACGTGTGTTGGAGATTTGAGTTGAGACGGGTTTAGGGTTTTGGTGCCCTAGAGGTAACACGGTATTTTCGCTTGTGATTTAATCCTCAAGTTTGAGTGTAGCTTTGAAGATTTGTACTTTTGATTCATAGTGGAATATTTCTCTCTAGATTGCCCGTAGACGTAGGCATGATTTACCGAACTACATTAAATCTTGGTGTTTGCTTGCGTGTGATATTTTCATTGGTGCTGTTATTTATTTTTTGTGTTTAATTCTGTAGATAATATTCATAATTTCTAACAAGTGGTACCAGAGCCCTGATTCGAGGTGCGCCTTGCGATCGAAAAGATAGAGAGTTTCGGCACAATGATAAAATTAGATGGTTCTAATTGGCAAGTATGAAAGTCCAAGATGGAAGATGATCTTTATTGCAAAGATTTACATGATCCTATTGAAGGAGATGAAGCCGAGCTAGAAAGGATGACCGACAAAGATTGGGAGAAACAACACAGGATGGCAATTGATTATATTCGGATGTGGATTGATGTTAGTGTGTTTCATCATAAATCGAGCGAGACTAATGCAAAGTCTCTATGGAAGAAGCTTGAGGATCTCTGCAAGCAGAAGACCGTGGGGAACAAGGCGTACTAGACATAAGTAAAATTTCTATCCTAAAAGAAGTGCCCTTTCCTTTCATTCAAATTGTCAAATTGGAAAGTTGAATTGATGCCCCTCTTGAGAGAGGTGATCAAATCTCAAAGGGCACTTGCACAGCATAACATAAGCAATGATGAGTCAAATATCATACAGAAGATCATCATTTAATATCAATGTACAAAATCTCAAAGGGCACTTGCACAGCATAACATAAGCAATGATAAGTCGAATATCATAGAAGATCATCATTTAATATCAATGTACTTTAACGCTTGATAATCTTTGTCAGGCAATACTACATTGATTAATAGTCACAAAAGAAAAAAAACTAAAAAAACGAAGAACACGTTAAGTTCGTTCTGATAATTGCATCAACCACTGCTCACATCTGAAAATGTCTGCTCTAGAGAATGGCGACGCTCAGGTAGTCTCCAATCTTCATACAAAAAAAAATTATAAGTTTAATGAGTTACAGCGTAACTGTGTTTCAAGTAGTATTTAGTAAAATTAGTTAAGAGATGCACCTGAAAGTCGAGCGCCTCCAGTGTCTTCCCATCATCTCGCCCATTTGCATATGAGTGAGTCATACCGACCTTCATCATAAAATAATAATAATAATAATAAAGACGCTTCTTTAAGAAACTTGACTTTTAGAAGCAGATGCATATACAGAAAACAGGAATCTGGCCTTCGAAAGCATATATAGTAACGTGTGTTCAATCATTTTGATGATACAAAACAGTTGAAACCATTAACAAGTATCTTGTAAATGGTCCCCAGATGTTAGTCTCGTTCATATTTGATCATAAATCTTTGCATTCTGATATAAGACATTGTGTCCATCTAAGAAAGAACATTAAAGAATAAAGGGAAGAAAACCCTCTATTTTCATATTTTGGTTGAAAAATCGGAGTCCAAGGTATCAACTGAATATCCAAGCAAATACCCCCTCAATGAGACATCGAACACTTTATTTTCTTATTTCTGTTTTGTGCTCTCATATATGCAAAATGCATTATATATATTAATCACAATGAAAGTGAGGAAATTAATGACCTATCTGAACCTCCCCAAGTTGGAAGTATGTATCACAAAGCTTCAATTAGTGCATTCTTGGCCTTAAAGATGATTTTCTCATAATGTGCTATGTACCATGTCGTAAATTCAATGGCTTTAGGTTAGAAGACAATGTTGGTAGGCATGCAAAAACTTGTGAAGCATAAGAAATATTTCCCAAAGCTAGTGATTGCTTTTGGCAAGTTTATTGAGTTAGGAGCTTAAACACAAGGCCAGAAGAAATATGAAGAATGTAAGCAAGTGTTAAAAAGCGGGGGCAGAGCTGATGTGTTGTCATGGTTGCTTTTCTTTATCGTCGTCCTAAGCAGATGTCAGATACAAGTTTTTAGGGCATTGCACAAGTAAGCGCATAAAAGTTCCAAAATTCTTCCGTGTGTGCATGTGCACACAATTAAGAAATCTGGAGGAGTTACAACCACAAGAGTCTCATTTCAATTCCTTTTTTCTTTGAGTGTACAAAGTAGGAGATGCCCAAAAATGTCTTGGCATCCATCACTTGCAAGATTCGAGATATCAAAAGTACTTTGCCTAAGAAATCATATCAGGTGGACTTCAATGCAACAAGTAACGTTCTGAAGAGAAGCAAAATTACTTATGTCATCCCAACAAAATAACACTACATCCATAGATAGATTGTCTTACTTGTCTGAAAACAAAACGACCTTTCTTATCAGGGTATACAAACGCAAATGAAAGCCTTGCATTTCTTCTCCTTGCCGCTGTTGCAACCTCTTTGACCTAAAAAGATAACGATGATTTCTGCCATTTTTTTAATCTATTGGAAGCATAGACAAAGAACTAGAAATGAGTATAATTCCATTACTAGGTCAGTGAGCTCTCGAAGTGTGGCATCCTTCCATGTATAAATTTGGACCTCGTCTTTGGGCTCCTTTCCCCTCACAGCAAAGTCTTCTTTTGGATGATGGCTGCCAATCTGTGAAAGCCTCAAAATCAGTACTTGTTATATGTCATTCAGATAGCAGTTGAAGAAGTTATTCCTTGATAATACAAGAAAAGGGTTTTTGTATATTTAGTTATTTACCCCCAAAAAATCTACTAGATTTTCAAATTTACTCCTCAAATCTTGCTATTTCCAAAAATACCCTCCAAAACTCCAACTTGGGACAAATATACTCCCCACTTACCAAATGTTATGTTATATCTTAGGGAATATGCCAGGTATATTCTCTGATTAGCGGTATATTTATCTCAAGTTGGAGATAAATATACAAAGATTCTGGGAGTAAATTTTAAAAATACAGAGATTTGAGGGGTAAATATAAAAAAACATCTATAAGAAATGCATATGCCTTTGAAGATGTCAAAGTTCAAGAAGAAATGACTCATCACTAGGACCAAAACAACAATATTGCTCTTTTTCTAATAGATATATATTATGAAAGCACAGGTGATATCACACAAGTATACACCTTCATTCTTTTAGTGCATGCTAATGATGTAGGAACTGCATAGGATAGAAGCAAATTCATAGTTCACTGAACGTTTCTGTGAATACTTATGCAACACTAGATGTTCTGGTTACCATATAAGTACTTCAATTTAAGATGTAATAACATGTCAGTAAGAGTGTTTCAGGCATATGCATGTATTGGAAGCCGTCCATCAAGTTATACAATTGGATAGAGATAGGGCTGTCCAAATGGGCCTTGGGCCCGGCCCGGCCGGTGTCCGGACGGACCGGTAGGCCAGGCCAACTTGGCAGGGCCAAAAAGCCGGGTTCGGGCCGGTCGGGCTGCCTCAAGCCCTGGGGACCGGCCGAAAATTGGCGGGAGGCAGGTCGGGCCGAGCGGGCCATGGCTGGACTCGGGCAACACATTGGTAGGGCGAAATGGCCCGGCCCATTGGTCAAACGGTCACATTGGTAGGGCGAAATGGCCCGCCCATTGGTCAAACGGTCACAAATGTGACCGGTGTGCAGCGGCCGAGGCAACCAAACCCGGCGGTCGCTGATCAATAACGGCCATTTTGACGAAAATATCCTAAAAACGGTCAAAAAAGGGCCAAAATTTGAGGGTATTTTGGTCATTTGGCTAGGGGTCTGGTTCTATAAATAGAGGGGGGTTTTCATTTATTTTTCTCATCCAAAACTCATCTACTTCTCTCTAATACTCTCTAATTCTTGCTTTTACTCTCTGATCCTACAATCAAATGACTTCCTACTCTGATTATGAAGCGCAAATGCCAACTCCCGATGTTGAAACGAGCCCAAATATTCCTACTACAGGAGCTACAGCTACTACCGATGTTGATCCCGACTCCGGTGGCAACGATTCCACCGTACCTAGAGCTCCTAAAAGGCCGAGATCCGATGTATGGAACTTCTTCGAGAAGATAGACGTCACCAGGGATCAACACGGTAGGCTTCTCACCCAGAAGGCTAAGTGTGTGTTGTGCGGCCATATTTTCCAAGTTGATCATAAAAACGGCACCAACCACCTCAAACGCCATTTAGATAAGCACACGAGAGGAGAACAGCGCCTGGTGATATCAGGCAATCTTTACTCTCCCGATTCTCATCCTCCGGTAATCTCGGTAGTTGGAACTATGACGCAATTAAAGCCAGAAAATGCGTCATCAGGTTTATTATTCTTAAAAACCTTTCCTTTTAAATTAGTAGATGATGAATTTGAAGATATGATTACAGATGATTTTTATCCCGCATTTAAAAATTTCTCGTCAATCTTGTCAACGTGATATTTTGAAATATTATCGAGGAACAAGCAAAAATAATTTCTTATTTTCAAAGTTTAAACCATAAATTTTCTTTAACCGATATTTGGACATCTAGAGCACAAACGGTTATTTATGTATTACGGCACCTTTGGATTGATGATAGTTGGCAAATATTTAAAAGAGTTATTTCTTTTATTGCATTTGAAGATTCACACACGGTATTAATATTGCAAATTTAATAATAGAAGAACTTTCAAAATTAGAAATTTGAAAAAATATTTTCTCTTTAAGCTAGATAATGCAAGTAATAATAATGTAGGCGTAGATCATATCGGATCATCTTTGTTATTGCCATGTCATGGTGAGATTTTTCATATTAGATGTATGTGTCATATTTTAAATTTAATTGTTCAAAGTGCATTTAATGAAATTAAACCCATGATAGAAAAGGTTAGGGATGCAACTTTTGCTCTTAATGCTTGAACAAAGACTTAAAAGATGGAAATAATTGTGTAAAAGAAAACATGTTAAACCCAAATTAATTATAAAAGATGTTGACCATAGGTGGAATTCTACTTATGCAATGTTAAATGTAGCAATAGAATATAAAAAATTATAAATAATTTTATTGCTTTTATACTTCTAGTTCTAACTCGGTAGTATGTATGGAATAGCGAGGATGAATGGTCAGTTATATATAATGCAAAAGAGATGCTACAAGTTTTATGATGCTACTATGCAATTATCCGGTGGTTATTATCCAACTATTATTCAAGTTGCTTTACAAATTTTAAATAATCAAACTTTTTTAATAATTATCGTATGGATGCTTATTTTGGAGATATGATTTTTCAAATAGAAAGTAAATTTAATAAGTATTTTAGACCTATTCCTATTATTTTTGATTTGGGGTTCTTATTGATCCATGTATGAAGGATATTGGCCTTCGAAATTTATTAAATTCTTTGTATGGTAACATGATAATAGACACTAATGATGGTCAAACTATTACTGCTACTACTCATCATAATACTATTAGAAATTATTTTCAAAGATTATATGATGAGTATGCAGCTAGATATGGTGTAGCGACACATCAACCTACAGCTTTTGCTTCTACAAGTTCAAGTCGGAGTCGGGGCAAAGGTAAGAGTTTTGATAGGGAATTATTGATAGCTCAGCTAACTGATGGATCTGGATCTGGATTTACATCATCAATGAAAGTTTCTGAAATTGATCAATATTTAACCGCATCTTTAACTAAAAATCAAAATAATAGTTTCGATATTTTACAAAAGTGGAGAGTATATGGAACAGTTTCATATCCTATATTTTCCATCATTGCTCGTGATTTACTAACAGTGCAGGTTTCAACGGTAGCTTCATAATCCGCCTTCAGCACATCAGAGCGTTTGATCGAGGGCGTTTGATCGACGACCACGGACATCATTGATCCGATCTGCATCTGACGGTAATGTGCCTACAAGATTGGTGGAGATCCGAGAAGAGAACTCAATGCATCGATCGGATGGCTAGCATTGAAGATAAACTTCAAGATTTGGGAATAGAATATAGAGATAAAGAGTAATTAATTTATAATTTTTATTTTTTAGGTGAAAATTTGTAAATTATTTTGGAAAAGTTGCAAATGATAGTGATATAGATGAATAGGTGTCAACCTAGTTGGAATGTATTCATCTATTGTGATCGACAAATTCCAAAATAAATTTGTAATTGTTAGTGATTAACGATTATTAATAAAGAATTTATTTTTATCATTTTACTTTCTATGTTTTTGTATTTGTAAATTATATAATTACAAATGATTAATAATATGATTGATTTTTTATCAAAATTTAGCCTAATTTATTGTTATTTATACTCTTGAATTTTGTTTTTACAAAAAAAATAAAATTGTAAAAAACAAATTAAATTGGGCTTTCGGGCGGGGCCTACCGAGTTCGGGCCCGGTTTGCGGCAGGACCCGATTTTGGTAGGGCGTTTGGACAGCCCTAGATAGAGATAAAGGGAATCCATACATTCATGAGTGTGAACAATAAGATGACCACATAAACTATACGTATGCACATCTTTGAACTGTTGCGGAACTACATCGTGCCCAGTGGTGCGGACACAACTGGATAACCTACTTCATACATATTTGTATTTACTTTTACTTCCATATACGACCATGATAAATCATATGGGGACACCACTAGGAGGATATCCTTAATCCGCCACCGTCTTTGATTACGACCTGAAATATATGCATCAACACCTGCGTTTGTTGATGCTTTGGAATTGTGGAATGTGGATGTTATTGAATTTTACCTTATATGAAGGGTTCTCCACTATATAAGTCCTGGTATGAGTGTGAAACCGGAACATGCTAGTATGTCTTACATCATAGGCACTTCAAGTGCTGCTCATTATAATTAGATGTATAATCCTGGCAAGATATCTAAACATGATTTTTCGCAGTAAAGAAGTACTTGCTAAAACAACACAAATGTTTTAACATATTTTAACCAAAAACATTGTTTTGAATCCTTTTTCTTCTAAAAGCTATGATTTCTCTTTCCTTACTTTTGTTTATTTCTTTTGGAATAATGGACGGCTGCATATTTAATAAGCCATTAAGCAAACTAGGTAATACCGACAAAACCCTAATTCAGACTGATTTCTTCTCCAGCCAAGATTGATCGGCTATAGAAGAGGTTCAAGCTTTTAAAATCTTGAAAGATCTTTATTCTAGGAACTCTTCTATGCAGACGAGTGGTTGGAAAATATTGAAACTACCAGAGCAGTTTTCTCAGTGGGAAGCTCCATAATTAAATTTAGAGCAGGAAGTTTATATACCTTAAATCCTTCACAAGCTAGCGAACTCCAGATAAACCCTTGAAAAGAGGCAGAAAAAGAAGAAAAGACGAGAGGAGAAAATGAATAACTGACAAAGTTCAACCATGTAAACTTAGAACCCCTTGAACAAAAAAGCATCAATCTAGCAGTCATCATATGGAAAAGCAATAAAACCATGACTAAAATCCATAACTGTTAAATAGCAAAAACTTGCGTGAACAAGAACTTCATGTGGAAATCAATTTTTAGCAGAAGTTCTCGGCAGCATGTCATGTGAGCAGCACAAAAGTCATTGCAAAATGGTGTGATGTGGCGTGCAGTCTGTAATTACAGACATATGCTCCTTGGTGATCAGCATACAAATATTACATAAAGTGCATAGTAATCTCAAATTTTCAAAAATACAAGTATAGGATGCTGTCTATAGATATCCAACACAAATAACAAATGTCGTTAGGGCCTAACATTTGCAAAAATTAACCTCAAACCAGATCCTGGTATTAAGCATAGATAATATGAAGACATTTCAAAGTTTGCTTTTATACAGTCTTACCATATATGTAATATCTAGAAAATGAAATAATTATAAGAAAAGTTACAATACAAATAAGCAGAGAAGAGCGTGCATACCTTAGTGAAAACTCGAAGCAAAAGGGGACAAGTCTGAAATTTCACAAAAAAAAAAACAATTCATCAACATAAACCACAATTTCGATAGCCACAAGTAGATGAGTAACGCACGATAAGGATGTCATGGAAGTAACCTAGCATCTCAACAAAATCATTTTCTAACAAATGTTAAGTAATATGAAACTTCAGATAACCTTTTCATTGTACTTTTCTGAAGTTACATATCTTGATGTAAATCCAAATTTAAGATTCTGCACTATAAGAGCATTATAATCTTAGCTCTATATAACCTCTTTCAAAGGTAAAAGCAACATTATATTTCTTAGGGTCATATTTATCTTCCCTAACTCCATAAATCATACATAGCTCATATCTTATAGATGTTGTGTAACTTCTAAGTTTAGATGTAAGGCCCTGGTCTGCTATCGCATGGTATCAGAATAATGCCAGTGGATATCATCTTAAAACTGCATAACACAGACCCAGGTAAAAGTTCCAACTCTTTAGAAGTTTTGATGGGCCTCATGTTCATGAACGGCGGGACTAAACATAACTACCAGTTACAATGTGTTTGTTCTACTGTTTTTTTACCCCCTGCTATGTTTTCTCTATGTAACAGCAAAGATGAATAGTTACCATGCCCTCAGTAGTTCTTTCGAAAAGCACAATATGACTAATAACTCAGCCCAAAATTTGAGGCATTGCTCTAATTATTGAGCATGAACTAACTCAACAAATAGTACTGATCTTTTGAAGAATGGAGCGATGCAACCTCATTTATGATGGTTGTTATGGCTCCTGATATGGTGATCTCTGCCATCACCAGCCACCATCAATCACATTACCCCGGTTTAGGACAACATTATCATACATTTTCTAAATAGGGCACTAGTAAAATGAATTGCGAGAAGATTCATGTTTCTCTACGTTATTGATTGCATGTATTCCTTTCTTCACCCTCTCTTCACCCTCTCTTGAGAATCTAAAGATTAAAAAACTGGAGATGCTGGACAACTTGGCAATTAAGTATTTTACTATGCCGTGTGAAACCATGCAAGGTAAGGGCACATGCTGCGACGGTAAGAAACTTAAGAGATCAATCATTGGCTATCCGGAGGACCGTTAGCTTGATTAATATCACCAAAAGCAATGGGCTGTACACCATGAAAATACATCTAACATGAGCAAAGTATAATTTCTTCATGGGATTTGTTGCAGGAATGCTTAAATGTCATTTAAGAGGTGAATTAGAATGGTAAAACTAAAACATGATGAAGAATGCAATTCTTACATTTTCACTGAAGTGCCATGATCCAGTAGTGAATGTTCAATTAGCAGTACCCACATAGACATCTACATAACTGAGCTCAATAGTAGCGGTTGACTAAGCAATGACAACAAAATCATGCCACAAGAAAAGGCAGAAAACATTTTTTCCAAAACAATCCAAAATGACTCAAGCAGGGAATTGTATTAGGGACCACACTTCCTTGTGGCCCCTAATGCTTTGGTAAGTATGGGTTGTAATATGCAAAGTGTAATCAAACATACAAACAATTGGCTAGCAGCTCAGGTAGCATCAAAGATTCGGGTTATCTGCGCAGAGACCTCATGTATTATTGCATTGTGCCACTTATTACCCCTTAAGTTTGATGCCGGAAGATAGTCCCCAAATTGAACTGAACACCCTTGTCTACCTCTGTGCCTCCTCTCCGTTGGATGGTGCGCAGATTCCGGAGAGGTATGTGCCGGAGATTGAGCAAACGGAGAGGACGAGAGGGACGAAGTGTAGTAGTAGAAGGGGTCAATCTGCCACAAATCTCTACTGGCATTTAGTTCCAAGAATCTATCTTCCAATATCAAACTTAAGGGGGAATAAGTGACACAACGCAATATAGTGCGGGATGACTATGTGAAACTACCCATAAAGATTAAACATGGGCTTAATGCCTAAATGGTTAATTGCTCATAGACAACCTGTAGTATCGATATTTTGAACTTACCGCCCCTGTAGTTTCACATTGGCAGATAGACTCCCCGGGTGAATATTTTGACTCTTTTACCCTGAGAAACAAGGGGCAATATCCGACTAACATTTCACCCAGGACAAAGGAGTGATACTGCAGGGGGTCTGTGTGCAATTAACCCACCAATAAAATTTGACAAGGAAAAAGGTTGTACCTTTTCGCGATCAACCGGCTGAAAACGGGGACGAGGAGGTGGTGGAGGGCCCCTTGCCTGAGCTGGAGTCATCGGCCTCAGCTGCCTACTACTCTCTATCTCACCCACTCCAGCCATCTTCTTTCTGTCAACACCGATTTGATCGCAAAAATAGATGATCATTTAGGATGTCGAATCAACAAATCACATAATTCATCATCATACTATAACGAAAATCATCTAATCAAAGGGTAAATCCGAGAAAGATCAAAGAAGACGGAAAGATTTGAACAAAACCCTAAACCCTAAAACTCTTGGAACCCAGAGAATAATAAAAGAGAAATTTTTGGAAGAGAGAGCGAACCTGAGGTGAATAAAGAAAACAGCACAGCTCCTTGATCTCGTCACCGCTCTCTGCCGCCTCGCTCTTTTCCCTTCCAATTTGTCGCCCCAAAACTGAGTTTTTATTGAGGAGTATTTTCAGGGCTCGTGTTTTTTAGTGGGCCTGGGTTTTTCAGGCCGAAATAACTTCAGACTTTGATAGCATGTCGTATAAATTGTTGCTAAAAAGCCATTTCGGCCCCTGCTCTATGTTCAAATTGGTACCCGTACTTATTTTTTCCTCAACTTAGTATTTGTTCCCTTAATTAGATGTAAACTTAGTTCTATTTTAACTCTCCATTAAAAACTCCGTTAAATGTGAATTGAAAGGACAACACTACCCTCACAAAATTAAAATGACCTCATTGTACTTACTTGCGGGCATATGCTTCCAAAAACGATTAACTTGTACGCATATTACTCAAGTGTCGAAAACTGCACTGTTTGCTAAACTTTGACCACTTGTTTTTGGTTTCATTTCCTTGTATTAATTTATTCTCTTTTAAAGAGTATTCTGAGTACATCAACTTAGATACATGGTCATCATATAACAGCAAATTGCATATTTGTCTATTAATGTATGATTTTTTAAAAATACTTAATAAATATTGGAATAAATTGTGTGGTCGTTTCTCTACGTGTATAGTGTACGATTATATCCAATTGAGTATTATTCCTCACGGCCTTTGTTCTTCCTAGTCAAGTAGACCTACAATTCTGTACAATAAGGCTTTATAATTGGAATTAGACCAAAGAAGGGTAAAATAGATTTAGAGTTTAAAAATGGCTAAATTTTGGAAAACCCTCCTTTGGGCGATTATCAGATAACTCCCCATGACTTTCAAAATATTAGAAACCCCCCTTAAGTTTAGGAGTTATTAGAAAAACACTTTCTAACTTTAAGATTTCATCAGAAAACCCTCCTGACAACATTAGCCACAATTTTACATAGGCAGGCAAAATTATGCAGGAGGATATTTCTGCAAGTGACTATTACAGTTCATGCTTTTTAGGGGATGTTTTTTGGGGGTTGGGGGTGGTTGGTTTTGAAAAGATCTTAAAGTTAAAGGGGTTTCTCATGATCCTTAACTTGGGGGGTGTTTTCTAATATTTTGAAAGTTTCTTTTGGGTTGGGGGTTTGGTGTTATTAATAATCCTCCAAAGTTTTTTGGGGGTTGGGGGTGGGGAGGGATTTGGGGGTTCTGAGATTTAGCCTTAACATGATTAAGAGATATTAAGTAATTAGTTGATTAATTGAATTATAAGTCGGAGTTTAAATTGAAAAGTAAGATAAAAATGAGTGGAAGGTAGAAACTGTTGATGTCAGTTATCAAACAAGGGGTTTGTTGGTGGATTATAGTGGTGTTAGGGTTCTCAAACTTCCTCAGAGGACCGGTTCTGGAGCCTGATGTCGTCTCCTGCACATAAAGAGCTCGTGAGAGGATGGAGTTGGGTTCTCCGATTGTTCCTCCGACGATCAAGTCAGTAGTTGATCTTGAGTAGGAAATGTAAGGTAAAAGTGATTCAGAGTTGCATGAAAAAGACCAGCGAGAGAGAGAGAGAGAGTTACCTTGGGCAGCACGTCTTCCTTTTATAGTAGATCAGAATGGCAGATATGCAACTTTGACCAAATCCAGCTGGCGCTCAGTCATCACCTACTTCATAGGTGTCGGTCGTTGTAAGGAATGAGTCATCCAGGCATTTAATATGGGGATGACATCAGGTGCTTAGTGCTGACTGGCTCCGATGAGTCATAAAGACTATAAGGGCTAGAGCAATGATAATTCTGACAGTGCATTTAAGGTGAGGGTAGCCGGCTGTTGGCAGGGGGTTCGAGGGCTCACCTCCTCTCGAGTCGGCTCTGCTAGCGGGTCGATAAGTACCACATTTTTAGTCGGCTATGCAAGTTGTCAGCTGGAGTAATAGGCTGAGGGCGGAGGCTCGTGGACTCGATCTGGGGGGTAGGTCGACAAGTACCGCCTTTTAGTCAGCTACGCAAGTTGTCGGCCTATTGGGTTGGCCGCAAGGGGCAGTTTAATGTCAGTGGTCTCTGCATATGTCTGATTAGACGTGGAACGGGACACGTGTCGGCTTCCCAAGGAGGATTAACACTTAGTTATTTGTGGGCTATAACAGTGGCCCCCTTTCACTCGAACTCGGCTGGCCGAGTACCGGTAGAAATTAAACAGTCATCGGTTAGCGATTTTCGAGGTGCATTTATATGTCGACCCAAGAAGGGGGCATAGTCAACCGAAGAGAAGGATCAAGCTAGTCAAGCCTGCGACCATTAGGTTAAAAGCCCAATGCTCTACCCCCACCCAAAGCCCGCCCCTATGACTAGGGGTGGAAACGAACCGAATCGAATCGAATACCATGGTATTCATATTCGTATTCGGTTAATTTTCACGAATTCAAAGTCGAACTCGAATTCGTGTCGAATAGGAAAAGGGTGTTCAAATTTGGTTCGTTAATTAGATGAATATTTGTCGAATGTTCACGAATATCTCAATAGCACACTTGTTAAGTCACAAGATCCTCAACCATGAGGTGTTGACTTCAAACTCTATGTTTGAAGGCTTTTCTTATTTATTTTCTATAATATTTTACTTAATTGTTATTATGATATTTCAATATAAGAATTATTATAGTGTATGTTTATAAATTATTAATATAATACTTATAAATAGCAATATTTATAAAATTATGCACACATAAAAGATAACACAATATAATAATCTAGAAGTAGAAAAACATAAACGAATATTTAATAATCAAACGAATCGAATATACCTCTGGTCAAATTCTATTCGTTTATGCACCGAATACTAAAAAATATTTATTTATTATTAAATGAACTACCGAATCGAATATGACCGAATATCTGGACGAATAATAACCGAACTGTTTATTAATTATTTGGTTCGTTTCCACCCCTACCTATGACCCAAAACGAGACTGGATCAGCCAACTACTTCTAATACGATAGCACCATCGGCAACTTCTTCAAGAAGAGCTTCTCTACCGACTGACGCCCGCGTGAAAGCTCAAAGCAGTCTAGCCAAGCAGGAGTAGAAGCACGAGTCAAATGGCTGGCTTTCAATCCACAATAGAGTCAGAATACATTCTCTTGGAAAGCGGCGGGTTGCTGTTGACACGATCTTCTGACGTTAGCGGATATGGTGCACTGTTGTCGCTTTGATTCCTGAGCGGAGTGGCGCGTCATCCGAAGGACAACGCTTCGTTTCTAGTATGGTTGGTTCGAGTTTAGAGGTCAATCTCAGCCGTCCATCCTTGACCGAGTCTGCCGTTCCGATCTTGACACGTGTCTGCGCTTGAGCGTATATATATCTCGCCTTTGGTGAAGGGGCTTCTTTTACAAGCTTTCTGCGCTCAAATTGTTAAAACCCTAGTCTTTTGTATTAAGCTTGCTCCCTGATCAACACTCCGATGATCTGCAATGGCTTCTACCCCTTCCACCCCTGGTCGCAATGAGATGAGGATCAATCTCCTCTGACTGTTCTGCTTGAAGTTCTACACAACGGAGCTTGAAGCCTATTATAATCGCTTCGATTTTCCTCAAGCTTTCACTCTGTCGGCAACGAAGAGGTCGGAGGCTGTATATCACCACGGCGGTGATAGAGCTCTGATATACTTGAAGTACTTAGAGTATGGGCTCGACTACCACTCCATCCGTTCCTGCGTCAGGTCTACGAGGCTCTGGGGGTGTCCCTTCGCAGATCAAGCCGAACTCCATCGCGACGTTGGTAGGTTCATCGTAATCTGCCAGCGGGTCGATATCAACCCGAGTCTGAGCATATTAGGCCACCTCGTCAGTGTCAATACTGCAAAGAAGGAGGGGCACTTTTATTTTTAGAACTTGGGCAGCTTCAAGCTCATCTCGAACGCTCCCGACTCGAACAAGGATTGAAAAGAGGTTCATGTGGGTCTTTGGGGTCGACCCCATCCTGTCTTGTCCGACTTGGCTAGAGATCAAGAAGGACATATTGAAGCCGAGTTTACTCATGGCTGAGAAGAGGCAGGGACTCGACAAAATCTGAGCCTAAGCTGGTTGTCGGGAGATCGACAATCTCTTCGAGTCGGCTGTGCTTCGAGTGGTCGGCATATCCAGTACCCCGCCAATAGAGGAGGACACCATCTGGGTGGCGGTTTTGGCCATTCCCCTGAAAGAGTCGGGGGAAGCACAACAGGGGAAGCAATCTAGGCATCAAAAGTGATTGAGGGCCGAGTTAGCCCCCGAAGAGGTCGAGGTGGTGGCGGCGAGTACTGCCGAGATCGCAGCTCGGCTGGTGGGGCCGAACATCACTGCTTAGGCCGAGAGGTCAGAGAAGAGGAAAAGAAAATTGAGCAAGGTGAGCGGCCGAGGTCCCCATGGGAGCACCGAGCCGGTTAGGGATGGCTCGAGGGGAGTGACAAAGGCAAGTGCTCCCGTTCCAATCCAGGGAGTTGGGCAAGATTGCCCTACTCCCGACATCCCCTCCTCCGAGCCACCAGAAGTCATCATCCTTGACGAGGCATCCCCGCTCGGATCGCGAGGGGAGCTGGAGCTACGTCGGCCATCGCCGACTGGTCTGCTATACTTGGGGTTGGGCCGTCTCCTCCTCGGCCATGGTCGACGCCTCAGCTAGCGCCTTGCCAGGCCTGCGGACAGACTCGGGCAGAGGTTGGGCCATCTCCTCATCAACCTGAACCTCCCCACCGTATCGAAGAGCTCGACTCGAACGTGTGGGGGAGCTGAGGGCCACTTGAGGCCACCACCTGAAGCCGGAGCTACGTCGGCCATCGCCGACTCGTCTGCTGCTTGGGGTTGGGCCGTCTCCTCCTCAGCCGTGGCCGACGCCTCTTGCCCTTGCCGCTCAGGATCGGACTTCAGAGCAGGGAGGTTCCTATCAACCTCGGAACCCCCTCGATGGATTTTGCCTCCTCCCCCCTGCGGTCCGAGCGGGGGATGCCTCATCAAGGATGATGACTTCTGGTGGCTCGGAGGAGGGACGTCGGGAGCAGGCCAAGATCGCCCTGCTCGGACCGTGGGGGGAGGAGAAGCGACGGAGTCCATCGAGGTTGAGGTTCGGGTTGATGAGGAGACAGCCCAACCTCCTCTGCCTGAGTAGGTTCGCAACTTGAGAATGCTTTTAAAAGTAGCTTCTGTTGATTTATATATTCTCAAGATTATATTTTGATGATAACAATATGTGTTCTATATATATGTTTTTGTGTGGTATAACTTGTTGATGCAGATATCATATATATCAAATCGAACTCAAGGCATTATGGAGTATTGAAGATGAAAAGCAAGATGAAATACAAAGAACAATGTAATTTTCTCTTCTTTACTTAGAATATATTGTACAAGCCTTGATCACACACACACATGCATATTTAGAACACACTAACACATGCTTAGTGTGTTGGTTAATTATAGAAATCCCTATATTAACCATTAGAGTTTTAAAGTTTAAAACAATTCATTAATAAACTTTTTAAGTTGAGTAGTCGACCAATTCAAACTATAGTCGACTAATTACTTAATTTAATGAATATATAAGTTTACGTAAGTTTACAGTTAATTAGACCAATCTTTGTTAATAGTCGACCAATGAAAACTTAAATAATTTTCGAATCGTAAGTTTACAGTTAGTCGACTCTTGTGCATATATAGTCGACTACCCGCATTTAAAACATACACCGGACTTTACGTCATTACAGTTAATTAGACTAATAAAAATAGTAGTCGACTACTAATGCTTGAATTGCTTTTACGAGAATGCGTGTAAACACAGTTAGTCGACTAATCGATATAGTAGTCGACTATAATACGATTTTTATTTGTTCGAATTTGAATTTTTAAGCGTTTTTAGCAGTTTTCTTTGATTTGAATGGGTGTTTTCATGAGATATAAATGGTAAAACTTGAGAAAAAGAATCTGAAATTCTCATATACATGAACTTGAATTTTTGAAAAGAAAAGTGTGTGTTCAAAGATTCAAAAGCAAAAGCTGTTCTTGACATTCAAAAGAAAAATATTTTTGAGATTAAAGAAATTCCTAAGCCACTCACGCATATCATCTACACATCAAGGCTTATAGGATCTTGTGCGGTGTTGTTTTCAAAGGAGATTCTCAGGTGTGAGAATTGTGGATCTCAGGTTTGAGATTGTTGCAATTTGCATGGTCTTGCAAATTGGTCAGGTTTAATTCTTTGATTTTGTAACGGTATTTCAAAATCATAGTGGAAACTCTCAAGCGGGATTTACTTGGGGACTGGATGTACACCGGGGAGGTGGAACCAGTATAAATACTTATGTTTGTGATTGTGAATTTTCTGTATTTGTGCTATCTTTTTGTAATTTATAATCCATCTTGCATAAAATTTTATAAAACACTATTCACCCCCCCTCTAGTGTTTAAGTGTGATCAGATCCACGATCCTACATTTGGTATCAGAGCGAGGTGAAAGATGGCATCTACTTCTGATCAGAATTCACAATTCAAAGAAGGTCATTCAACAAATCGTCCACCAATGTTTGATGGACTCAACTACAACTATTGGAAGTGCAGAATGAAAATCTATCTTCAATCAATTGGATACGAACTTTGGAACATTGTAGAGACAAGATATGAGAAGCCAACTACTCCTTTTTCAGAATGGACTACAGCACAAAGGAACAATGCAAATTTAGACTCCAAAGCAATGAATGCTTTATTTTGTGCACTTGATCGAAATGAGTTCAACCGAGTGTCAACAGCGAAATCTGCATATGATATTTGGCACACACTTGAGGTAACGCATGAAGGTACAAATAAAGTAAAAGAGTCTAAAATTTCTGTTCTTGTTCACAGGTTTGAATTGTTCCGAATGAAAGAAAATGAGACAATTGGAGAAATGTTCACAAGATTTACAGATATCACTAATACTCTAATTGGACTTGGAAAAACCTATACACAAGTGGAAATGGTGCGAAAAATTCTTCGCTCACTTACTCCAAAATGGGAAAAGAAAATTACAGCGATAGAAGAAGCAAATGATTTATCAACCCTTACAGTGGAGAATCTTATTGGTAATCTAATGGCATATGAAGTTCAAATTGAAGATAGAAAGAATGAAGATAAGACAAAGAACAAGAAAATCCTTGCATTCAACATATCTTCTGATAAGGAAGATTCAGATAATGAAGATGAAGAAATGAGCATGTTTGCACGTAAATTTCGAAAATTTATAAAACAAGGTAAGTTTAAATCTAAATTTTCAAATTCAAATAACTCACTGTTTGTTTCAAGTGTAACAAAGCAGGTCATATGAAAAAGATTGTCCTTTATTGAAGAATAAGCAAAAGTCAAATCATTTCAATAATTTCAACACTACTCAAAATAACAAGAAAAGAAAGGCAATGGCAAAGAACTTGGGATGGCAGTGATGACTCTTCATCGATGAAGAAAATGAAGAGAATGAAAGTGCTCATATGTGTTTCATGGCCCAAAATGAGGTAAATGATAATGATGAACTATTAGATGCATTTAATGAATTATATAAAACTTTTGTAAGGTTGAAAGTCTCACATAATTTTCTTAAAATGAAAATAAGAGATTATTAGAGGAAATTTCTGATTTAAATTATTCTTATGTTAATTCACAAGAAATTAAATTAAAAGAAGAAAATGAAAATTTACTCAAAGAAAATTATTTTTAACTAATGAAAATTTGTATCTAAAATCAGAATGTAATAATTTAAAGACTCAGTATTAGTATTTTAGATAAAGATATTTCTTTGATTAAATCAAAATATGATGACATATATTTAAATGTTAGTAATTTTAATAAAGGTAAAGAAAATTTAAAACTTTACTTTCTTATCAAAAAGAAACTCAAAAGACAAAAGGATTGGGTTTTCAAGTTGAAAAAGATATTCATAAGAAAACCACTTTTGTAAAATCATCTTCATTAGTATATAAACAAAATATTAAAAATAATATTTTAAACAAAAGAAAACCAAAATATTTATCTATTTGGGTTCCTAAAGTTTTAAATTATAATAAGAAAAGGTCTTATATTTTTAGCTTTATTAAAGATATTTGCTTATCATCTAATTACATAGGAAAATCAAACTCTTCATGGGTTTGGTTTCCTAAAGACTAATTTTAAGGACCCAATGTAAAATGGGTACCAAGATTATAAATGTTTATCTTTTCGGTACCAAAGAAAGATAGATGGATCTTAGATAGTGGTTGTTCAAAACATATGACGAGAACATTCAATTATTGTCATCAATTCAAGACAAAGATGGTGGTACAGTCACCTTTGGAGACAATAACAAAGGAAAGGTGATTGGTATTGTACCGTTGGTAATTCTAATAAACCTATTATTAATAATGTTTTATTAGTCGAAGGTCTTAAATATAATGCTTAGTATAAGTCAACTTTGTGATAAAGGTTTTAAAATTGTCTTGAAAAAGATTCTTGCTTAATTTATGATCTTGATTGGTCTACAATTTTATATAAAGGTCATAGAAAGAATAATATATATGTTTTATCTTTAAATAATATTTCAAATGAACAACGTCTTATTGCATCTTCAAATGATTCTATATTATGGCATAAACGTTTTGGTCATGTTAATTTTAAACATATTTCTAAAATTTCTAAATATGATTTAGTAAATGGTTTACCTAAGCTTTCTTATAAAAATAATTTTTGTGATGCATGTCAACAAGGTAAAATGCATAAATTTTCTTTTAAATCTAAAAATATTATTTCTACTAGTAAACCACTTGAATTACTTCATATTGATCTCTTTGGTCCTTCTAGGATAGCGTCTTTAAATGGAAGTAAATATGCATTTATAATTGTTGATGATTTTTCAAGATTTACTTGGGTAATATTTCTTAAAAATAAAAATGATGCTTTTAATGAGTTTTCTATATTTTGTAAAAGAATTCAAAATCAAAAATCTCTTTCTATAGTTACTATTAAGTAGTGATCATGGAGGAGAATTTGAAAATAAACTTTTGCAAATTTTTGTGATAAAAATGGTATTTCACATACATTTTCTTTTCCTAGAGCACTCCACAAAATGGAGTTGTAGAAAGAAAGAATAGAACATTACAAGAATGTGCTAGAACAATGTTATGTGATAGTAATTTACCAAAATATTTTTGAGCAGTTTGTCTCAACAACATGCTATATTTTAAATAGAATTTTATTAAGACCTATTTTAAACAAAACATCATATGAATTATTTTATAATAAAATTCCTAAAGTTTCATATTTTAAAGTTTTTGGTTGTAAGTGTTTTATATTAAATACAAAAGACAATTTAGATAAATTTGATTCTAAATCGATGAAGGAATTTTTGTCGGATATTCTAATCATAGTAAAGTATATAGAATATATAATAAAAGAACCTTAGTCATTGAAGAATCTATGCATGTTTTTGATAAAAATTTAATAAAAACACCTTCTATTTCAAGTAATGATGATGATTTAATTGATACTATTCATGATACTCCTATGTTAGATATTTCAAAAGATGAAAATTTACAAAATGAATTACCAAAGAGTTTTGTAGAAGTTAAAAATCATCCACATGATTTGATTATTGGAAATATATCGATAAAGTATCTACTAGATCTCATTTTAATTTAATAGTTCATGTTGCATTTGTTTGAAATAGAACCTAAAAATGTTAAAGAAGCTTTACTTGATAATTTTTGGATAGAAGCTATGCAAGATGAATTAAATCAATTTATAAGAAATAATGTTTGGGATCTTGTACCTAGACCACAAAATAAATCCATTATAGGAACAAAATGGATTTTTAGAAATAAATTAGATGAATTGGGACAAGTTGTTAGAAATAAAGCTAGATTAGTTGCACAAGGTTATAATCAAGAAGAAGGAATTGATTATGATGAAACTTATGCTCTGTTGCGTTTAGAATCTATTAGAATTTTACTTGCATTTGCATGCTTTATGAATTTCAAACTTTATCAAATGGATGTTAAAAGTACATTTTAAATGGTTTTATTAAAGAAGAAGTTTTTGTAGAACAACCTCTGGTTTTGAACATGAAAAATTTTACGATCATGTTTATAAACTTAAAAGGCTTTATATGGTCTTAAACAAGCACCTCGTGCATGGTATGATAGATTAAAATCTTTTCTTTTAACATCGGTTTTGAAATTGGAAAAGTTGATTCTACTTTATTTATTAAGAAAATAAATAAAGATATATTATTAATACAAATATATGTAGATGATATAATATTTGGTTCTACTAACAATGATCTTTGTCAAGAGTTTGCTAAGACTATGCAGGAAGAATTTGAAATGAGTCACATGGGTGAACTAAACTTCTTTCTTGGACTTCAAATCAAACAAATGAAGGAAGGAATTTTTATCAATCAAAATAAATATGCAAAAGAACTACTTAAGCGTTTTGGGATGGACAATACAACTAGCAAACCAACACCAATGAGTACTACAACATCACTTGACAAAGATGAAAATGGTAAGAATGTTGATCAAAAGCTATATCGAGGTATGATTGGATCACTTCTTTACATTCTGACTAGTAGACCGATATTATGTTTAGTGTTTGTTTATGTGCTAGATTTCAATCTAATCCTAAAGAATCACATCTTAAAGCTGTTAAAAGAATTTTTAGATATCTTAAAGGTACTTGATTTTGATTTATTTTATCCAAAGAATAGCACATTTGATTTGTTATCATATAGTGATCTTGATTTTCTTTGGATGTAAATCGATAGAAAAAGTACAAGTGGTACATGTTATTTTTAGGACATTCACTTGTATCATGGTTTAGTAAAAGCAAAATTCGGTATCATTATCAACAAGCTGAAGCGAGAATACATTCTTTGCTAGTTTAGCATGTACATAAATTTTATGGATGAAACAAACACTATCGATTATGGCATAGTTTGTTCCACATCTTCTATAATGTGTGACAATTCTAGTGCAATTAATTTATCTAAAAATCCTATTCAACACTCACGTACAAAACATATTGATATTAGACATCATTTCCTCATTGATCATGTTCTTAAGGGAGATATTATATTAGAATTTATATCTACTAATAAACAAATAGAGATATTTTAACAAAACCTTTAAAAGAAGATATTTATGTTAAATTAAAAGAGAATTAGGTATATGTTCAATTCTGATTTAAATTAATTTTTAAAATAAGTACATATGTTTATTAGTCGACTAACAACTTTACTAGTCGACTACATGCACAATCATTCATATAATTTTTATTCTGTTAACATCTTATTAGTGGACTATATATTTAGATTAGTCGACTACTAGCTTTCAAAATAGAAACATATATTACGTTAGATGCAGATTAGTCGACTACTAGAGAATTTAGTCGACTACTCGACTATTACGAAAATATTGTTATTGGATCTGTTTCTTTTTAACCCAAACCCACTATCCAATAACATAAGTTACTTTAGATCTCAACCATACATCCAAACATCTTTAATCCTAGCCCTAGATTTATTTTCTTATGATTTAAATCTCAACATTTCATTCAATTTTTACTTTTAATCCAAGCCCTTCATTTAATTTTAACCCTAACAAAACTACTCCCACTTATTCTTACCCATTTCTCCCGTTCCCACTCTTCCAAAAACCGAAATCTCAGTTAGGGTATTCTCTCCTCAACTTAGGGCATCATCCAACTTCATTTCCTCCTTCAAATCTTCAACTTTTCTTCACTTTTTCCAGTTCCAGGCATCATTAGTCGACTACTAGAGAATTTAGTCGACTACTCAGACCCGACAGCCACTTTTCTTAGTATTTTGATCAATTACATCTCTTGGTAAGTCTTCTCCAACTTCTTCTTTCTTTCAATTATGTCTAGATCAAAGCGTTCTCGCTCAGGACCTTCTCAACCTGTAGAAGATTACACTATTTATCTTAAAGATCCTAGTCTTTTAGATACTTTTAAAGAAATGCACTCTTATGATATACTTCCTGGTCGATTTATTAAATATGAAGATTTTGCACTTCATAATTTACAAGGATATTTTGCTAATGTTGGATTAGATCAACTCTTTTCTTCTGAAAATCAACAACCATATTATCCACTTCTTATCAAGCTTTTCTACACAAATCTCACACATAAAAAACTTGATGATGGAGAATGTCAAATAGATACTTTGGTTAAAGGAAAAGAAATTTCCTTTTCTCCTAGACTTCTAGGAAAAATATTGAAAATTCCTAATAGAGGAATTAGTCTTGAAGATGTTTCCATGGATGATGAAGATATCATGCAAAACTTAATTTTCCTACCCGGTCAAGGAGGAACATTGAATCACTCTCAAAAACTTCGACCCCTTCCTCGTTTTATTACTAGAATTTTAGCCTATAATTTATTTCCAAAATCAGGAAGCTTTCATTTCATTTCTTTGGAATTGGCTAAAGCCCTATATGCTATTATGGCTAATATTCAAGTCAATTGGGCTGAAGTTTATTTCGACAATTTTATTCACATTCCTTATAGAAGATTTCTACCTTTTGGAGCCTTTTTGACTACCATTTTCAAAGCTTTTTAGGTGTGGATTTAGATTACGAAACATTCATCCTTCGATCGGTTGAGTTCTTTGATTCCAATGCCCTAACTAGGATGAAAATACCCAATTTCAAACTTCGAACAACAACAAGCGAAGATGAACACGCCCAACCTCAAACTCAAGATATTCCTCAGTCTTCACAACAAGGTGACTCTTCTTCCGACCATATTCCACCACGGTGCAATCGAACCATCTTGCTTCTGGATGCACAATACAACACCTTATCATTTCGCATCCTAAACTTAGAAGCGAGTCAAAACATGATTTTCGATCAAAACATCAACATTATGAACAACCAGCGTGAAATGATGGAGAACCAACAACCGATGATCGCATTATGTTTGAAGACTTCAGCGAAAACTTGAGTCAACCTTTCCACCACGGGACCTCGATACTTAGGATTATGTTCTTTAACTTAACTTGATTTCCTTAGCTTCTTGTTTGTAGACTATGTGTTTTAAAACTATGTGTTTATTATTCATGACTATGTGTATGTTTAAAGACTATGTGTTTTCAGCATATGTTTGCATTTATGTTATAGACATGCATGTTTCTATTAAGTTAGTTAGTATTTGTTTTATATATTCAGTTATTGCTTTTCTGGCAAGCATGTGCTTACCTATTTGGATGGGTGTGTGAAATATTTTATTGCTTATCTATTTCTTCTTTTTGTTGATAACAAAGGGAGAAAATTTGATAAGTATGATATTATGTGTAAGTATGTTTTATATCTGGGGAGGAGTTTTAGTTTTATTCCATTGCATATATGCATATATCTGGGGGAGTAATTCTTAATTGATTGTTATCATCAAGGGGAGAATGTTGATTTATATATTCTCAAGATTATATTTTGATGATAACAATATGTGTTCTATATATATGTTTTGTGTGGTATAACTTGTTGATGCGAGATATCATATATATCAAATCTGAACTCAAGGCATTATGGAGTATTGAAGATGAAAAGCAAGATGAAATACAAAGAACAATGTAATTTTCTCTTCTCCTAGACTTCTAGGAAAAATATTGAAAATTCTAATAGAGGAATTAGTCTTGAAGATGTTTCCATGGATGATGAAGATATCATGCAAAACTTAATTTTCCTACCGGTCAAGGAGGAACATTGAATCACTCTCAAAACTTGACCCTTCCTCGTTTTATTACTAGAATTTTAGCCTATAATTTATTTCCAAAATCGGGAAGCTTTCATTTCATTTCTTTGGAATTGGCTAAAGCCCTATATGCTATTATGGCTAATATTCAAGTCAATTGGTGAAGTTTATTTCGACAATTTTATTCACATTCCTTATAGAAGATTTCTACCTTTTGGAGCCTTTTTGACTACCATTTTCAAAGCTTTTCGTGTGGATTTAGATTACGAAACATTCATCCTTCGATCGGTTGAGTTCTTTGATTCCAATGCCCTAACTAGGATGAAAATACCCAATTTCAAACTTCCAGAACAACAACAAACTGAAGATGAACCTGCCCAACCTCAAACTCAAGATATTCCTCGGTCTTCACAACAAGGTGACTCTTCTTCCGACCATATTCCACCACGGTGCAATCGAACCATCTTGCTTCTGGATGCACAATACAACACCTTATCATTTCGCATCCTAAACTTAGAAGCGAGTCAAAACATGATTTTCGATCAAAACATCAACATTATGAACAACCAGCGTGAAATGATGGAGAACCAACAACCGATGATCGCATTATGTTTGAAGACTTCATGAGAAAACTTGAGTCAACCTTTCCACCACGGGACCCTCGCGATACTTAGGATTATGTTCTTTAACTTAACTTGATTTCCTTAGCTTCTTGTTTGTAGACTATGTGTTTTAAAACTATGTGTTTATTATTCATGACTATGTGTATGTTTAAAGACTATGTGTTTTCAGCATATGTTTGCATTTATGTTATAGACATGCATGTTTCTATTAAGTTAGTTAGTATTTGTTTTATATATTCAGTTATTGCTTTTCTGGCAAGCATGTGCTTACCTATTTGGATGGGTATTGTGAGAAATATTTTATTGCTTATCTATTTCTTCTTTTTGTTGATAACAAAGGGAGAAAATTTGATAAGTATGATATTATGTGTAAGTATGTTTTATATCTGGGGAGGAGTTTTAGTTTTATTCCATTGCATATATGCATATATACGGGGAGTAATTCTTAATTGATTGTTATCATCAAAAGGGGAGAATGTTGATTTATATATTCTCAAGATTATATTTTGATGATAACAATATGTGTTCTATATATATGTTTTGTGTGGTATAACTTGTTGATGCGGATATCATATATATCAAATCGAACTCAAGGCATTATGGAGTATTGAAGATGAAAAGCAAGATGAAATACAAAGAACAATGTAATTTTCTCTTCTTTACTTAGAATATATTGTACAAGCCTTGATCACACACACACATGCATATTTAGAACACACTAACACATGCTTAGTGTGTTGGTTAATTATAGAAATCCCTATATTAACCATTAGAGTTTTAAAGTTTAAAACAATTCATTAATAAACTTTTTAAGTTGAGTAGTCGACCAATTCAAACTATAGTCGACTAATTACTTAATTTAATGAATATATAAGTTTACGTAAGTTTACAGTTAGTTAGGCCAATCTTTGTTAATAGTCGACCAATGAAAACTTAAACAATTTTCGAGAATCGTAAGTTTACAGTTAGTCGACTCTTGTGCATATATAGTCGACTACCCAGTTAAAACATACACCCGGACTTTACGTCATTACAGTTAGTCGACTAATAAAAATAGTAGTCGACTACTAATGCTTGAATTGCTTTTAGAATCTGTAAACCGCATTAGTCGACTAATCGATATAGTAGTCGACTATATATCTGATTTTATAGGACTTCGAATTTGAATTTTCAAGCGTTTTTAACAGTTTTCTTTGATTTGAATGGGTGTTTTTCATGAGATATAAATGGTAAAACTTGAGAAAAAGAATCTGAAATTCTCATATACATGAACTTGAATTTTTGAAAAGAAAAGTGTGTGTTCAAAGATTCAAAAGCAAAAGCTGTTCTTGACATTCAAAAGAGAAAATATTTTTGAGATTAAAGAAATTCCTAAGCCACTCGCATATCATCTACACATCAAGGCTTATAGGATCTTGTACGGTGTTGTTTTCAAAGGAGATTCTCGGGTGTGAGAATTGTGGATCTCGAGTTTGAGATTGTTGCAATTTGCATGGTCTTGCAAATTGGTGGGTTTGATTCTTTGATTTTGTAAGGGTATTTTAAAATCATAGTGGAAACTCTCAGCGGGATTTGCTTGGGAATTTGGATGTACAGGGAGGTGGAACCAAGATAAATACTTGTGTTTGCGATTGTGAATTTTCTGTATTTGTGCTATCTTTTTGCAATTTATAATCCATCTTGCATAAAATTTTATAAAACACTATTCACCTCCCCTCTAGTGTTTAAGTGTGATCAGATCCACGATCCTACAGCTTCTGCTTTTTTTAGTTTATATTCCTTGTATCTTTGATGATGATCATTAAGCACATTGCCACCAAGCACCTTAACTGCTTTTTAAGCAGTTTGTGATATTTAATTATCAAATTGTTATTTTCAACAGCTTATATAGGTTACTTTTATAAGTTGCTTTTATAAGCAACTTATTATAAGCTCCAACAATACACGCAGACCTAAGCAATTATACACGTCACTTGTTTTTCATAGCATTTATTTACAATAAGTTATTTAAAGTTAACATACTCTCTATCATGCAAATGTGATTGTTTTTACCCATGATATTTACATGCTAATAGTAGAGCTTTCTAGCTATTAATATTTGTTAAATTTATTGTTAAACCTGTCTCAACTCTAATTTAAAGTAGAATTAAGATAAGCTTATAAATTGTTGGTAGATTTAATTGTCAATTTAACAAATATTAATACTTAAAAGTATTATAATTTGCTGTAGGTGTCATAGAAGCGCTTGGGTGAAAGTTTTCATGTTTGCATGATTGAGGATACTAATTTTCGACTTTAAATAACTTAGGATATATAAATTCTAAGAAAAATAAATGAGGATCTATATGAGGTATACAAATGCTATTTAGACAAAAAATCATGCATTATTTGGGTTTTAAGGGTTTTGTTTCTTAACCCAATGTTCTATTCTAATTTATTTTGAAACCCATCCACTTTCAAAATCACTCATTCGCCTAATGGTTCTCAATCCAATTGTTTTAAACCCAAAAACTATATTTAGTCATTGCTTGTACAATATTCCATAAAAATTTAACTTTCCAAAATACCCTTCTCTACACTTGAAAAAAAACATATGCTTCTTAGTTCTTCACTCTTTTTCTTGCTCCCAACTCAATACACCATTTTGTGGTGGTTTGTGGTTGTTTCATGGTCCATGGTTTCATCCTCTGTCCAATCTCCAACTAGCAGAGATTTGCGAGAGATGGAGTGTGTACAATGAAGCCTGCAGATTTGAAGACTTTGCCGCAATGAGTTAACGGTGAAGGTAGAGTTTGAAGGAGATTTACGAGAAGTTATTAAGATTCACGTGGTGTAATAATTTGATCATTAATTTTACTAGTTAATGAGTACTTGAAGAGGGGTCAGTGAGATATTTAGACCATGCATGCTTTCCAAGGATCTTGGGATGGAAATGTAAGATATTCCTCATTTATAAATAAAGAAACTAGTGTAGAAGGGATTCAAGTCTCCCATCTTACAAAATTGTCATGTGTTCCATTCTAAACATGTACATAATCTTATAAAAATTGACATGGGGAAATCTAATCCTATCTTAAATGAAGAATCATCATCAAATTATGCATGAATAGAAAATTCTAATAATCAAAATTTGATAATCTTAAGTAATCATTTTTTCGAAGATAATGTTAATGGTTTTACATTGAAACCACATTTACTTTTACTCAAATTGCTACTTACCACATTTGAAGTTTTTTTTAGAGATTAATGGTTATCATTGACATATGAGGGGATTTTCCTCATATACGCTTAGGTGGCACAACTCCACCAAGTGTATGAGAGAGAATAACGTAGGAGAGAGAATGCCTCTTATTTTATTAAAATCATACTTGGTGGAGATTGTGCCACGTCAACGTATATGAGGGAATCCCCTCATATGTTAATGATACCCATTAATCTCTTTTTTTATCAATAACACCTTTACTTACTAACATGTTTGCAATGTCACAATTATTGTAGGTTTCAGCCCGAAAACACGTGAAATGATCATTTTACCCTCACCCGAAACACATGCAAAGCAAGTGTGTCCAATCAATTATAAAAAATAAAGATTTTTCCCATTTTAGTCCCCCAAATCTTTCATGTTTTGATATTAGACCCCAAAATGATCACATTTTGAAATTAGTCCCCCAAATCGATGCGAGAGGAGGGAGGGAAGGTTGAGGGGAGGAGAGGTTAGGGTTTGGGGGAGGAGTGAGTTTTTTTTTCTTGGATTGGAAGGAGGGAGGAGGATTAAGGGGAGATGAGGTTAGGGTTTGGGGATTGGGAATTAGGGTTTGAGAATTTGGGCTAGGGTTTGGGAAGTTGGGTTAGGAGATTCATGGTTGAGAGAGAGAGAGAGAGAGAGAGAGAGATTTGAGGGACTAATTTCAAAATATGAAAGATTTGGATGACTAATATTGAAAAAACCCTTAAGTTTATAATTAATTAGGACACACGTGCAAAGCACGTCTCTTAATAAGGGGTAAAATGGTCATTTCGCATATTTTTAGTCTAAAAACTGCAATAGGTGTGACATTGCAAACATGTTAGCAAGTGAATGTGGTATTGATTAAAAAAATTAAAGATGGTAAGTAGCAATTTGGGTAAAAGTAAATATGATTTTGATGTAAAACCCTAATATTAACTAAACCATAACTATCTATAATTTAAAAAGTTCTATTTTAGCAAGTTTAGAGAAACGTAAGTTATGATAGGGAACTATAAATAACATCCTAAAGATCTAAAAAAAATACAAACAACCCCCAAAAATACTCTAAATTGCAAAGAACCGTCTCAAAAACTTACAAATTGCAAACAAACCTTTAAAATTCAAAAACTATAAACAACCACCTCACCTGAAAATTTCAAAAATTATAAAAAAGCCCCTAAGAACTTTGTAAACTACATACTAATCTCTTTAAAAATAAAAAAACTACTAAAAGCAACCCCTAACAAATCTATAAATTACAAACCAACCCTCTAAAATATAAAAATTACAAACAAATCCATAAAAATCCAAAAGCACAAACAACCATTGGAAAATATGAAATTGCAAACACCCATTAAACAATTTGAAAGTTGCAAAGAAATTCTTAAAGTTTAAAAATTATAAAAAACATCTTGAAAAATTTCAAATGTACAAATAAACTCCTGAAAATCTCCCCTGGGTAATTTACCCACTCATGTGAAAAAGTCGATCAAACACTATTAGGGTCTTTCGATAAAATCTTAAAGTTAAAGAGGGTTTATTGATAACCTGTAAACTTAAGGAGGCTTTTCTGATATTTTGAATCGTTTGGGGGGTTATCTGGCAATCATCTAAAGTTAAGGGGATTTTTATCTTCTTTTTCTGATATTTAGCCAAAAAATAGAAGAAAAGGAAATCAGAGATGCGATAATCAACTCCGACCCGATCCGAGACGGATCTTAAATCCAAGCCTCCGTCGGTGCCCAAAAATCTTCGAATTCAGCATGGCCGACGGCGGAGGCGGCGGCGCCACCGGCCCCTCCTCCTCCTCCTCCTCCGCTCGCTTGGACGGCGCCTTCCTCCTCCAGCTCCTCCGAAACCCTCCTCAACAATCCCATCCAAACCCTAATCCTAACCCTAACCATCATCGTCATCAGCATCAACCCCTCCCCCATGAAACCCTAGCCTTCAACCCCCAACGAGACCCCGCCGTCGCCGCCGTTGGCCCCACATACCCCTTCGCCCCCCACGCCTTCCTCCGCCCTCAGCGGCAGCCGTCTCCTCCTCCTCCTCCTCCTCCTGGATTCTCCGGCGACCACCGCCACTGGGCCCCACCCGGCTTTCCTCCCCAGTTCTCCACTAGCCCGCAGCAGCGAGATGGGATCAAAACCCTAAATCTTGAACCTAGAGTTGGAGGCCGAGGAGGCAATAATAACCACTGGCAGAAGGCTAATTCAATGCATCCGGAGCATAGAGTACCGGTCCAAACGTCTGGAACACAGCCGGAGCATGTTAGTAGCTTCAATGCACAGTCTTTAAAGCACAATGCAGATAGAATCAGGGGAGGGTACAACCAAAGGGAAGGAAATTACACTCAAGGAGGAACTTCACTCCATCGTCAGCAGCAGCAGCAGCAGCGAAAACACCTGTTCGATAAGTCTGGAGGTGGTATGAGAGGAACTTATTATATGTCTGAAGAATCAGTTAGAGAAAGGAATTTTCAGCAACAAGATGGTTTTGGGTCGTCAAGGAGGAGTTCAAAGGGTTCCGATGATTTGCCTGGCAAGTTAGAGGAAGCATTGGTGCTTAATGATGATAGTACTGAAGTTAGTGTTGAATCACATTCCAAATCTTGAGGGGTAAGGTAAAAATTGTACCTTTACTCCTGTAGTAAGCTTAAAAGCTTCCAAATTTATATTGCCATGCAAGAATATCATGGAATGTAGCTAATAGTAAATACTTGCAGTAGTGTTGATTTTAATTAAAAAACACATGTCTTCACTTATGAGGTTTGCAACACTTGTTTTCGTCATGATGGTAATCAATAGGACTAAAGTTATTATATTGCTGATTGCTTTAAATGGTATGAGCTCATAAATACAGTTTGTAGTTGTGGACTCAATAGGAGAATATTAATATGATATCTATTGGATAAATATTTTTACTTGCAACTTTTAAAAATGTCATTTATCTATACTTAATCCTTTTCCTTCCCTTTTTTCCGAGTAGTCAAATGACTCCTTTGAATAATTTAATCCAAAACCAAGCATTCAAATTTACTAAAAATAGTATTCAATTACAACACCTAAGAAGAACTTCAGATGATGTATATCCCTGAAGGAGAACGACGCGAGGGCTTCGATATGGAGGCGAGAAATTATCGACGGCTTGGCAGAATGATGTTGAAATCCACGATGAATAGTGGAATTGGGCTGTTTTGCGATTTTTGATAACTAGCTAGTCCTCACACCTAGGGGCCTCAGACTCAAGGGCTTCACACTTTGAAGAGGAAAATTACATGCCGAAGAATACCTCACATGTTCAAGAGAGAATTCTCAAACTCAATTTTTTATGTATCAATGTATTTTCCTCATGGAGGATTGTATCTCTTATTTATAGAAAAAGAAAGTAACTGATACTTATGGAAGCAAATAAAAATCCTAATCAAATCAAAACATGCGATCAAGGTTATCGATAGCGAATAGTGTCGCGTAGCGGTGATGCACCGCTATTTAGGGCTATTGCGGTAAAATAGCGGCAAAAAGCACAAAATTAAATAGCGGTCTAATTTAGTTGTGTATAAATATTCAAAAAAATAAGAAAAATTAAAGAAAAATCTAGAAAATCTAAAAGTGCATATTTGATGATTTAAAGAGATCCTAAGCAAAAAATAGACATGTAATTATCACATAATATCGAAGACAACTGGAGGAGGGGTCGAAGAGTCGTCGTCTTCGAGAAGATGAGCTGAGCGGTGAGAGGACTGATGGGAGGAGATCCAGATGGCGGATGTCTTTGTGGCGGTGAGAGGAGGTGTTGAGGAGGTGCCGGAGGTATGGGAGACAACGAAGAAGCGCCAAAAGTCGCGGGATCACGATGGGAGGCGGCGGTGTTTTGGGAGGGTTAGGGTTTTAGAGTTGGATCGCGGCGAGGAGAAAAAGCGATTGGCAATGACTTAAAACATCGGGTCTTCCGAATGCGGGTGGGTTAATTTAAAAAAATAAACCTAAAAACGCTTTAAAATAGCAGTCAAAAAGCGGATTTTACCCATAATCGCCCGCTATTCACCGTTATGGCCTGCTATTGGCCGTTTTTGCGAGCAGAAAGCGCATACTTCCTAATATATCACTGCTATTGAGCGATAGCGTTGCAGAAGGGGCTGCTAACGCTATTAGCGTCGCTATTTACCGTTATTTATAACAGTGCATGCGATCAAAAAAATCCTAACTAAACTAGAAAGAGATCTCAAAAATCCAGTCGTAAAGAAATTTTAACTAAATAAAGATTACATGGAATCAAATTAAATATTACTAAAATAAAAATTATTCTAATAGATCTTAAATCTTTTGATGAACGGTTGACGATCGTCCTGCATCAAATCTCCCCTTGTTAGAGAAAACTCAACCTCAAGTTTTATAGTGGGAGAGTGTAATGTTTAAGTTGATCGGTGAGAAGAATTTCGTCGTAGATTGCAGGATCTTCGACATGCGCGGTACAACTCGATATTGAGTTAGTGGTGGAGGGTCTGGAATAACGAACTCAATAATCAGAGTACCTGGGTAGGGAGTATGCATTGCATATCTATCTTAAATTTGGGTTCTAGGCTTGACTTGATTTTGGGCTCTGGAGTCGATTCGAGCTTTGGATTTGGATCAACATTCGGCTCAATTTCTGCTTCCAGCTTAAGTTTCGACTCTTGTTTAGGTTCAACTTCAGGCTTGAACTTTGAATCAATTTTCTGACGTGGTTCAGCTTCTTGCTCGAGCTCAAGTTCTGTCTTTCGCTGAGGGTTAGGCTCTGAATCAATACTTTGCTCCAATTTTTCTTCTAGCTCAAGCATGGGCTCTGAGTCAATCTTCTGATTGGTTCTTCTAGTTTTAGTGTAGACTTCGGCTCTGAATTGAATTCAAGTTTCGACTGCGAGTCCATATATGGCTGGAGTTGAGGCACTCGTGTTAGCTTTGGTTCAGGTTTTGAAATGAAAATATCTTCTAGATGGACTACAAGAGTACCTCCTTTTCATAAGATCTTTCATAAATTTCCATAAGCGGATACATGAATGAAAGGAATAATTTCTAGACCATCATTTTTGCTTCTCTCTTGAGCCTACACAACATGTAAATACATTTCAGATCGACATATTGTAGATAGAAAATATATTTTCTATATTGAAAATTCGGACTTCAAAATCATAGGGCTCCTCATATCTATTAAATCCATAAAAATAAGCTAGAGTACCAAATTATAATGGATTGAAATCATACCCTTATGAAGGAGGTAGCGGTATTTTACTCTTGATAATCGTGGATCTTTCGGCTCTGATACAAATGATGGGGAGTGGGCGGGGGCTTTGATTTGGAGGCGAGAAATTGTTGATGGCTTGGCGGAATGATGTTGAAATCCATGATGAACTGTTTTGTTATCACTATTCATGGATGAATAGTACTGTTTTGATAACTAGCTAGGCCTCATACCTAGGGACCTCACATCCAAGGGCTTCACATCTCGAAGAGGCAAATCATATGTCAAAGAACACCTCACATGCTCAAGAGAGAATTCTCAGACTCAAGTTTTTTATTCATCAATGTCTTGCTCATGGAGGATTACATCTCTTATTTATAAAAAAAGAAAACAACTAAACACATATTGAAGCAAATAAAAATCCTAATCAAATCAAAACATGCGATCAAATAAAATCCTGACTAAACTAGAAAGAGATATCAAAATCAAAACCTAAAGAAATCTGAAATCGTAACTAAACTAATAGATTACTTGGAATCAAATCAAATATTACTAAAATAAAAATTACTCTAATAGATCTTAAAATCTTTTGATGAACGGTCCACGATCATCCTGCATCAATCCTTTATGAGATTTAGATCTAGTTCGGAAATAAGTATTCTCCTATTTTCTGCATCCCATTTCTCTGCTGAGAGGCTAGAGAATTAAGGATGGGAAAGGATTGCATTAGAGTGATGGGAGGATTGAGGGGAGTTGGATAGAGGAGAATGAGGGAAGGTGATTGGGTAGAGGAAGGGGTGAGGAGAGGGTGGGAAGGGATTGACGGATATGGTTTTTTTTTGGGGTCGGGGGGTGGGGGGGGTGTTGGCTTGGGGGTGATGGGTTATCCATTATTGACTGCGCTATAGGTGAGGGAGGGAGAACCACTAACTCAGACTGATTTATTTTATTGAATGGTGAACCCGCCCCGTGTTAGATTTTTAATTAGAAAACACTTATGTAGATTTCTGGGGACCTATTCCAAACGCATGTAATTAGGGGAATCGGTATCAGAAAAACCCTTTGTAGATTCATAACTTTTACCATGAGAGTGTTGAAACCTTTAGTATGTAGTAACATGATTACTTAAGTATGTGAGGCAGGGTTGTGGAATGTAATGCTAAACTATTATGAAAACTATCGAGTTCTTTATCTTCCCATGTAGTTTGTAGAGATCTGATGTTCTCAGTTGGAAAATATGGACATTGACGCAAGTAAAATTCTCGGTGACACATTAATTTGAAATAAAAATGGGTTGTGGTTTTGATTTTTAGCAGTGGTTCACGCTTAGCTAAACAGTCAGGGTCAATAGTATTACTGTTCTTGCCTTGTGCATAAATGGTGTAACGTGCTACTCTAGTTCTAACCATTGGTGTTGTGACTTGGAATTAATTAAGCATAAAAAAGCTAACCAATATCATCCTGTTTAAAATAAACCTGATAAAACCAAAATCAAGATCAAATAGAGAAAGGCTTGATAGTGATATCTCGATTACAATGATGGTGTAGCCGTGTAGGATTCACATCTCAAGCACACGTGAGAACTTAATTATCACTAGAACAATAATGAGCTTACTCTTGCATGAACTTTCTGTTGTATAACATCTTGCTACTCATGTGGGCTTATTTTATTTTTCACCTCAGGATGTCAGATTAGATTTGTTCAGAGGACACTACGTTTCAAGCCAGCGAGTGAGGATCCGCAGAAGAGAATTGGAATGCCGCTATGACATAGACGGCATGACACCCTTATTCCTTGCAATTTATAGATCTCTGATACCAGCAGATGAGGAAAAAGAAAAGCAGAAACAATTATTAGTCTCTTTGCGGAAGTTGGTCAACAAGGAATGGTCTGATGCTGAGCTACACCTATATGGATCATGCGCCAATTCATTTGGTGTCTCTAACAGTGATATTGATATTTGTCTCGCAATTGACGATAGCAAAATGAGCAAGTCTGAGATTTTGTTGAAACTGGCAGATATTTTAGAGTCAGACAATCTCCAAAATGTGCAGGTAGGTGTGTACAATGCTTGGGCTCATCTGACATTGCTGATACTAGATTTTCTTGGCATGGTTCTTTATACAAAAAGGAAGAATTACATGGTATATGCAGCATGTATTTCTAGCTTTTGATCTTAAATATTCTTTTTATGGAATTTTAATATATTTAAAGTCGTATATGAAATAATACATGAGATCTCTCTGTTTTTTTTCCACAATCCTAATTGGATGGAGATTCTGTTTGATGGGTTGCTTTTCCAGAATCTTAATTAGTTAGGTCTTCCAATTTTCAATCCTTTTTAATTAGATTGGAAATGTTGATACACAAGATTTCTTTTTAAAGTCTTACGCGAAGTGGATACACAAAATTTCTTTTTTTTCCTCATAATCGTAATCAGATGGAGATTTTGGTTGATGGGGCTTCCCTAGAATCTTAATTAGATAGAGCTTCTAATTTTCTATCCTTTTTAATTAGATATAAATGGTAATCCTATGGTTTTTTATTATTTTAATTAATTAATTTACTGTGTGAAGCACTATGAGTCTCCATATTCTAGGGTAAGATTCTAATTTTTGGTGTGTGCACAATAAAATGTCTCTGCTCTAGTGATACTAGTAGACATATTCATGAAAAGAAGTGAAAAGTAAAGAATCTTAGCATCTTGTTGGTAATACAATCCAATGTTCATGTTCATAAAGTTATTCTCTGTTACATGGATACTTCTATCTGAAGCCGTACCATTACCCACCACGTATCCGTACCCGCAGCCAAACTTCTTTGACACTTCTTCAATATATGCATAAGTTTATTTGGGCTTGTACTCAATTATATAATACATATTCAATTTACAACATAAGTCATTCAAATTCTTGGACGATATATCCTACACTTCACATCCTCTTCTTGAGAAATGTTGGACACCGGTCAGGTTCATTTCAGTCCATACCCAGTTCAGAAATATGGTTTAAAAGGCCTGTTTGGATATCAAGTCACCAATTTATAATCTACACAAATGGAAACATGAAAATGCTGTAGGAATTTTAATTCTCATAACATGTGGCCGAGAATACAATATTGATCTCACGTAAATTATTAATTTTAATACATATAAATATACATATACATATACATACTTAAATATAGCCGTGTCCCTGTACCCTACCTTTTACAAATTTGCCAAGTCCCGTACTGGTACCCGCACCGCACCCGTTTCCATGCAACTTAGGTTATTATTCTTTAAGTTTCTTTGAGTTTGAGCTAACTGGTGGGATGTGCCTTTGTTAGTTGTCTGGCAGAATTTTTAGTAATTTTTATTTTCTACACTGAAGAATAATGGAAAAAACTGATATCTATATGAAAAGGTAGATAATAAACTGTAATTTCAGTTATGGTGCTATTTGGGCATACTTTACCTGTTTCTCATGTAATAGTTCAATTGATGTAGGCACTAACTCATGCTAGAGTGCCTATTGTGAAGATGATGGATCCTGTGACTGGTATTTCTTGCGATATATGCATCAACAATCTTCTAGCTGTTGCTAATACAAAGCTCCTTAGGGATTATGCACAAATAGATGAAAGATTACGGCAATTGGCTTTTATTGTGAAACACTGGGCTAAGTCCAGGGAGTGAATGAAACATACCGAGGAACCCTTTCTAGCTATCGTAGCTACAAATTTGATTATGCCGACTTTATGTGACAACTTTCATCTGTATCAAATAGTTCTGTTAACTTTGATTTAAATTGTGCTCCAGGTATGTATTGATGTGCATTCACTTCTTACAGCAGCGCAAACCTGCAATTCTTCCCTGTTTACAGGTCTGGAGTACATTTCCATTTTGTTATTTTGTTTGTTTGGAAGAATGAAGCTCTCCATACCTTATTGCATGCTGGATTAATTTGTTTGTTACCTTTATTATAAGCTATTTGACATGTGGAAATATTCACATACTTATTTCGACTTCATGACTATTAGTGTTTTACATCACAGATTCTCATCACAACGTTCTTCTTCATCTGCTAATTGTGAAAATGCTCCATGTCTACTGAAGCTGTCGGGTCACTACCTCTAATATCTATTAATACATGATCCTCTTAAATCTATAACAGCTTGTTAGACTTCAAATATACTAAACAATATAAAAGTCCTACAGACATAATTTACATATAATGTGCTTAGGTGGAGATAATGAATAAATATTTCTCAAATGATTAGAAACTTAAGAGTTAACATATGGGAAGAAAAAATTATTGTATAATTAAATCTCAATTCAACAAGCAGGCTGTGTTTGCTTTTCGATTTATACAATTTTTCTCTCTTTCTGATTCAACATTCAATCACTGTATGACAGGAGATGGAAGCAACTTATCTTACGAATGTAGATGGCGTTCAGTGTGCTTACTTTGATCAAGTTGACAGAATCCGTCATTTTGGTGCTCAAAACAATGAAAGCATAGCTCGCTTACTTTGGGGTTTCTTTCATTATTGGGCATACTGTCATGATTATACAAATGATGTCATATCTGTTAGTGCTGGACTGAAACATCAGGTAAGATTTCTTGATTTTGCTCAAAATAAGGCATGCCTAAAGTTTGACTTTAGTTGTATGTCTTTACTATTTTGTCTGTGAGTTTATGCAAACTGACTAGGGCGTCCCATCCCTCTATCGCAATCATGTTTCTTTCCAAATTTTGACAGCTGACGATATATTCTATGTAGCTAGTTTGAATCACGTGTATTTCTTAATGGGAGGTGAAGTGTTTCTTTGGTGATTGGTTCATTAATGTGATATGCATAGTTCATTGACAGTTGCTATTGTTGAACTTTTGTAGTTCTTTACAAAAATATTTTCTTGAAACTCCTCTATTCTAGTTTTTACATTCAGATTCTAACACATGTAAACTTCCTCTAGAAAAATGTCAGCTTGTTTTCTTTCCCAACAAACAGTGAATCATACTTAAAATGTTCAATACAAATTTCCGGCTTGATGCAGCTACAGTCACTTCCATCATGTTAGGTTTAGAGGTAGCAAAGTGCTAGAAACAAGCCATTAATACATATAGATTGCAGAAGTGGTGAAACATCAAGTGAAATTTCTACAATTTACCCAATAATATATTGCAGGTTGTAGGCCGTTATGTTTGAGATTTTATGACTACAGAGTTCCTCATACTCCCTTGATGGTTAAGGCTGTGGTCACAGGTTATCCTTATTTCTCTAGATGACCACAGGGTTTCCCCTATCTTAGTTAAAGAATTGGATCTTTACTACTTCAGTTTTTCACTTTGCTTACTTAAGTTGACAATTATATGTACGATGCCTACAGTTTGCTTTTCTTTGAAAAGATGCTGCAGCACTAGAATAACAGAAATTGCATGGCCACTAGTCACACCATCCTTTTAATATATTTAAATTAGGGAAATTAGAAAATATCTGCTTCATATGTATACCCTCTTTTGTAGGAAACAAATACCATTTTTTGAATGCAAATAGACAATCCCTAATCTATTTGCATCAGAATTTCTCATACTCGATTGTAAATCCCCACTTGAAATATGTACGATCTCGAAACCTCATATTTTAATGGAAATCGATTAGGGAGATTGTTGTGCTTAATAAAGGGCAGATTTCACAAAACCCCAAACTTTGGGCGTTTCTCCACGAAACCCCTTGATCTTTGTTTTCCAATTAACCCCCTAGCTTTCCCCAAGAAACCCCCTACCTTTAACATCGTCAGTCTTGAACCATAAAGTCCAAGGTTAGTGCACTTGTAGAGAACTGTATAATAGCTCTTGAACCACTAAAAATCTCTTGAATTGAATAGTTTGGATGAGGAAGCCATCTTGAAAAATTGACTTGAAATTTCACAATTCCTAATATGAGAAGCAAAGATTGAGGATAAATTTTAAGGGATTTCATGGAAACATTCCTTTTTGGGGGATGGGGTAGGGTTATAAAGCTTACCCTGTCCGGTGTTATCAGTGATTAGCCTGGCGTGGCGCTGGTCGAACAAGCAGCCCGCACCGTGCGGCGTTAGGCAACGCAGTAGCCTTTGGTGTCGCCAGTGGCGCCAGCACTCTCGTCGGGGCTCCTGCGTCGCCCGGGCTAAGTATTTGTGGGCTTTTGAGATGGGTTTGGTATGAAACCCATTGTTTGATAAACCCGTTTTGTAAAATGAACTGGATTTAATTTTAGGGTTTCATAAACCCGTCGCTCTCTCTCTCTCCCTCTCTCTCTCTCCTCTCTCACGTTGCTTGCTCCCTCCCTCTCTCTCCTCTCTCCGTCGCTGCTCCCTCCCAGACGACCCAGCGGCCGACGACCACCATATCTCCGTGAAATCGGGTTTTTTTTTCTTTTTCTTGTTTTTGAAAATAATTTACATAATTACATATTTACATCATGTAATACATCTAATACTCTTTCTTGCTAGTTGCTACTCCATTCTCCATCTTTTCTTGTTTAACCCGTAAAAAGAAAACATTAATTAGTAATTTAGTATAATTGTTGCTAATTGTTACTTCCTTTGCTAATTAGCAAATAGCAATTAAGAATGCTAACTAGAAAATTATAAACATGTAAATATGTAATTGTTACTTCCATTCTTCATCTTTTCATGCTAACTAGCAAATAGCAATTAAGAATGATAACTAGAAAATTATGAACAATCATGTTTGTTAATCTCTTAATTGTTACTTTAAAATTCATATTTTATATTTTAAATGAAAATACATATTTCATATTTGTTACTTTAAAAAGTCGATGAGCATGCTAACTAAGACTCTTTCGTGATTTAGTAGGTGAAATTATATTTCTTAGTCTTTTTATGTGAAAATTTATAAATATGTTGCTTATATGCTTGCTTGTTGTTGGAAAATATTTGTTTGAGGTGTGCGCCTCAATTCAGTGAGGCGCGCGCGTCGTTGTGCGCCTTGCACATGGTGCGCGTAAGGGGCCTTTGCACCCCGCATTGCGCCTTGCGCCTCGATAACACTGCTCTTAATAAACGGTAATGGTTTCATTTGAGACGTATCTCGTATCGATTTAGCATCCAGGAAGCTTGGTGGGCCTTTGGGCGAAGTTAATACTAGAGTTTTGCACTATGGAAGTTGTTTATGTGAGAGAGCCTTGGATGAGACTAGACCTTTGGGCCGAATTACGTAAATATCGTTTGTGCTTCTTGCTTGATATTGTTATATCTTGTCAGCTTGTTTGATCTGCGGGTTGTGAAGATTGGAGTAGGGATCGCCTATCCCTAACAAATGGTACCGGAGCCTTGTTTCGAGCGTGTTTTGCGACAGATAAAATTGAAAGTTTCGGCATAATGATGAAATTGAATGGTTTCAGTTGGCAAGTATGAAAGTCCAATATGAAAGATATTTTCTATTGCAAGGATCTACATGATCTTATCGAAGGAGATGAAGCCAAGCTAAAGGAGATGTTTGGCAAAGGATGAGAAAAATAACACAGGAAGACAATCTAGAGAGAGCACTCTACTGCTAAATTAGAGTATAACTTCCTCAAGTTTATGTCCAATCTTGAGGATCAAAACACGGGATAATTGAAAACATACTGAGTTACCTTTAGGGCTTGCAAACACTAAAACCGTCTCACTACCAATTTCCACTACCTGCGAAGAATTTGACATACACTTGACGAGTTCATTGTTCTGAAGAAGAAGACATTTGCATTGCTGAAATCCGATTGTCGAGCAAGCCTAACCTCAACTCTTATCTCTCTCTCTCTACGCCTCGAGTAAGCTGCAAGAATTTTTGTGCCCTATACTTCTTGTGACTTGCTGTTATAGGGCATAATGGTTAAATTAATTAAAACCCCATCACTTCTTTTCCTATTTTAACTGGATCTATATCCAATTGGAAATACTTTTCCTACTAGAATACAGGAAGTAGGTTGTGTTTTCTCTTGTCCTATTCCAAGTTAGTACCATAATGTTTTGCAGATGCAGATATGGCAGGTGATCTCAATCACAAGAAGTCTACATTAGGTGAGTTGTTCACTTTTGAAGGGGGAGCTGTGTCTTGGCAGTTCAAATTGCAGAAGTGCATCATTTTGTCTTGCGATGGATGCGCAATATACTGCAATTGCATAATCCGATTAATAGATAGTATGGTTGAGATGATTTCTGCAGGAGTTAGGCTTGCAGCAGCATGAATATATGGCTTTCAGCGATGGCTGTAGTGCTCTTGATTTGAGCAAGAATTTTACATACAGCTCCAAACCAAAACACATTGATGTGAGATATCTTAGACTTAGCGAAACTATTACGAAGCATGAGTTGAAGATGTAGAAGATTCACGCTGACAATAATCCAACAAACTTTAGGACTTTATGACTAAGAGTGTCGGTGATTGGCTGGTATGGACTCCATGTGAAGAGTCAAAACTTGGCATACTCCTCTCATTTGGCTGGAGGGGAGGATGTCGGGGGTGGACCCACTTATTAGGCGATCAATGAAGAGAGAAGGCCCAATCCACTTCTCGTAGTATAGTGGGAAAATAATTCCCAATTGGATACATGTTCCAATTAGAATAGGAAAAGAAGTTAGGGAATTTTAATTAATTTAATCATAGTGAAACATTGTACCCTCAAGTCGTAAGAAACATAGAGCACAAAAAGTTTCTGCACGCTATTGTAAACACAGAGTGATGAAGAGAAAAAAGAGAGTGGGAGAGAAAAATGAGGTACATGTTTGCTCGGTGATCAGGTATTGTTGGTGAGATGGATTTTATGATTTGTGCCCTAAAGGTAACTCTGTAATTTTCTCGATAATCTCTTGTGTTTTGATCCGCAAAATTGGGATAGACTTGAGGAAGTTGTATTCTGATTTAGATGTGGAATATTCTCTATATATTGCCTCGTGGACATAAGCAAGTTTATTGAACCAATTAGATCTATGCGTTTGCTTTTGTGTGCTATTTTCATTAGTGTCGTTATTTCGTTTGTTTGTGTTTATTCGCAGATAATTTTCATAGAATCCTAACAAATGGTATCAAAGCTCACAATGATGAATTCAGAGTCGAGATTGCAAGATAGAGACTAAGATTATGCAAAATCGAAGATTGGCTACGAGGATCAAGAGGAAGAAGACCAAGAAAATATGGAAATTTTGGGTGGATCTAGCAAAGATTTGATGATGCTTGGATTAGATTTGGATCTACATGTGAGTTTAGACAACTGGTGATGATATCTAATTTGCAAGAAGGTTGTTCTAAGCGACCCACCATCCAAATAATTAGCGGAGGCTGAGTGCGGTGGCAGCAGACGAACAAGCGAGGCTTTTATTTTAATGCGAGATCTCTTTCCTCAATCGCGTTTAGGAGAATAAAATAAACTGACTGTTTTTTAGTGCTCTGGATCGGTGATAGGCCGTGTTTTTGATGTTTTTTGTTTGCCAAGTGGGATTTATTTAAATCTATAATGAAAGACTCACATTGTTTTCTTAGTAGATTGGTAGATCCTAGATTGATTGAGGCGATCCAGGAATTGAACCTTATGTTGTTTGATGTTCAAGACACATTGGTTGAAGTGGATTGGGCAGATTCCATTGTTTGAATTCAGTTTTGGATGATTGAACGTCGATCGGATAAGTAGAAGATTGATGGATGATGCCGATGGTTCGCATGAGGTATGATTATACATCTCATGGTTAACGGACGGTCGTTACTTCTAAACATGGTGTGCTGCATGTCATAAATTATAGTGTCTTTGGAGTTGGCCATGGTGTTTGGATTGAATTGGAGCGTGGTGCTCGAAATGATCCAGAAATGTTTACCAAGGTGGAGCATAGTGTGGTCACAGTAGTCCAGGTTTGGCAGGTTGAGTGATAAAAGGTTCTTGTTTAGAAGACAATGATGATTTTATTCGTTTGTTCCCGAAAGGTGGAGCATAGCGCGTGCGAAGTATTTGTTTAATAAATGAATAGCAAAAATGTCACAGAATCTCCGGTTGTGTGAAGCTCGAAAACCGACTCGGCCGGTGTATGGTGGGAGATATGACCTATGGTTTCACGTGGAAAGTTGAGCTATATTCACATAGGTGTGGCTCAAATAGGAGCCAAGGTAGAGATCGTTGAGATGTGTCTCGTATCTGTTTAGTGTTTAGTGGGATCTTATGTTTGGTGGGCTTCTAGGCCAAGTTAGTGCTTGAGTTTTTTTTATCACACCACTATATAAGAGTCTTGTGAGAGTCTTGGATGAGATGAGGGCTTTGCATAGGATATAAGATGGTGTCTACGTATATTCATGTGAGGTTGAGCGATTAGAGATTCCCACCCGCTATGTAGTTCATGTGAGGTTGAGAGATATAAGAGATGAGTGATTCTTCTTGTATCTTGTCCTTCATTCATAGTGGATTTCTCGTATTGTTGTTCTGTGGATGTAGGTCGAGCTTGGTATATTGAACCACGTGAATCGCGTGTGTTCTTCTTCTTGCTTGCTATTATTACTATCTTGTGAGCTTGTTGTTTTGATCTTCGTGTTGCGGAGATGGGAATAGGGATCGTCTATCCCAACGGTTTCCTGCAAAGTACTATAGAAGTTCTTTTTAGATTCTTATTAGCTAACTGAGTTTTTTTTCCTACTGATGTAGTCTTGTCAAATTTAAACTATCCAGAATGATTATAATCCTTTAGGATGCTATCACTCACCTTGGAATGCTACTTCTATGGCAGCAAGCAATTGAAGGATTGGACAAGGCGAATTGGGAATGATCGGCATCTGATATGCATCGAGGATCCATTTGAAACCTCCCATGACCTCGGCCGTGTTGTGGACAAGTACAGCATCAAAATTTTGAGGGAGGAATTCGAGAGAGCAGCAGATGTTCTCCAATATGATTCAAACCCCAGTGTAACTCTTTTTGAGCCTTATCTACCTAGGTCTCTCCAAAATGGACTTCAGTCAGATTGAGTTATATTTGTAGGTTATAGTTATAGCTTGGTTGTGTGCTTGGTTTGCAATTCTCTCCTTGTAATGTTTTCCTTTTTATCTAGTGTCCTTTGCTCATGAGAGGAGCAATTATCGAATTGCTCCACTCTGCTAATGTGCATAGTAATGTAATCCAGCATCATGACTTTGTATTTCCTTAGTAAGGAAGGAAGGTGCTATAAGTTTATTATGTGGTTGTTATCGCTTTTCTATATCTGGTCATTGGTCCTTGGTAGTATTGTGAAAGCTTAATTATCCAGGCCATGCCATTTACTATTAGCTTATTTATTTATTTTCTTTCATGTTTTCAAAAGATTATGACCACAGTATGATTTGGAAGCTTTAAAATATTTGTACCAAACAGTAAAATATCGTAATATATATAAAATGAGCTACAAAGAGATAAAAATGACTGATGTCCTCGCACTCGCCAGTGCACGAGGATGAAAGCAGACGCTTATTATTGTACCGACTAGGTAAGGTCTTAGAAAAGAGGAGATCCCAATCAACGTATATTTGGGTCTAGTCGTGGAACGTGCTGATAACCTTCTTGGTCAAAGAGCGCGAACAAGAGCGAATGCAAAAGTACAACCGACTCGTTCCTGGTAGCATCCTATAGCTGAAATGCTACCACGCGAATTCTGTTTACAATAAGAAACTGGCCCCCACAGATATCCCCATCGTCAGTCCGGACAAGTCAAGAGTAGTCGGCCATTCATTCATCAAACTTAGACACCAAGTTTCCAATTATTTTCACTCAAAAAATGGTTAAATTTCGCATAACCCCCCATCTTTTGGCTCATCTAGAGATGAGCCCTAAACTTTAAGAATGTCACCCATAACCCCTCTAACTTTTGGCCGTGTCACAAGAAAGGCCAAAATTTTTTGTAATTTTTTCAACAGACCCAGCTACCGGCATAATCCCCAATTTCCTTAACACGCTCCCTAACTTTCAATCTTATTTTCAGAAAACGCACGAAACTTTCAACATTATTTTCACGAATCCCCATGAACTTTTAATAAAGTTCTAGAAAACCCCCATTATGAGACATGTTTAAAGTTTAAGAGGATCATCTCATAAGGGGCTAAATAATGGCGGGTTATGTGAAATTTACCCTAAAAAACTTAAAACCATTAAGCCAATGGGAATACCCTTATGTCGTCACAAACCAACGTCAGCATCACCGTCGAGTTCAAAAGGAATCTAACCTTCTCCATGATATATAAACTCGATCGCTCAATAGACGCCAACTTCAAAAGAGAGGAAAAACCATCAAAGAAGAAGAAGAAGAAGAAGGAAATGGAGATGGAGAGATGGGCAGGTTTTGGTTCAGCTCTAGCGAGCCTAATGTTCCTCTACTCAGTCTTCAGCAAATACTTCCCCTTCAGCCTCGAATCCTACTTCAAAAAGTACAGCCACAGGATCAAGAGCCTCGTCTACCCCTACATCCAGATCAAAATCCCAGAGTACGACGGCGACAGGTTCAAGCGGAGCGAGGCGTACGTGGCGATCGAGTCCTACCTCAGCGAGTCGTGCTCGCAGCACGCCAGCAAGCTCAAGGCTGATTTCGTCAAGGACAGCAACAACCTCGTGCTGAGCATGGATGATCACGAGGAGGTCACTGATGAGTTTGAGGGCGTCAAACTTTGGTGGGCTTCGGCTTCGACGACGTCCAGAGCGCCGAGCAACCCGTTCAGTCCGGCGCCGGAGGAGCGCAGGTGAGCCTGTAATTTCAGAAAACTCCCCCGCGAGAAATTTGGTCCATTTTTAGATGATCCCGAAAACTTTGTCACTTTGACTTTAAAAAGTTGGGTTATCTGAAAATAGATTCAAAAAAATGTAAACTTTTAGGGGTGAAGTGAAATTTCCAAAGCTTTTCTGTTAGGGGTCATGTGAAATTCCCTTTTTGTTGAGAGTAACTATTTCAATATTGATACTTTGGAAAAGCGATATCAGAAAAACCCAATTTTTACTGATTCATGTCGGGTTAAATCTTAGAGTATGCTGATAATTAAAACAAATTCAATAGAGAGTTTATGCACATCTTTCTTTAGACATTTTATGAACCCACCACAGGATAGAGGTATACGGGTTTTTGTTGATGGTATTGAGTCTATTGACTAGTTCTCCAAAGTAGTTTTCCCCCCTTTCTTTTGAGAAACCTAACTTTGGATTTTAAAATCTATATAATAATAATAATACTATACTTGCTCTGCAAATAAAATATTTTGCATGTGGTAATAGAATAATTCCACTAGCATTTGTTTGTGTTTTAGCAGCCAGAAGTCATGACTCTAGCAAGTCCAAAAGGTCAATATTAACTCAACAACATGTACACCAATGATTGTATTAAAGACTGAAAAAACATATTTCATTTCATCCTGATGCTCTGTATATACTTCGCTGAAATCTGAATGAGCAAAATTACAGTAAGCAAATGCCGATGGGCTAATTTGGAGCAATTGAATCGATGCAATTCTTTACTGATTATTAGTGAAATCGTGACCTGATTGTACTTAGAGCACGTAGATAATCATATTGAATGCCGAATATGTCTATGTTGCTGACCTCTCTTCAATTGCAGGTCATACAAGCTAACATTCCACAAGAGCCACCGGAACCAAGTCATCGCCAGCTACCTCCAGCACGTCATGGCCCAAGGCCGAGAGGTCCGAATCCGCAACCGCCAACGCAAGCTCTTCACCAACAACGCCAGCGGCGGATCCTCCTACAGCTTCCGCAGAACCTCGTGGAACCACGTCGTCTTCGACCACCCCGCCACCTTCACCACCCTTGCCATGCACCCCGACAAGAAGAAGCAAATCCTCGATGACCTCGATACCTTTCGCAACTCCAAGGACTACTACAACAAGATCGGCAAGGCCTGGAAGCGAGGTTACCTCCTCTACGGCCCTCCTGGCACCGGTAAATCCTCAATGGTCGCCGCCATCGCCAACTACATGGACTATGATATATATGATCTCGAGCTGACGACCGTCAAAACAAATACTGATCTAAGAAAGCTACTCATTGAGACGACCAGTAAGTCGATAATTCTGATTGAGGATATCGACTGTTCGCTGGAGCTGACAGGCAAAAGGAAAAAGAAAACCGATAAGGAGAGTGAGGAAGGGAAACCAGCAGTGCCGAGTGAAGATGACAAGGATGACGGGAGCAGCAAAGTGACACTATCTGGGCTGCTGAATTTCATCGATGGATTGTGGTCGGCGTCTGCAGGCGAGAGGCTGATTGTGTTCACGACGAACCATATCGAGAAGCTGGATCCAGCGTTGATAAGGAGAGGGAGGATGGACATGCATATTGAGATGTCGCATTGTAGCTTCGAGGCGTTTCAAGTGTTGGCGAATAATTATCTGGGGATTGATTCGCACGAGATGTTTGATAGGGTTCGAGGGTTGATGGAGGAGGTGAAGATTACGCCGGCTGATGTTGCAGAGAACCTGATGCCTAAATCTGTTAGCGATGAGGCTGAAACTTGTCTGAATAGGCTGATTCAAGCTCTGGGTGAAGCTAAGGAGGCAGCACTGAGAGGTGCTGAAAGCAAGCAAGAGGAAATTAATGCAGAGAAGAGTAAAACTGATGGAGATGATGAAAACAAAGAATTACAGGGAGCTGAGAATATTACTACATGAGATTAATATGGTTGAAGTTAAGATAGCTAACTGGTTGGAAGCTGAAACTTTTATATGTAGCTTAAAAATTTGAAGTCACTTATGCCTTGTGTTGTTGAGAAAATAGGGTGATTTGTATGCAAAGATTATTCAGGGTTTCAGTTTCTCTTGATTGTAGAAAATAAAGAAGTTGATCTGTGTTGCAATATCTATGTATTTTCTTTAAAGAAACAGGGGGAAGAGAGTGTAGAGTTGAATCATGAGTAGCGCAAGGCACAATATCAGAAATTAATAGATTTTGAATGATATGTTGAGAGTATATATGGCAAATTACCCAAGTTCATTTTACCAGATTTGGATGAAAAGCATGTAAGTCTTGGAAAAAGAAACCCAAGAGGATTACCTCAAATTCAAACTCTGCTATGATAACCTATAGATGTGTTTGGAGTACATGATTGATTTTAGGCCAATTGGTTTTCTCTTTGATAAATTGCAAATAATCTCCCTTGCCTGTGCATTGATGAGCACTTGCCCACCACTCAACTATTTTACTAACAATTAATACTATTGTATTTACATTTTAAGAAGGAAAAAATTGCATATAAACCCCTCTCCTTTATGAATTCAGATGTGGAGGCTACGAGCGATTTAACTTATATTTTACCCCTCTTAAGATGATACAATACCCATTGTGCCTGCTCTGAATTGGAATTTGGATCCTCTCCATTATAAAAAATTAGTGAAGAGACTTCTACTTTTTATAACAACCGTTTGATTATCTAGTGAGTAATTGTCATTTTAAATCTATCACCCACGGTAATCCCGTGAACTGCACACATTCCTAATTTAATCATCCACTAGAGAATGAAAATTGTGATAAAGTAACAGATTCTCCACTAATTTTCTGGACAGTGGAGAGGATCCGAGTCCTTTAAATCGGGCAACTCCTTTTCGGACCCAGCTCAAATTCCTTTGGTTCCTCTCCCAACACTGGGGTGATCCATGCAAAACTCAAATTTATTAGAGGGGTAGCGTCCTAAAAACAAGTTTGCTAGAGGGCTAACTTACAAAAATACTCGAAACCGGCGATCAAAATTGTTCCTGATTCATCCTGGATTGACCCAGACTTACTAGGTTTTTTATGAGAGGAGCCATCGTTGAATCCCTCGCCCTTGGTTGGAGCGCTCCCTCCTCTTTCCCAATTCCAATCCCGAATTCAATCCCAATTAGAAATACTTCAAGAATTATTCCAAGGAAATCCTCGTCGTCGACGATTCCTGAGATGGGATCAACTCTCAGAGATATCAGCATCCTGGAAATACGAAAACAAGGTCCGAAGGAAAATGGAAAGATCCAACAGCAACAGCAACAACAACAGAAAGAAGAAGACGAGAAGAAACCGTTGGAGCCTCCGGAGAAGCCGTTGCCTGGGGATTGCTGCGGCAGCGGCTGCGTTCGATGCGTGTGGGATGTTTATTACGAGGAGCTCGAAGCGTACAACAACTCCTTAAAGAAGTGATGATCCAATTTCAATTTCACGTTCAGTTCACAGGTATCCATTTCTTGAATTGATTCTTATTGCTGCTGATTAGTAAATATTTCTCTCATATTTGGATTTGCTCAATTTTACCCAGCTTATTTAGTTAGTACACCCATCTTCCATGTCAAAATTTGTTTATATTTATTCCAGCAATCAAGAATAATTCTGAAAATATAACTAGTGGTGAAATTTCACTTAGCCTCGAAGAGATTCTAGTAGTACGGAATCATTCTAAAATCGGTCCCCAAATATTCCTCATTGAATTTGCTTCTTTAAACTTGAACACAAATCTTTCTTCAATAATTTCTCTCTTTTTATCCACGATACTTGCATTGCACTACTAAAGATTGACAACCATTTCATGCTTGTAACTCTGTATACTTGTACATTCATCTTAGTGACGAGACAAATTATCACATGAATTCTTTAACACCATCAATACATTCACCTAAATCAGCAAACATATACGATCTAATATCTAAATTTAAGCTCATAATATAATTTTAGAATTTGATATCTAATCTCATCCCTATACTATGCACTATCCAATTAATTTCTCATACTCCAAACGAGCAGTAAACGTTGCATTCAATTATGGACTTTCCTTAGAGAACCTATTGCCTAGATGCTCAAAATGCCAGGATCCTAATGCTGCAGCATAAATTGGAGGTCATAGCACATGAGTGATGGATCTCACATATATAATGCTAAACTGGTCAAACTTTACAGAGCAGATGACTTTTCATAACTCAAAGTCTCAAGTCATAATAACCAATAAAATAATTCTTTGAAGCACATTCGTACTTAATATTGTCTTATGTTAGAAGTGTGCTGAACGCAAAGTCTCCAATGAAGTTCTACTGAGCAAATGTAACAGGTAGAATCCTCTACCTGTTACATTTTGAATATGTATGTGATATAGGACACATAACGAACAAATTCATGAAAAAGTGGGAGCATGCGAGTCAAACACGAATATGGATGCTTTATTAACTTGCACACGAAGGAACAAATATATCTCCTAATGTCAAAGGCGAATTTTGACATATTATATATGAAAAAGCGCCAATCTAGATGAGATAGAACCGATCAGCTTGGCAAATTCCTAGAAGCCCATCATTGTCACCCGTTTTTGGTAGAATTTTAGAACTAATCAGCCTTTAGGTTATTTTAAGTAATAAATTTGAGTGTTGCTTTGTTTAGGAAACAAATCCGGTTTAATCTCAGATTGATCGATTAATTTCCTCAATCATAGGGAGTTTTGTTTAGGGTAGGATTTGATTCTTTCTATTTCTTTATAATTCTAGATCTATTAGGAGTCTATTTAAGAAGAGATATGTATCCCTAGAAAAAGATAACTTTTCATTAATAAAATTCTCTTTTATATACTTCGTGTATTCGAGGTTGTCTTTTCGTGGATTCGAAGATTGTTCTTTGTCGATTCAAAGAACACTCCTTGGTGGATTTTGAGATTTTTAACTTTCACGCCGCGTTAATTGGTACAAGAGCCTTATTTCTAATCTGATTGCAAGTGACGAAGCCCCTATTACTCAAACTCAGATTAGGACTCACATAGACCGACTTGCGTTGGCAATGGAGTGTCTGAAAACGGGACGAGTTTGAGATCGCGTTGATGTTTGTCAAAGATGTGATCAGACTCCGTTGGAAGAATTCAACAGTGACATTGATGAGTATGAAGCCACGCGCCAAAATCATGATCGTCGAGACTACTCAAGATGAGATATCTGTGATGTTGAAAACATGATGGTTGATTTACCATCTTTGAACCGAAAACTCGATGTAGAGGGTTTTCTTATAGGTGGAGAGATTTTTTGGGTACTTGGGAATCGCAGAAGATTATAAAATTAAGTGAGTAGCCTACCGACTTAAGGGTAAAGTAGCTTTTTGGTGGCAATCATTATGCTAAGATCGAGCCTGTCAGCAGAAGTGAAAAATCAGATCATGGGCAAAGATAAAGGAATTATTGAAAGCTCATTTTCTTCCTACTTAGTTTTACGTGTTTAATCAATATTCGAGTTCACACTCTAACTGTGATCATGGAAAGATTAAGCAACCCCAATCTTTCCCTATGCCCCTCGAGTTATGAAGATCACTGAAGAAACTATAAAGAAAGAAGAACCACCTCATAAAGCAATATATCTTCCGCACGATATGCATCGTGATGCAGAAGACTTATGATGTTATCATTAACAGTGGTAGTAGCGAAAATTTTATCTCTCGGAGTATAGTGGCGAAGTTAAGCTTGAAGACAGAAACGCAATAACCTGTGCACGATTGACTAGATTAGCAAAGGTAATAATGTGCAGAATAATGAGGTGTGCCGGGTACCTTTTTCTATAGGCCGCTATTTGATGAGGTAATGTGTGATGTAGTCGAGATGGATACTTATCATATGCTTTTAGATAGGTCATGATAATTTGATGTTGGTGCCACCCACAGAAGCAGAGACAACGTTTACATCTTTAAAAAGGATGGACGTCGAGTTGCACACACGCCTCTTACAGAAAAGGAGCCATTCAAGATAGAGACTATTGAGAAGAAATTTTTGGTGGCAAACAATGAGACTTTCACAGAAGACTTATAGAAATCTGAAGAGGTCTATGCCTTGGTTGTAACCGAGAAAGAAGAACCTGCCCCTACCGAGATTACTCTTGAGGTGCAAGCCCCTGTTGCAACTGAGGTTCCTGATGTTGATCGCAATATGTTAGTGAAGATGGAAATTGTGCATGATATTTCCGAAGTTATTGTGGATGATGTTACACCGACTGATGTTATTCCGATGGAGGAGAAGGGTAAAGTAAAGATGGAGGTGGTTAATCATATGTGTAACTTGCTCAGTGGAGGGAGGGCCTAGAACAAAGGAGATGGAGTGTGAAAGAAATTTTTCTTTGCAAGCAAAGGTTGCCAATGATTTCAACAAGGTTGAGATGATACTTCCGACACTAGAATATGAGAATCAATGGAGAAAATATTTGGACGAGTATTTTAAGTCAACTATAGATCTACATGCCGCCAATCATATACACATGGTGTGGAAAAAATTCATACAAAAGTTTGATTCAGAAGAAGTCCTAGCTAAGGAGATAAAATAACAGATGGAGGAAATCAATACTAAGTATAACAGATGGAGGAAATCAATACTAAGTACAAGACGGATGCTGATCAATGCAGGAGAAGAAAAGTGTTTATCGAGAAAGCTACTACTCAAGCAAATATAAGCTCGGGTCGAGCTTCTTTCAACAAGGGGAGACTAATGTAGGAGCCATAACGAACAAATTCATGAAAAAGTGGGAGCATGATGAGTCAAACGCGGATACGGATGCTTTATTAACTTGCACACAAAGAAACGAATATATCTTCTAATCTGGAAGGCGGATTCTGAGATATTAGATATGAAAATCGCCTATCTCAACGAGACAGAGTCTATCAGCTTGGCAGATTTCTAGAAGCCCATCAGTATCACCCGTTTTTGATAAAATTTCAGAAATAATCAGCCATTTGGTTATTTTAAGTAATAAATTTAAGTCTTGTTTTGATTAAGAAACAAATCGGTTTGATCTCGATTTGATTGATTTATTTTTCAATCATAGGAGTCATTTTAGGGTAGGATTTGATACTTTTATTTTTTGTTATTCTAAATTTGGTAGGAGTCTATTTTATTTTTCTATTTTAAAAAGATATGTTACCCTAGAAAAGATAACTTTTCATCAACAAAACTCTCTTTATAATACTTTGTGGATTCGAGGTTGTTTCTTGGTGGATTCGAAAATTATTCTTTGTGGATTTAAAGAACACCCCTTGCTGATTCTGACATTTTTAACTTCCATGCTGTGTTAGTATGGTTAGTAAAACATGAGTAAGATAACATTTTCAGTGAGTATGACATCTATCCCTTGTGGCTAGTGGATCAAATATATATAACAAATTAGACGCTTGATGATGTGTCCAAGTAAATGAATGGCTGTAGAAAGCTATCTAAGAAATATAGCCATGCTCTAAGATGGTGAATTAGAGATTAAAAGAAGAGAGGAGAAGATTAAATAACAAATGCTCATAAGTATCCACTCATGTTTTTGCAGCCATTTTCTCATTTGGTAGATTTTCCAGCACTAAATTTCATGAGATGATATCAACTTTGCTCTGGTGCCCTCAATTCTAACCCATTCAAGTAATTTGTGTTGTTTGTGTTGGTGTTTGTGTCTATATGTCAAAAGAGGGCCAGGTTTGTAGTTGTAATGACTGCATTCTTACTGATAGGAGCATGCGTTGATAACTTGCTGCGAGGAAGGCATCTACTTATTGCTCTCTAACCCCATTATCTGCAGAGGTACTCAAGGTGTAAAAAATATATAGGCGGATTATCAAGAACATGTACATCCTTCTCGATTTAGGCCACAATTTCTCATCTTTATGTCACGATTTTTCTACAAAATCTTCTGTGGCCTTGGCAAAGAAATGACTCATGCAAATGGCTTCTCTTACTGATTAAATGTTGTACTCCCAATAATTCTTTCATCAAACAGTCAGCTTTCTAAATGCACAAAAAAGGGGAAAAAAGGAACAGAAAGAAGAAAAGTTTAATTAAAGAAAGAAATGGGAAGAAAAGGGAGTTAGAAACAGGTCAATATCTGAGTTTAGGTTTAATCTAATTGTTTATCTTTTATGAATTTCACTCGCATTGTAATTGTTTACCCATAGAAGTAAGCGGAAGAACATGATTCATGTAGCTGATCCCAAAAGTTTAGGATAAGTGTTAAGTTGTTAGTGTTGTATTGTAAGTGTCTATCTATAATCCTATTTTGCATTGCTAAATCTTTGTTGTTGTTTTTTTTGCCTTTCAGGTGCCTTTTGGGCGATCTTTTTCTGTTATTAAGCCTACGGGAGTATGATAGGAAGGGAATAATAACATTTGTTTTTCTAATGATACGTATGGTATAAATGTTGCAGTATGAAGACTGTGCTACACCCATTTGTTAAATTCATCATTTATCACAAAGTATACTCTGCTGTATACTTAGTTTGATGCTTGCTTTGATTTAGGGAAGCCTAAGCTGGTTATTATGGACTAGGATGATTTATAATATTATAATAATACACTGCTTTTTGATAATGACTCTTGTTTTATTCTGAGTTTTTCCGCATTTTTCACTTTTGGTCTGAAGATAATAATTTACTTATTTTTTATTTATTTAAAAGAGAATGACAAGATCTACAAGTCGAGTAAGTATAGTATAACTAGAGAGAAGAAAGATAAACAGAACTGATAACATACAACAAACTAAAAAATGGAAATAAAAGCAAATTACAGGTACCTATTAGGCTACTCATATCCTACTTAGTTTGAGAAGAGATTATATAAAAAGATTTAGATTAAGGGGATATGCTTCAGAATAAGGATTTTGAATTAGGGTTAGCTTAAAAGAAGGTTTTAAATAAGTGGTTTCTAACCAGCCAAACTAACTGTTGTATCCTAAAAATCGCCAAGTTTAAATGAGCCTTTATGAGTTGGCCACGTGCCATATTAATGGGCTGAGTCATATAATCTGAAAATCCGACCTAGATGTGAGCACCGCTGATCTCTCTAACGGTCCAAGTTCAAGATGAAAGATATTTTCAAGTCGAGAGCTATCATAGAAATCCGAGTTCGAGACGAAAGACGTCTTTCGATCTTACCCCACTAGAGAATGTCTATAAAGACGGAATGACCTATCAATCTCATTAGCGCCGTTCACATTTAATGCGTGGGCAGTCGGCGTTCATACTTCGCCTTCGATCGTAGCGCATTAAATGCATGGCCAGTGTCATTATGACTCATCGGGCCAAAGTCATAATGACTCCCGGACGTCGCTGCGCCGGTAATGCATGCGTTGTCACATTAAATGTGAGCTTGGCGTCCCATTACACTCACCCAACCGGGACGATGTAAAGTGGAGTCGAACACCGACTCCACCGGTCGGTCGAATTACCACTGCCCCACGAATTCTCTATAAATAACGCTTAACCCCATCGCACTAAGGCACGTTGGATAAAACCGTAACTTAGGTTATGCATTCAAGCGGTTTGCTTTATCGATCACTGACTTGAGCGTCGGATGGCACGTCGGAAATCTCCTCCGGTTCTCTAATGTGTGTTACATGTACAAGGATCGCTTCTCTCGATTAATCAGTCATTAGAAGATTAAGGGACCTTAAACTCCTCCAAATATCCTCCCACTCATACAATTAAATTTCTGACATAAATAGTTTGATGCCCACCGTGGGGCCACTTTTTCTTCTCTTGAGAAATAGCTGATCTTAATTGTCCTCCAATCCCTAACTCACACATTCCCGAAGAGTCTTTTGGTTCCAACTATGTCACTTAGACACAGCTGGATGAATCCTCTCATAGGACAGCACAATCACTCCAACAACAGATTGTTTCATTCGCAAACGAACTCATTAGCCGTGTTCTTCCTTTTTTAGCCTCCCACATCACCTACCACCCATTTCCTCGAGGGGAAGCACCAGTGGTAGGAGGATGAAGAGCGGGTCAGGGAGACTACCCCCCAACCATCACAGCATCAAACTCGCCTTGCTGCCAATCCCTAACAGACCCATTAACACCTGGAGGTGACAAGCAAAAGTTCAAGACACAGCCCTAGTCACTCCGCAGGGGCGGGGTCGTGATGGGTAAGATACACCTACACGACCCAAACCCCGGTGGCCTGGGCATATCCCTCTACGGCCAGCCTAAATTCTGGTTGTGACCGGACATTCAACATGGTGGCCGACGTCATCGAAGGGATTACTCCCCTCTCAGATAAAGTCATGAACACTCCCTGCCCAAAATTCAAGATGCCACACATTGAGAAATACAAGGGTGAAGGCGACCCGGCCGAACATGCATAGAATTTCTTTGACTTGATGTGCATGCAACATGTGACTGATCTGATCATCTACAGAGCTTCTCCTGTCACCCTCAGTGGCAGTGCCAAGATGTGATGGAACTCTCTGGAAAGGAAGTCCATTCACATCTACGAATAGCTCAGTAGAAGTTTGTACACCACTTCTTAGTAGACACAAAGAAGAAGACACCCTCCGCTTTCTTGTCGCAGATCAAACAGTAACCTGACGAAACTCTGAAGAATACTTCAAAAGATTCCAAGCCAAGTGGTTGGAGGTAGAACAACATGGTGGCAATGACAGCAATAATCTCAGGTCTGGAAGATGAGAAGCTTTCCAGCTCACTCATCATGAATCCCGTGGTTAACTTCAACCAACTCATAGCCAGAGCTCGGTCACTCATTATGTGGTAATCTGTATAATCAGACACATTCTCAATTATGTGGTAATCTGTATAATCAGACACATTCTCAATTATGTGGTAATCTGTATAATCAGACACATTCTCATTTTGCGCTCGCATAATTGTTTACGCGGGCATTTTTAAAAATCAAAACTGGGCAAACGCATTCAAAATCCAGAATCCATTACTCGTAACTCATTCCCATTTAATTTAACGACTTCTATTTGAGTATCTAGTTACTTTTGATGTATAGATTGAACTTTTAAGTAGTTAACTAGTTATATTATTTAGTTACTTTTGATGTGTGGATTGAACTCTTAAATAGTTAACTATTTATTGATTGTTAAATTACATGTTTGTTAATCTTTTCTTAGTATATTTTCTAATTTCATGAATTTTATATATTTTAAAATATGATGAATAACAAGCATATAATAAAAATTCAAAACACATAACTCTACATAATCCGATTAAACAGCATCATCTGATTAATCACTAAGTGCCACCGGATGGCACACATAATAAAATCGTGTTTTGAACATTGGATATAGTAAGCAATATTTAAAACTAGTAGATACGGATATGGTTTCAGATTTTTGGATGAATACAGATACAAATATCGTTTTAATTTCACTTACGAATATGGATATCCAGATTATTTTTTATTGTACAGACATAGATACGAATATGTATTTGGAACTGCATTCGATTGTGAATACAGATATCAATTTAGATATGGATAGGTATATTGCTTTTATTAATCTTGAGAACGATTGATTTTGAGATGTGCTCATTTGTTTTCGGTTATGTAGACTGTGCTATACTGAGGTAATTAACTGGGCAATTTGGACTTATTTTTATCAAAATTTATATTATACTACAATTTGATAATTTTACTGTTGATTAATAAACTTTTGCTCTTTGAATAATGCACTTGGATTCTGATAATCTAAGAATTGGATTAATTTGGTTATATAAGATATTGCACATTACTTTTAAAATTTTATAGTAGGCAATATATTGCAATTTCCAAGTCATGTTTTAATCTTGGTGCAAAATATAGCGATTCATATACATGTTTCTCAAATATCAGATTGCTTACCCATAGTTTGCGATTCATATCCAGAATCAGATTCAGATCCATCTCTAGTATCTGAACCATATTTGTTTCTATTTTTTGCAAATATTAATTGACTTTTTCGTACCGAAAGCAAATCATATTTGTGTCCATATTTGTATCCGTTTCTGAGATACCTCAAAGTTGGGGGTTTGGTGAGACAAAAGGCTTGGGGTTTCATAAGAAACCCCTTAAGTTTTGGGGGTTTCGTGAAATATACCCCTTTTACCTGCATCACAGGTTTTACATCGGTGTATCCCAAAAGTATGAGAGGTGTTTCCAAAGCTTTTATTGCACCTTTAGGAGAGTATGTTTCTTATCAGAACCTCCCGCACTGTGCGGGAGGTTCTGATTCGTTCATTTGCAAAGTAGGGGGGCAGTTTGGTAAGCTGCTGCTCCTCGTGTGTGGCTTAGAAATAGGATTTGTAGTCCCTTTAGGGCCTCACACTTTCTTGGGATTATGAAGTTCGCATAGGAAACTCAACAGATACTTGTTTTTATTAACTAAAAAGTTTGCACCCTAGAGAAGGCATCACATAATTGCAGTAGTGCAACCAAAAAAACAAAGTATAAGCATAAATGGTTCAATCTAGAAAAGCTTGAGAACATTTGAATAACCTTTGGACCGATTATATTTAGACAAAACACCCATAAACATTTTCCACAACACCACCCCAACCCCACCCCAAAAAAAAAAACCTTCTAACATAAATTGTAACTGCTCTCAATCTAGAAAAGCTTGAGAACATTTGAATAACCTTTGGACCGATTATATTTAGACAAAACACCCATAAACATTTTCCACAACACCACCCCAACCCCCACCCCAAAAAAAAAAAAAAAAAACCTTCTAACATAAATTGTAACTGCTCACATTCCATGCACGTGTGCTCCAAAGGAAAAAAAAAAAAAAAAAAATCCAAAGAATCCACTCTCCACATTCCATGCTCTTAGTAAGGGTGTTTTGCAAATATAAACTCAAATCTTCTTTATTTTGAATATATACCCCCTCACTTTTTCTCTGTCCTTTCTCTCCTCCCCCAGACCCGCCAGTCGCTGACCACTACCATCTCCGAATCTCCGTTGATTTAGGGTTTAAATTAATTAGGGATTTATTAGAAGTTGTTAATTAATAAATGCATATCTTCAGTCTGACTAGCTCACCAGGTACAAGAATAACAGTGATAGATGAAACCAGAATAGGACGAATTAGCTAATTAGACCAGCACCACTATGGAAGTAACACTACCTATACGTGTAATAACATGAAATAATTGCAGTCAAAGATCTGTTAGATCAAGAAAAAAAAATAAACTTTTGCTTTAAGAGATAAAATTCTAATCAATCCCAAGGATTGTTCATTTCAAACTATTGAGATAATTAAGAAGATGCGGAACCATACCCGAATCCATGGAGTAGGATGTGATTCTTGAGTTTTGAGATGTAAATCTTTCAAATCTTGTACGTATATATCCTCCTTACAGAAACCCTAATCCTTCTAAAGATGGAAAACCAGAAAGAGATTCTACGTAGAGATTTGGGGAACCACAACCCTATTTATAACTGAATAAGTTATTCATAATTATCAATTCAGCCCATCATAGAATTAATAATTATATTTTGGTGTCTACACATAGGAGGCCCATACTTTAATTATATATTAAAAGCCCAAACCCTAATTAGATCACTTTAATAGGTTAACCTTGATTGATAGCACACAATACATATTTATTTAATATATTGGCCCATATATTGAATTTAAATCCAACAATCTCCCACTTGTGCCATATATGTTACTATATAAATATGAATTATGATATAATCTTATGAGCTCATGAATTTTGCTATCAAACAATATGCATACTTAATAATCTTGTCTATCGGTTATATCAATATAGGATCAAAGCGATCTTCATTGCATTTGTCGTAATTAGACCCATCAATGGTCATGTATATCAATACAACCAATAACATAGATCAAGCATGGATGTGTAGCATGAAAATTTTATGTAGTGTGATCTTGACATGCCTATTTCCAACTGGTCTACCTTAAAACCTTAGTGAGATCAAACCATACCAAAAATCAGAGTGAATATGAACTGAATACTTTATACTGCAGTAAATAACCATATAATATCCATAAAATCATAACAAATATGTCTACAAATAAAAGCATCTAAAATACAAACTCCCACTAAAATGACATATCCTGAAGAAATAAAACATCCATATGAGCAGTGTGCTCATGAAAGACCTTGGGTGGTAATCTCTTAGTCAGCGGATCCGCAATCATGGAGTTTGTGCCAATGTGCTCTATAGACACAAGTCAACTCTGAGCTCTTTCTTTAACAACTAGGAACTTGATGTCTATATATTTCGTCTTCGTCGAGCTTCTGTTGTTGTTGGAATATAACACTGTTGACTTATTGTCACATAATAACTTAAGTGGCCTTTCAATGCCATCCACAATTCGTAGCCCAGTGATAAAATTTCACAGCCATATTCCATGATTAGCCGCCTCATAGCATGCTACAAACTCAGCTGCCATGGTGGATGAAGCTATGAGTGTCTGCTTAGCACTCTTCCAAGAGATAGCTCCTCCAGCAAGCAGGTAGATATAGCATGAAGTAGATTTCATGCTATCTTTGCATCCAACAAAATCAGAGTCAGAATACCCAATGATCTCTGACTGGTCCAACATCCGATACGTGAGCATGTATTCTTTTATTCTCTGTAAATACCTCAAGACTCGCTTGGCTGCTTTCCAGTGATCCAATCCGGGATTAATTAAGTATCTGCTCAACATTCCAATCACGAACGCAATATCCGGATGTGTACACACTTGAGCATACATTAGACTCCCTACTGCTCACGCATAAGGAATCTGCTGCATCTCCTTAATCTCAAAATTATTTTTGGGGCATTGATTGAGGCTGAATTTATCTTCCTTAGCCACAGGGGTATCACCTAGTTTACAATTTTACATGCCAAATCTTTTAAGAACCTTCTCAATATAGCTCTGTTGTGATAACCCAAGTATACCCTGAGAGCGATCCCGGTGTATCTGTATGCCCAATACAAAAGAGGAGTTCCCAAGATCTTTCATCTCAAATTTCTTTGATAGAAATCTCTTGGTTTCGTGCAATAAGCTTATATCATTGCTGGCAAGCAATATGTCATCGACATATAAAACTAGAAAAATATGTTTACTCCCACTGAACCTGTGGTATACACAATCATCAACTATATTTATCTCAAAACCGAATGAGATGATAACTCGATGAAACTTATAATACCACTGACGAGAAGCTTGCTTAAGTCCATAGATGGATTTCTTCAATTTGCAAACCATCTTCTTTGCATCTCCCGACACAAAATTTTCTGGCTGCACCATATAAATTATTTCATTAATGTCGCCATTGAGAAACGCAGTCTTTACATCCATCTGATGTAGCTCAATGTCAAAATGTGTCACAAGTGTCATTATTGACCTAAAAGAGTCTTTGGATGAAACCAGAGAGAAAGTCTTTTTATAGTCGATGCCTTCTTTCTATGTAAAGCCTTTAGTGACAAGACGAGCTTTGTACCTCTCCACATTGCCTTTCGAGTTGTTTGGGTCGAAAGTCTTTTCCATTGCAAAACTTGAGAAAAATTATAATTGTTATTCTCAGTTACAAAGAAATTAAGTGACTCTCTTACAAACTCGAACAAAAGACGCTACAAGTGTAGATCTCCTGTTTTTGTGGGTCTTTGCCTGTGCCGGGGACGCGTAATCCGTGGACCACCGAGCAACGATCGTCGAATTGACGGGGTATAGTTTATGTTTCGCGAAGGAAATAATAACTTAAGTAAATATCTTAGCAAGGTAAGATATCTACTCTTCCCAAGAATAAGTCAAAGCTTAATCTCGAGGAATCTCCCAGTTTTGAGACAATCCTAACTGTAGGAAGGTTTGATTGCTCAATATGATGAGGAGTTCACTCTTGGATTTCAAAGTTCACCAAAGGACTCCTCTCTTTGAAGAAATAATCTCCCCCCTGATAAAATATGACCTCCTCAATAAAATATCAACCCCCTGATCTCCTCCCCCTGATAACTCGTGTTAAAGGGGTATTTATAGGCTTTAGGAAGCATCAGCACTGAAAAGAACACAAGTCGTCAAGTGTCCAATATTTGCGATTAAGCGGCTCGGTTGTCACGGCTGGCTGCCTGGCTTCGTGGCGGTGTTAGGCTGTCTGTTGGGGTATGAACGGCGATGTTAGGCTGTCACCATTGTGGCGAGGCGGTATGGACTGCCTCGCTATCTGGCGAGGCAGTGTCGTCCCTCCAGCTGCCGTAACGGTTTTCCTGCTTTTAAGGCATGATTAAATGCCCTAAAATCACGCCTAGTGGGCGTATTTTCAGTGTATAACCGTCCATTGAAGTAGTTGAACGTCTCTTTGCATTGATAAAGTCAAGTGGGCCCCACCAGCATTGATTTAGACCCTTCAAGAGCTCGTTCCAAATGTCCTGGGTGTCTCGCCTTTGGTGAGACACAAGTAAGTGCCTCGCCTATAGCGAGACACATTAAGGTGTCTCGCTAGTGGCGAGACACAACAAGGTGTCTCGCTACTGGCGAGACACACACAAGGTGTCTCGCTAATGGCGAGACACAACAGGGTGTCTCGCTAATGGCGAGACACATATAAGGTGTCTCGCTAGCAGCGAGACACAAGCAAGTGTCTCGCTCGTGGCGAGGCACAGACAAGTGTCTCGCACTGTAGCGAGACACAAGCTTCTGATGTGTTGACTTCTTGAGATTTTGACGAGGTCGTCCTTCGATCTTCTCATGATTAAGCCATATTTGGGGTTCTTCAGCAATTTTTGATGCCTACAGATACCCCCTCCAAAGTTTTCAGACTCCACTGTATTTTGTCGAGGGGTCTGGAATACTTTGGATAAGATACGCCTTGCTTCCGTTCATCGTTGAACTTTATAGAAAAGGCTTATATCTTGCTTCAGTTTTTGAATCCTGGCTACGCGTCGTCGCTGACCATATTTTGGGATCAATAGCTGTTGCATTTTGTAGTTGTATTGGTTGAAATGACGAAGTCGAATTTGAACTGATCATCTTCATCTTGAAAGTCACCACTTGGGTTACGATTGAAATGCCTTGAGAATCATTCAGAGAAAAAGCGTCGTCTGGTTTTCTGAACATCAGATTTCCAGGAAAGCTTCTGAATCTGATATGGGGCTAGTTTGCCTTAAATATACTGCTTCGAATCTCGTATGGAGGATAACCATTGAGTCGAGACAGTTTAGTGCTTCTTTTTGTGCGCGGCAGCTTATGATGTCGTGCTCAAAGGGGACCGCTTGACGGTGGGAGAAGGTGCTTAACCCCGGCTGGAAGAATGAACCCGTTGTCTAGGATTTTTGGCAAACCCTCAGCCATCAACGGATTTGATAAGCCTTTACCAACTACCGTTTGAGTTGGGCTAGCATGTAGATTATTTGAGTCCGTTCTACATGTTACGTTGTGCTAAAAGAATGAACTCTCTTAGACTTTGTGCTACGATATTGAATACGTAGGCTTGATCAATTATCACGGGAATTGATTACCCGGCGGCGTGTGTTAGACGCTGACTTATCTCTGATAAGGGACAGAGACATTATCCCTATGCATGAAGGCATAGTTTTAGGTGTCATTAAATAATGACATCTATGCTACGATATCGAATACGTAGACTTGATCAATTATCACGGGAATTGATTACCCGACAGCATGTGTTAGATGCAGACTTATCTCTGATAAGGGACAGAGATAACATCCCTATGCATGAAGGCATAGTTTTAGGTGTCATTAGGTAATGACATCTATGCTACGATATCGAATACGTAGACTTGATCAATTATCATGGGAATTGATTACCCGGCAGCATGTGTTAGATGTAGACTTATCTCTGGTAAGGGACAGAGACATCATCCCTATGCATGAAGGCATAGTTTTAGGTGTCATTAGGTAATGACATCTATGCTACGATATCGAATACATAGACTTGATCAATTATCACGGGAATTGATTACCCGGCAGCATGGTTTGGCCCTACTATTCAAAGTTTTGACCAAGTGGGAGTGAAAATTTAAAATGACCCTAACTGTTCAAAGGTTTGGTCAAAGTGGGAGTTTTGAGACAATCCTAACTGTCGGAAGGTTTGATCGCTCAATATGGCAGTGGACCTCTCGTTCATGGAAGGAATCGAGAAGAGATTTTAGCTGTGGTCCTAACTGTAGGAAGGTTTGACCAAGATATGAGTTTTGAGACAATCCTAACTGTTGGAAGGTTTGATTGCTCAATATGAAAGTGGACCTCTCGTTCATGGAATGAATCGAGAGGGGATTTTGGCCGTGGTCCTAACTGTAGGAAGGTTTGACCAAGTGGGAGAAATTTGGAGACGATCCTAACTGTCATAAGGTTTGATCGCCCAATTTGAAAGTGGACCTCTCGTTCATGAAAGGAATCGAGAGGAGATTTTGATCATGGTCCTAACTGTAGGAAGGTTTAACCATGATAGGAATTTTGAGGTTCTTAGTGTTAAGTGAAGGCTTTAACACGAAGAGCTTTGGCAATTTCAAGAACTTCCCGTATATGGGTTATCCACCCCCAGCTTTCTTTGCAAAACTGGGCTGTCGGAGTGAAAAGGAGCAGTTTAACCTCTTATAACTTATTGTAAGCTATAAGAAGGAGAAGCAGTTTAACCTCTTGTACTAATCGGAGGAAAGGGAGCAGTTTATACTCATATACCTGTCGGAGTCTAAAGGGAGGAACAGTTTAACCTCTTACACCTTATTGGAGGAAAGGGAGCAGTTTATACTCATATACAGCCGAGTCTAAAGGGAGAACAGTTTAACCTCTTATACCTGATTGGAGGCAAGGGAGCAGTTTATACTCATATACCTGTCGGAGTCTAAAGGGAGGAACAGTTTAACCTCTTACACCTTATTGGAGGAAAGGGAGCAGTTTATACTCATATACCTGTCGGAGTCTATGGGGGAACAGTTTAACCTCTTATACCTGATTGGAGGCAAGGGGCGGTTTATACTCATATACACAGCCGAGTCGAAGGGAGGCGATTAGCTTATTTTGGCGTTAAGGCGGCTTCAACCAAGGCTTGGATGATGGCCTTGAGAGCTAAGCAATCCTTAGTAGGATGGAGGATCCTCCTGTGGTACGCACAGTATTTAGGATCCGAAGTCTTGTCACCCTCCTCCTGATTTGTAATCGGAGGCAACTTGATTTTGTTGTTATCAAGGAGGTGTTTGAAGATGATCGGGACTTCTTCGTCTTTGAAAGAGTATGTCCCGTAGAATTTAGAAGCTTTTGGCTGGATCGTTATTATGGATTTGACTAACAGCGATCCGGATGCCTTTCCTCTATTACGAGAGGAAAAATTTATAGAGTCGGTGATGCGTTTTGCCTCTTTCAGCTTTCTTCCTTCTGAGGAAACGTTCGGCTTGTTCACCGTTGAGTTTTAATTCTTTCCAAGTGGTTGGTGGTGTGACCCCCATGACTTCCAACACTTCTATAGAAAGATTGTTGTGACAAGTCTTCAATATGAACTTCTCGGTGACTGGATCCCTACAGTTCATAGCTTTGTTACGAAAGCGTTTGACGAAGGCGTCAATTGTCTCTCCGTTCTTCTGCTTTTCGTCCAGAAGAGTTCCAATGGAAACTTCTGTGTCATCATCAAAGAAGTTACTGAGAAAAGAACTTTCCATGTCCTCCCAGCAATTAATACTCTCGGCCTTGAGTCTTCGATACCAATCGAAGGCAGCCCCGCGAAGAGTACCGACGAATGACCGAACCATCAGAGGCTCGTTTCCCGAAATTACCCCCAAATGTGATTTGAAGTAAATCAGGTGTTGTGAAGGTGACCCCCTCCCGTCAAATGGCGTGAAGTTGATCAAATTGAATTTCGGCGGGTAAGGAATTGAATCCCACTCTCTAGGATATGGACACGGAATGCCGGTCTTCTTGACTTCCTGTGTGGACATTAAAGCATTGATTTTATCTTCAAGCTCTTTCAATTTTCCGCCTTCATCCTCCCCTTGCTTTGGATTATTTCCAATGGGATGGATTAGGTCATCTCCGCTTTGAGCACCTATTGGAGTTCTCTTTGGAGGTTGATCAGCAAGGACGTGTTCATCCTCTTCCGTATCGCTGTCTTCTATATCGTGTGCGACATGGTGATTGGATACCCTCTGTTGACTGAACTCGGGCTGTGCAGCGTTTTGGGTTTGTGACTCCCTCATCTGCTGCATGGCTAGCTCCATCTCTGTTCTCATTTCGGCCTTAAGCTCTTCTCTTTGCTTAGCTAAGGCTTCCTGCAACATTTGAGCCAGGACCTCGGGAGTAATTGTAAAAGCTTCTCTGGGATGGTGACCAGCGCTTGACATTGTGTCATCGGAAGCTATCGCCGAGTTGGTGTCGGAAGTTTCTTCATCAGATGACTCTCCCTCATGCATCCGAGACATGCTTTGGGAAATCCGGGTGCTGACTCTTCCTGTAGGAGTGAAGTCAATATCTGCATCCGTCGCCGGTCCTTTCCCTTTGTTCACCATGTTGATAGTCACTTCGGGAAACTCAACAAATTGGATGGATGATCTCCTTCTTCTTTGATGCCGTCTTGACTTTGGCTTCAGATCTTTTGTTATTGACAGGAAAAGCCTCTCGAATACTGAAGCTCTTTGTTGGAGCGACTTCGATTCGGGGCAGGCACATCCTGACAACAAGGTCTTGATCAAGTGGGCACACGAGCAAGAACAATCATCAATTGTCCTCTTTCGCGTATTGCCACCCCCAAGTATAACGTTGTCCTTAATTGGAGGACACGTCTTCTTTTGAGGACGTCGGCCATTTGACTTGAGAGACAACTTCCATCGCTTGTCTTTATTTCCTGGCTGTAGACCAAGACGATTAAACACTGAAGTTGTCGGATTTCCAGACTTAAAGGTCGATACCTTGGCCGGAGAAGTGGAAGAAAGGGGCGGAAAAGCCCATTTTTTGTCAAAGCATGGAAGGCGCCTGTTGTTGGCGGCGATTCGGCTGTCTCGCTGCGAGACGATTTACACCTGTTGTTGGCGAGGCGATCTATCTTTGTCTGGCTGGCGAGGCGGTTTATCTTACCTGTTGTTGGCGAGGCGATCCATCTTCATCTCTTGGGCGACTCGGCTGTCTCGGTGAAGAATATTCTGCGGCGAGTCTTGAGTCGATTTTGATGTCGACTTCGGGACCCAAACTTTGTGGTTTTGAGTCGATTCTCTGATTGATTTCGACTCCTGCGCCTTGCGAATAATGGTACGTGCACGAGCAACACATGCACGACGCTTTTGAGCGCGCTCCTTCTTTGTCAATCGGGTCCTTTTGACGAGAACCCATTCTTCCTTAGGAGAAGTGTTGACGGATTGAAGTTGAGGCGTTGTAACTTGCTGACGTCTCTGATTATGTGATTTCGTCTGATAGTGAACTCCATCCGTTGACTCTCGAGCCTTGGCGGGTGTGAACCAACCGGCGTCGTCTTTGGCGAGCCCTCTTCGTCGAGCGAGCTCCGGCTTTGAGATCCACCGGGGTGTTCTTTGAGAGAAATCGCCTGCAGCATAGCGAGCGAGAATCGTTCGCATCCTGAAACGAACCTCCCTCTTAGGGGATGAGATCCTCCGATGTTTGCGGGGTGAGGAGGACTTCGATGAGGAAGAGGAGAGATATTCTTGAACTTGGCTTGATCGAAGAAGTAATCCAGTCCATCGACCATGAGGTCGGCTTGATCGCCGCAAGGTCGCGACACAACGATCTCGGGCTCGAGACCGTTGGCTCCCACTGTGGTCGCCATCGTGTTTGGGTCGAAAGTCGTGTTCATTGTAAAACTTGAGAAAATTACAACTTTGGTTCTCAGTTACAAAGAAATTAAGTGACTCTCTTACAAACTCGAACAAAAGACGCTACAAGTATAGATCTCCTATTTTTGTGGGTCTTTGCCTGTGCCGGGGACGCGTAATCCGTGGACCACCGAGCAACGATCGTCGAATTGACGGGGTATAGTTTATGTTTCGCGAAGGAAACAATAACTTAAGTAAATATCTTAGCAAGGTAAGATATCTACTCTTCCCAAGAATAAGTCAAAGCTTAATCTCGAGGAATCTCCCAGTTTTGAGACAATCCTAACTGTAGGAAGGTTTGATTGCTCAATATGATGAGGAGTTCACTCTTGGATTTCAAAGTTCACCAAAGGACTCCTCTCTTTGAAGAAATAATCTCCCCCCTGATAAAATATGACCTCCTCAATAAAATATCAACCCCCTGATCTCCTCCCCCTGATAACTCGTGTTAAAGGGGTATTTATAAACTTTAGGAAGCATCGACGAAAAGAACACAAGTCGTCAAGTGTCCAATATTTGCGATTAGCGGCGGCTGCTCAGTACTCTCGTAGGCTACCCTCGCTGTTGGCGGCGGTGTTAGGCATCTGGGCGGCGGCATATGAACGAAGCGATGTTGGTCACCTTGTGGCGAGCGGTATGGGCTACCTAAGCTATCTGGCGGCGATTATCGTCCCTCCAGTACCGTAGCGGTTTTCACGCTTTTAAGGCATGATTAAATGCCCTAAAATCACGCCTAGTGGGCGTATTTTCAGCGTATAACCGTCCATTGAAGTAGCTGAGCGTCTCTCTGCATTGATAAAGTCAAGTGGGCCCCACCAGCATTGATTTAGACCCTTCAAGAGCTCATTCCAAATGTCCTGGGTGTCTCGCTGCTGGCGAGACACAACAAGGTGTCTCGCTGCTGGCGAGACACAACAAGGTGTCTCGCTAGTGGCGAGACACAACAAGGTGTCTCCATCTTGGCGAGACACACACAAATGTCTCGCTAATGGCGAGACACAGCGAGTGTCGCTAATGGCGAGACACATACAAGGTGTCTCGCTAGTGGCGAGACACAACAAGGTGTCTCGCTAGTGGCGAGACACAACAAGGTGTCTCGCTAATGGCGAGACACAAGCTTCTGATGTGTTGACTTCTTGAGATTTTGACGAGGTCGTCCTTCGATCTTCTCATGATTAAGCCATATTTGGGGTTCTTCAGCAATTTTTGATGCCTACACGAGTCCCTCTTAGTTTTAAATATCCATTTACAACCAATGGGTTTCGCACCTTCAGGCAACGGGCAAGAACCCAGACGTCGTTGTCCTTCATAGACTTTATCTCCTCATTCGTGGCATCAATCCACTGTTGAGATTTAGAACTTTCCATGGCTTGACGGAAGTTGATAGGATCATCTTCCACCATACTGATGTCATCCTCATGTTCTTGGAGAAATATAATATAATTATTTGAAACCGCACTTCTCCTTTCTCTAGTGGATCTTCTTAATGGCACAGGTTCTTGAGGTGGTAGAGTTTGTTCTTCTAGAATAATTTCTGCAACGGGAGGTTCTATGACATTGTCTTGATCTGGATCTGTTTCTTAAACAATTTCAGGAATAGACGCCTGATCAATGTCAATAGCAGCTATGGGAATACAACCATATCCCTCTTCAAAGACAAAGTCCTTAACCTTATCTCCCCCCGCAAACTCAATATCCTCAAAGAACTGGGCATTTCCCATCTCAAATATTGACTTGGAAGCAGGATCATAAAATTTATAACCCCTAGATCTTTCAGAGTAACCAACAAAGTAACAGCTGACCGTTCTAGAGTCCAGTTTCTTTTCATATGGCCTATAAGACCTAGCCTCAGCTGGACATTCCCAAATGTGCAGATGCGTCAGACTAGGCTTTTTACCCATCCAAAGTTTATAAGGGGTTTTTGCAGTCGCTTTAGTGGGTACACTATTGAGTATTTAAGCTGCAGTCTTTAATGCTTCTCCCCAGAGAGATTCTGGTAAGTTGGCATGACTAATCATACTCATTACCATGTCCTTGAGCGTTCTGTTTCATCTTTCGGCAATACTATTCATGGTAGGAGAATCAGGCATGGTGTATTGTGGGACGATACCGCACTCCTCTAGGAATTTTACAAATGGTCGGGACATTGTTCACGAACCGTCATATTTGACCGTGGAGGTGAGTATTACGGCGAATATGGCGGTTCGGTGAACAACGCCCCGACCATTTGCTAAATTCCTAGAGCAAGGCGTATCGCCCCACAATACACCATGCCCGATTTTTCTACCATGAATGGCGCATGTAAAGATCTAAAACGTAACGCCAAGGACATGATAAGGAGTATGATTAGTCATGTCAACTTAATAGAATCTCTGCGGGAGAAGCATTAAAGACGCACCTTATATACTCGAGAGTACCCACTAAAGCGATCGCCAAAACCCTTATGAACTTTGGACTGCAAAAGCCTAGTTTGAAGCATCTCGCACATTTGGGGATGTCCAGCTGAGGCTAGGTCTTATAGGCCACATGAAAAGAAACTGGACTCTAGAACGGTCAGCTGTTACTTTGTTGGTTACTCTGAAAGATCTAGGAGTTACAAATTTTATGATCCTGCGTCCAAGTCAATATTTGAGACGGAAAATGCCCGGTTCTTTGAGGATATTGAGTTTATGGGGGTAGATAAGATTAAGGACTTTGTCTTTGAAGAGAAGTATGTTAGTATTCCCACAACTGCTGTTGACATTGATCAGGCTTCTATTCCTGACATTGTTCAAGAAACAGATCCAGATCAAGATAATGTCATAGAACTTCCCGTTGTAGAAATTATTCCAGAAGAATAAACTCTACCACCTCAAGAACCTGTGCCATTAAGAAGATCTACTAGAGAAATGAGAAGTGCGGTTTCAAATGATTATATTATATTTATAACATGATGAACAAACCCTACTTTTAATTAAACATGAATTCTTCTAAATCGATTCATAAAATTCAAAATATAATAACCCTTTTGAATCCGAAATCATGAAGAATTTATAAGAGGAAGAACTATTAAATATTGTTCTCAAATTAAACAATTAAAAAGGTTTTTAGATTTGAGAACATACAAGAGAATCACATCACAAATTAAAATTGATTCTCAATAGATTAACATAAACACTGCTCGATACTAATTGTTAGATCAAGAAAAGATAAACTTTGCTTTAAGAGATAAAACCCTAATCAATCCCAAGGATTGTTCATGTCAAACTATTGAGATAATTAAAAGATCTTGAACCATACACGAATCCATGGAGTAGGATGTGATTCTTGAGTTTTGAGATGTAAATCTTCCAAATCTTGTACGTATATATCCTCCTTAGAGAAACTCTAATCCTTCTGAAGATGGAAAATCAGAAAGAGATTCTACGTAGAGATTTGGGAAATCACAACCCTATTTATAATGAATCCGTTATTCATAATTATCAATTCACCAATCATAGAATTAATAATTAGGGCAAATTTTAATTTAGACCCTTTTAAAATTTATTTTTAAATTTCGACTTATTTATTATTTATTTACAAATTTTGACCAGGTTCACCACCCAACAAACCGGTCGAAATTTGTAAAAGAAGTCCTAAAACTTCGGAAATGAATTCTGTGAAGTTTTATGCACAAAAACTTCACGGAAATTCATTTTCCGTGAAGTTTTTTAAGCCCAAAACTTCACGGAAATGAATTCTGTGAAGTTTTATGCACAAAAACTTCACGGAAATGAATTCTGTGAAGTTTTATGCACAAAAACTTCACGGAAATGAATTCTGTGAAGTTTTATGCACAAAAACTTCACGGAAATGAATTCTGTGAAGTTTTATGCACAAAAACTTCACGGAAATGAATTCTGTGAAGTTTTATGCACAAAAACTTCACGGAAATGAATTCTGTGAAGTTTTATGCACAAAAACTTCACGGAAATGAATTCTGTGAAGTTTTATGCACAAAAACTTCACGGAAATGAATTCTGTGAAGTTTTATGCACAAAAACTTCACGGAAATGAATTCTGTGAAGTTTTATGCACAAAAACTTCACGGAAATGAATTCTGTGAAGTTTTATGCACAAAAACTTCACGGAAATGAATTCCGTGAAGTTTTGAAGCCAAGATATCTACCTTATAATCAAAGCAAATCACCTAAACAAGTATTCCGAATGAGAATTAAAAGAACTGCAAATTTACCTCGAATCCTTGGACTAACATAAGCTGGGCACAAATAACCGTTGAGGATATTTCTCGATCTGTGACGGGTTGGGAAGAAGCAAATTTGTAACCCTCCTAGTCCCCATATCAAACAACTTCCATGGTGTCTGTCCACAATTTCCACTATCAACCATTAACTTTCTTCCTTCAGGAAAATAAATGCAGTTCCCTCTACCTCCAATATCAGCTACCAACAATGACACAGATGAAACTGCAAGCCTTAGCACTTTATCACCAATGCTTTCCACCCTAACCCACATCTTTCTATCGAGATCCGCTCCAAAAATTTCAAACCCGACAGTAATCCATGTGCAACCCTTAATAATCTCCTTAACAAGCAAGGGCTTGCCATCAACCCCTCATCATCTCAATGTATTGAAAAGTACAGCAGGCGTCGCAAGAGCATCAACCACTAATAAGTCATAAGAATATAAGAAAGAAAAGATAGTATTGCTTCCCCTCCACTAGACACGGTCTGCTGTAGGGGATCCACTGCCCTTGGGAGCTTCAGTTGGATCAAATCAGAATCGAACCAGCAAAACAAGGAGATGGTTTTAGAACAGATGAAGGAAACTATGTAATGGGGTGGAGGCGAGAGGGCGACAGCAAGTGTGTAAGGGCGGTCATCAGAAAAGATGGGTGGAGGGATGTGATACCCTAAGATTTAGTCCCACATCGGATATTGATTGAGTGATTGAATGGTTTAAATGATGGGTCTTAAGAGCCAAGTATAACATTGGCTAGTCAATTTTGACAGTGGATTGAGCCAAACCACGTGTCGCACTCCGTGGGTCTCAGGACTTACATCGCGCCAACGGGTCCACGGGCCCGGGGAGTGACAAGGGAGCTCGATCTTAGCGCCGCTAGAGATTCCATAATATGGCCGTGCTTTGGTGCTCAGCCATCACTTGTTGGCAAGTGAAGCACTTCGACACATTCGATGCAATGCCCCTCTTTATTCCTTCTCATGTAAGGTGTAGTTGCATATCTCTGTACATCTTCATTCCTCTTGAGTGAATGAGAACAAGGGCGGATCCACTCTATGCAAAGTAGGGTCAGGGACTAGGACCCCACCTCCCATTGCTAATTATAACATCCACCTTATTTTAGACGCAACCTCTAGATGACCCACTTTATAAATCGCTGACCTCATATCCACAAAATCTTAGTTTTTCTCCCCTTCTTTACCTTACATTCTCCCCAGTTACTCAGCACAAGTTAATTCCCAAATAAGGAGAAAGAGTCCCATAACTTTCCCTACCCCTCATTACCTTGAATCCAAACAAGCTCTTAGTTGAAAACTGAGCAAAAAACCAAAGTGTTTTAAGTGTTGTGGATGAATGCCCCATATTTAAAAGACCTAGACATTAACTATTTGGGGTTTTAGATATTAGCCCTTAAATTATATGTATTTTTATATTAGTACCCTAAATCTTCATATTTTGGTATTAGTCCTTCAAATTACATTAATGTGTTGATATTAGTCCTTCTGTTAAGTCTACCATTCAAAATATCAAACTATGGTTGGGTTAACACTAATTATGGGTAGGAATAACTTATTACCCTTCCCTCTCTCTCACCTCCTCCTTTATCACCTCCATCTTCTCCTCCACAATTCTCTCCTCCAATCGGTATTCTCACCTTCTCCTCCATCAATGCCACCATCATCTCCACCCTTGTTTGTATTCTCATTGCCGCCTTCATCTCCTCCACCATCTTCTCCATCCCCATCACCTCCTCCTCTAGTATTCTCACCTCCCCACCATCGCCTGCATCATCATCACCACCTCCACCGCTAATGCTGTCACTACCACATTGAAGCAGGCCCACTGGAGGTGGAGGAGGAAGAGTGCGGAGAGGGGATGACGACAATGGTCAAGGGCAGAGAGGAGGGCGAAGTGGTTGGAGTGGAGGAATGCAAGGAGTATAACTGTCCATTCAAGAAAAGAGTTAAAGAAAACGAAATATTCCTCATCCATTTTAACACCAATTAACTAGAGGGACTAACATTAACATATTGAAGTAATTTCAGAGACTAACATCAAAATATGAAGATTTGAGGGACTAATATCAAAATATGTATGATTTAAGGGACTAATATGTAAAAACCTTAACTTTTTCTACATATCCAAGGATATCATATAGTAGAGGGTACAAAAGTGAAACTTTAGGGTATTTAAGTGGTCATTTGCAAACTAAGGATATTTATATGTGATATGGGCAAACAAGAGGGCACCAACGTGCAACATTTATACAAGAGGGTACCAACGTGTAACTTTTTGAAATTTTAGCGTATTTATCTGCAACACTTAAATACTTTGGGGCATTTAAGTGCACAGTCTTAAAAATATGAGGTATTAAAGAGCAAAGTTGGTAAAACTACAGAACATTAAAATGCAATTTAGCCATAATCATTTGGGTGATTGTTTGCACTTAGATAAGCAAAAAAAGCTTACTCCATTTTAAGTTGGGTGTTAAATTTAAGGTTATTCAACTTTGACGTATTCCACCCCAAAAAAAAAACACTTCGCGGCATTTAGCAAAGTTAAAAATGTTGTAAACTTTGGGGTATTAAGTGCAAATAAAATGGCTTCCTTGGGTGAGTGGATTTCGTTGAACAAGCTCTATAGATGTCACCTTGTTCTTCAGAGCTTCCTTTAGTCGACGATGGTTTTTGGTTGCTGCACATACGAAAAATCTATTCCCATCATTAGTTCCGAATTATCCAATATGTGTCTCTCATCTCGCACATACTTTCTCAACTATGATACGTAAAACCAGTTGTGCACTCAATGCAAAGAGGGTGGCGATGCCAACTTGTATGCTACCTTGCTGATACATCGTACGATGACGAAATGGTTTAATATATCGCGGGTTCAACTTCCCTCGACTTCTAAAATGTATCACTCCATGAGTAAGTAAAATACGGAAAAAATACATTGTCCCCCATATTGAATCCAATAGTAATCTTCTTCTATTTGTCCAACTACATTGCCAATCTTGAATTGCTTTGAGGTGTGCGTGGATCACCTTCACATTTTCATCCGATTGTTGTACAAGCTTGGGACCGAGCAATTTTGCTCTCTAATATCATCCTACCATATAGAGGCGATCTGCAACTCTTGCCATACAAGGTTTCAAAAGGCTTCATTTGAATAGTAGCTCGATAACTATTGTTGTACGAAGTTCATGGTGATGTGCTCTCATTTTTATTCCAGTATAGGTAAAGGCTGTAATAATATGGCTGTGCTTTTGTGCTCAGCCATCACTTGTTGGAAAGTGAAGCACTTCGAGACATATGATGCAATGTCTCTCTTGTTAGAACTTTGTTCGTGTAGAACGTTGTTCGTGCAATATCTCTTGTTTGATCAATAACAAACTCTCATTTGGTATTAATTAGTTTGTGAGATGATATATTTTAGGAATAAACATGTACGAACAACCAGCGACTCGAAACGATGCAAAAATCAACATGAGAGTTGATTTCAGCCTATTAACCATCGATGGTCACACAAGTTACCGATGGACTACAGTCAACAATCTGTATTTTCTAGAAATGAGAAATTAAACCATCGATAGACTAGAGTCAACCATCGATGGTCGCTTCAATCATCGACAGTCAACAATCTGTAAATTTCAGAAACTAGAATTTGAACAATCGATGGTCGGGTTTAACCATCGATGGTTTGGACGCGTTTTGACAGATTTTAGGATTCTATCTCAGCCGTTCGTTGACAGATTTGATCTCCTATTGGAACTCTGATTAGAGAACCTCTTTCCAATTTAATCAAGGTCTATTTAAAGAGGGATTGATGAGGAGATTAATAACAATAATAAGAACAAGAAAGAGAGAGGCTATTTTGCATAAGATTGAGAGATCAAATTCTAGGGTTTGAGAGAGTTTGAGTTTGAGAATTTCATTCCCTGAGCCTCGTTCAACTTCTTCTCGTCGCGCTCAACATCGGAAGATCATCTTAGCGAGGAGGAGTGCCCTTTGCATTCAACTTCAACATCGCTTCTTCACGGATCATCATCAACACCAGTTTGAAGAACGATTTATTTTAAATGGGTTGTAAGATCTTTTTAATTGTGCTTTAATTATTTTTAGGGTTGGTTTTGTATTTCAAACTTGCTAGTTTGACTGTATACTCAAGTCGGGATAATTAAGGGTTGGCGTGCTCAAGCCAGGGTAATTTGAGTGTGGCTAGCTAGGGGTAGGTTTCTTCTGATCATTGTGAGGAGTTCGGTATCTCGACTGGTTTCGAGTAGATTCCAGAGTCCTGTTTGTAAAGCCTACTGAATCAGGTTGTGATTCGGGAGAACTCCGGTCATAGAGAAGAAGGCCATTTGCGAGAAGGAAGAGTGGACACAGGATTTTGATCCGACCCACTATAAAAACCTCGTGTGTTCTTGTGTTAGTTGCTTTCAGTTTTTCTCATATTTTTTTTTCGCTGCATATTCTGACCCGAAAAATTATAGCAATCCTATTCACCCTTAACCACCCCCCAGGCTTGCATCCCGTTTCCAACATCTCTTTATTCCTTCCCATATAAGGTGTAGTTTCATATCTCTGTGCATCTTCATTCCTCTTGAATGAATGAGAATAGGGGCGGATCCACTCTATGCAAAGTACGGTTAGGGACCAGGACCCCACCTCTCATTACTAATTATAACATCCACCTTATTTTAGACACAACCTCGAGGTGACCCACTTTATAAATCGTTGACCCATATCCACAAAATCAAATCCATCTCTGCCAGACCCACCCACTAAAGAACTACGTATTCTTAATGGGCTTTTTAAATATTTGTCCCCCAAAATCTCTCATATTTTGAAATTAATCTATCAAATCTTCATATTTTGATTAGTCTGCCAAATCTTTAAGTATTTAGAAATTATTCCCTAAATCTTCATATATTGAATTTAGTCCTACAAAATCCTACAAGTGTTTTGAAATTAGTCCCCAAATTTCTAACTAGTGCTAACTGGAGGACTAATTTCAAAACACTGATTTGGAGGACTAATTTTAAAATATGAAGAATTAAGGAACTAATTTCGAAATACTTAATGATTGGGGAATAGTTTCAAAGTATGAAGACTTGGGGGGCTAATTTTAAAATATAAAAGAGGTGGGTGACTAGTATGAAAAAACCATATCTAACAGTGAGGTTATGTACTTTTTTCAAAATGTGAAAACTTGTCACGGAACGCTTGTAAATTTTCTTTTAATTTTTTTTGAAAACCCAGCCCAGAATCGAACCGAAGACCGTAGAAGCCATATTGAAACCTGCCAACCGTCCGGATCAATCCGCGGTGCGTTTAAAATTTTTTAATTAATTCTACAGTGACACCACTTCCAGAAATCCTAGATCCGCCACTAAATGAGAATATCGAACAATGAGCTCCATCAAATAGCTTCTTTCGCACCTCGCCTTCTGGCGCACACATGACAGTTTCCCTTTCACAGAGACCCATCTTCATGAATCCAGACATCCGCCCTTCTGCCTTCTGTTACTCTTCTCCTAGCTTCTTTGAGCTCCTCGTCATCAAGTTTTTTGGCTTTGATGCGGTCTATTAAGGAAGGCAGTAATAACACTGTTTCTGAGAATATGTATAGCTTAATGGTGAAGATAGCGCTGCCAATAAATGTTGGTATGTGAAGACTATGTTATACCCATTTGCTAAATTCTGTTACTCAGATTTTTTTGCTTGCTTGAACAGAGCCTAATTGTTTCGTAAGTCTGTTATTTTTTAATAAATTAACTAGGGAGATATGAGCTGGTGATTATGGACTAATATGATTTATGAAGACACGTGTTACATTCTAAGATCTTTCACTTCTCATTTGTGATCTGAAGATAATTTACTCACTTTTAATTATTTACAAGGCAACGACAACGTCTACAGCCGAACAAGCCTTGTATAACTAGAGGAAAGCAAAATAAAACACAATAATACAACTCAAGTACTCAACCAAATGCATAAAAGGCACCATCCACACCAACCGTCACTTACATTCACTCTTTTACATAATACATAAATTATGTTAAATAAATGCCTGGCAAAAATGTAGCCAACATTCAAATAAATCATCTTGGTCCCACGGTAAGAGTTCTTTCTATCTCCGCACCCCAAATATCAGGTACAAAAATGAAGCAGTTCGTAAGCTGCTATAATTCATAAGAATGGAAGCCAAATGGTTTGATCTTAATCTTGAGGTATCTTCTAGATCGGCATCATGAACTGCAAGTACTAAATCCATTTTGTGCACATTTATTAGTATTAGTCGGACCTGTGTAAAGTGGAACACCACCCCCAAGACGCCGAAGCTTGCCCACCATCTCATGCAACCACTGGAAGGTGAGCTTTGATTGACGATTCAGCTCCTCTCTCACTTCAGGATGGAGCTTAAACCAATTCCCCAACATCTTGTGCACATGAGATCGGATCATTCTCCATGGTACTGGATATTGCTCGCACAGCTTCAGATACTCTTCCACAAGATCTGCCTGGTTTAATAATCCCTCACCATTCACAACATCACTACTTTGATCATCACCAATACTCTCTCTCCACTCTGCTGTCCTAAATCCTGCGAAGAGTGCAGGATTCTCAAGAAGAGTCTCGGCTGAAAGCACACCATCAGCGCCAGTTTGACCCAAGCACTCTTTGACATCTTCCATGTGCCGTATGTTTCCATTAGCAAGAACAGGAATCCGGAGAGCATTCTTCACTGATCTGATGACATTCCAGTCAGCTCGGAATTTCTTCCCGTCCTTTTAGTCCCTCGATGCGACCATGGACAGCTAGAAGAGCAGCCAGCTTCCTCAAGCATCTTGGCGTATGAGATTGTATCTTGCGGATTTGGGAAAATGCGGATCTTGCATGAAACTGGAAGTTGGAGATTAGCAACCAGCTTCTCGACTAGTGACCTTATGAGAGGAAGGTTTTCCATGAGAAAAGCACCATAGTATCCTCGTCGAGCAATCCGCTGTGGACATCTTTATGATTATGAAGGAGAAAGCTAATTAGGACTTTGGGAGAAAAGGAAACTAAAATTCCAGATTCAAAATATATAACACAGATAGATGTCTAGGAGCTCGTGAACAAGTGGTCTGATTCCCCTTTTAGTGCAACACCATTAAAATAATTGCACAACATAATGCTGTCGAAACATAAAACATGTGTTCATACAAATACTGAAGTAATTGACAAATAAACACAGTTCAATTTGAGGTCACATTATAAGGATTAATGGTGGGTTTTGGAACCTTAGCATACTCTACATGGAAAAGCGGGGAGAGTGTGCTGACATTGCAGGCACATGGTGGACAGCAGAGAAGTAAAGTTTCGAACAAGCTCATTTAAAACTAAAAGTTTATACACAATCTCAAATTGTTTTAAGCAATATGAAAAGATGCTTAAGTAGAAAATAGATTTTATAACTAAGTTAAAATATATTACATCATAAATAAACATATGCATCACGTTAAGACCCATTACCAACAATTAGCATCATTTGTAGAACGAGGTTCATATTGACGACATGGACACATGACGAGGTCAGGAACGCAGACATATGGAGATAATAAATCATAAAAAAAGATATGGACAAGACATGCATGGATAAGTTGATTGCATGTGTGTGGCGCAGAGAACTTCTACAACGTCATAATAAATAGAATGAAAATACCAATATATGTTCATAAGACAAGCCTACTGAACAATGGCAATCTGCTTGAGGGTAAGTCATTTTGACATTTAACTAACAGGCGCTCAAATGCTCTTATAGTTGTTGCCAATTTTGCTAAAATCAATTTGATGTTTGCATATAATGACATGGCATAACAATTAGGAATGGCAATTTATGAACCGATGCGTCAATCTGATCCAACCTGACCCGTTTATAATGGGTATGGGTCAAGTTATATGGGTCAGGTCATAAACGGGTCAACCCGAAATGAGTCATTTATTAGAAGGGTCAGTTCAGGTTGACCCGGACTGACCTGTGTAACCCATTTACCCGGTTAGTTCTAAACGAGTTGAGCGGACTGATTGGAGAAAAGCGATACATTCATCGAGGAGCTCTCTGAGAAAAAGAAAAACCCTAGACGCATCTTCAATCATCGAAGGAGCTCAACACAGCGGTGGAGAGAGGTGGAGACGAGCGGCGAGCGGCGCGGCGAGAGCTCTCATCCTTTGCTGTAAGTTTTCTTTTTGACCCTCTCCTTCTGTTCTCCACCTCTCTTTTCTTTTTCTCTAATTTTCTTTTTAACCCTCAATTCTCTAGATAAAAATTTATTGAATTCTCATGATTGCTTAATATTTCTGTCAAAAGCTCAAATCTTTTGGGTTTTGATTGATGAGTAATTTTTATTTTAAAAATGACAACCCTTCATTATTCTGATACTATTTTCATAGTTTTGGCATGATAAGTTCGCTACACAACATTTATTGCAGATTAATTCAGATTATATAACTGTAAATTTCGAAAATAGAAGTAGTCCAACTATCACTGTGTTAAAAAATGTGAGTAAAATTTTTACGCTTTTATGGATGAAACTTAATTTCTCTTTTAAATTATGCTTGAAGAAGTACTTTCGAGCAATTGAGACACGAATTCAATTTGTTGTTGTTGTTGTTGTTGTTTAGGAGAATTGTTGGATGTTGTGATCTTTTGCTTACTGATTTACTGTCCATTATTAAGCTTTGGTAGGTAATATTATGTGCTTTTGAGCATATATTTACTATTGCTTTCAATTCAACAGTGATGTTCTCTTGTATTATCATTTTGGGGATGATAATTAAGTTAGCTTATTTATCAATATGTGGATAAAAAGGTGTCTCATGCTCAAGCCTAATGGTTATGTAGTTTTGTAACTCATTTTGGGGATGAATCTATCGTAGTTTTGTAATTTTTTCACAGTTAATGGAGTCTAATGCTATCGATAATCCTATAGAGGACAACGTAGAAGTGGATTCATCTAGTGAAGAACTAGAAGAGATATCTAGTTATATTTGTAAAAAAAAAGCAAAGGGATAGTAGATAAAAAGTGGAAAAGAAAATTCACATCAAAAGTTTGGGAAAAGTTTGACCTTGTTGAAACGGAGTCGGGGGTTTAACAATTGTCAATTTGTAAGAAGTGTGGAATAAAATATGCCACTGAAGAGAACAATAGTACAAAAAACATGTTAAGACACATGAAAAATTGCAAGAAAGCTACTAAAAAGGATATTGAGGATCCATTTAATTCAAAAGTTTATATAATTATGAGTTTTTCAAGATCTAATTTTGATCCGGATAAGTTTAGGGAGTTCTTAGTCTCACGAGTTACCTTTCAAATTTGTTGAGTATGAAGGTATTCGAGCAATTCTCTCATATCTTTGTGAGGATCTAAAACACATACGAGGAATACGGTTAAAGCCGATGTTCTTAAAATCTATGCAAGAGAGTAAAAATAGGCTTAAAGAAGCTTTAGAGGCAATTCCGGGAAGGATTAACTTGACATCTGATTTGTGGACATCCATAGCCACTGATGGATATATTTGTCTCACAGCTCACTATATTGATCATGAGTGGAAACTACAAAATCCGATCCACAACTTTCTTATATGTCGCCTCCTCATTCCGGTGTTGCAATTTGTGAGAAGATCTGCAAGTTGTTAGTTGATTGGAAGATCGAAAAGAAGTTGCTTTCGTTCACTCTTGATAATGCTTTCGCAAATGATGTGTTTCTTGATTTATTTTTAAAAAAACAACTTAATTTAAAAGAAGCACTTCTTGAAAAGAGGGAGTTTTTTCATATTAGACGTTGCGCTAATATCCTTATCTTGATTGTACAAGATGGTTTAAAAGAAGTTCATGATTGTATTTATAAAATCTGTGAAAGCATCGAGTATATAAAACGCTCTCAACAAGAAAGCAAAAAATTTTGGGAACGTGTGTCTCATGAATCTTTAGAAGTGAATAATAGTTTAAGGCAAGATGTTCCAACAAAATAGAACTCTACTTTTTTAATGCATGAGAGTGTTTTATATCACCGCCGTGCATTTATGCACATGCAATTGAGTTATTCAAATTACTCAAACATTTGTCCATCTCAAGAAGAATGGGATAAGGCCGAGAAGGTGAAGAGGTTCTTAGCCACTTTCTATAACGTCACTTGCATTTTCTCCAATACAAATTATCCAATGGCTAATCTCTATTTTCTTCGGGGGGGGGGGGGTTATTCATTGGGACATTTAGGGGATAAATGGGATAATTTTTAGGATATTACTTTATAGTGTTATTCATTGGAGTAATGAGATTGGGACTTTACTTTGTAGTGTTATTGGTTGGGATAATGACACTGTGATTTTACTTTTTAGTGTTATTCATTTTTTGAGACAATTGTGACACAATTACCCAACCTATCATAAAAATATCCCACCTATATAAACAAAAGTTTGTCTCAACCCTCCTTTTTGCCCCAGCCATCAAGTTGGGACACGATGGGGTAATTTTTCCCCAAAACTCCATCTCTCATTTCCCTCTCCGCCTCAGATCTAGGGCCGCCTCCGTTCCTCGATTTGGGATTAGGGTTCGTATTTCCTCTTCAAGCTTGGCCTTCATCGTTCCTCTTCCTACCACTCTCCGTCTAGGGTTTGTCGATTTGGGATTAAAAGGTACATCTTTGATATTTCTTTTTTGTTTTAATTTTTTTTCTTCTTGACTTCATGAGATTTGAGGGATTTTGCAAAAGGCTTCAAAAGAAATACCCATTTATTTTATCCTAATCAAGAATCTTTAGCATCGGTTTCTATTGATAAAGTGCTGGTAAAATAAGCTACTTCCCTTCCACCCAAAATGGAATGGTGTTAGAAATTTTAATATTTTCCGATTAAGTTTATCCTAATAATGTTCAATCGGTAACAGAGAGTTGACATGCTTTTTTTTTGGTTGGGTGTGTAAACGGCCCAAAATTTTGGAGGGTTTTGTGAAATTTACCTATAATGCCATCTCTAAGGATAAACTAATAGGGCCTTTGTTCTATTGTTGAATCTGAGGACCCTTTCTATGTCCAAGATATATATAATTGTCTAACAAAGTTTATGAAAAATGGGATTTTCTTATATTAGACCATGAATTTCTCTTAATTTGATATTTCACTATTTGTCCAAGATATATATAATTGTCTAACAAATTGCGATTTCTTTGATATTTCACTCTTTGTTCTAGGAATATTTTGATCCATTGCATAAGAGCAGGTTTATATTTAGAAATGAATCCAATGATGTTATATCTTTTTCTATATATTTAGTAGTGGATTAGATCAACGAATTGAAGTTGGTATTGTAGCTAAGCTTATGTCGATGATGTAGAAAGCTCAAAGTATATATTATACGGTTCATGTCTTCTCCTATCATGTATATCATTTTCCATCAATCTTGTTAGGTGCTTAGAACAACCTTTTCTCAAATCTAAAAGGTAATTTTCCAAACGGTTTCATAAGACTCGTTGAAAATTATGAAAGAAATAAATGTATCGAGGCCTTAAGCTAATGACACTTTCATGAGGCTGGTTGAAAATTTATTTTATGAAATTGTGTTTTGGATATGAGCTCAAACTCGTTTATTGTTCTTAACAATAGATTCGTATGCATATCACCATATGCACTCGTCTCTTTGTGTTGCATCTTATAAAATATAGGTGTGCATGACACTTGCCCATTACGAATTCATTATTTACATCTAGGTACTTCAACTTATCTCTCCAATCAACTCTCCTGTATTTTTATTGGACAAGAGGGTCACATACTATCATATGTCAATATGTCATTTATTTATACTTTAATAATAGTTGTATTTAGTAGGGATATGCAATTAAGCTTTGATCATATGTACTTTAGTAATAGGCTTTCTGAATACTTGGCCCAATAGCCCACAAGAAATAGTGTAAATGCATCAAGCTGAGGTTGTGCTTTTATGGGTTACTTTTGTGATCTTTTGTTGTTGTAGCCAGTTATGGGTGTTGGTTTATTATTTTTTTCATTTCATGAATTTTGATGAATTCTGTAGCGGATTGCATGTGATTTTTATGGGTTACTTCTATAAAACAATGTGTTTTGTGAATAAAAGCAGTTTAGTAAGAGCAATTCCAAGCCTACGTCTAGACCTTCTCTAATTATATATCCCCATTATAAGCAATGCTATATCTGATCCTTGTTTTTAGTTGTTATATTTAAAATGGTCTAGCAAGCTTCTTTCTTGAATATGACTAGTATATTAAAGAATAGATCAATTTATCTTTATTAATGGTTTAAGATGCATTGTGATTTGTGAACTTTGTGTTGTAGGATGAATTTCAATTCAGAAACTGAATACTTAGGAGAATTTTCTCAAGATGGTGAGACGGCAAAAAAGCGAGGAACGACTACGTGATGTGGAGTGAAGAAGAGAGTAGAGAGTTACTGAGGCTCTTGGTGGATGAGGTAAAAAATAGCAACAAAATGGATAATGGTAACTTTAAGAAAGTTACCATCAATCAAAATGTCCTGCCATATCTAAATGCCAGGTTTGGGAAAAACTTCAAGTTTAAACATGTTAAGAACAAGATTAGGAGTTGGAAAAGGAAGATTGAACCTATTGAGTTACTTATGAAAAATAATTCAGGATTTGGTTGGGACCCGACAACTCAGAGAATAACTTGTTCTGATGAGGTGTGGGATAATTATAAGCAGGTTAGTTTGTTAACTTTAAAAAACAAATATCTAGTGTATTTAGGTGCTATTGTGATATTTAAACTGATATATATTTTTTTTATAGGCTCATCCCAACACGCCAATGTTTAAGGACAAGTTATTTGAGAATTTGGATGATTTACGCTTGGTAGCGGGTAACAACTCTGCAACTGGTAAATTTGCTGGAGGATTGGGAGTCGAGGGCGGGGAGAGTGGCCCGTTACATAATGCATTAGGTGAGGGTAGGCTTGATGGTAATATAGACTTGGAATCTATTGATGTTGATGACTCTACCTACCATCCTACCCAGACTCCTATAGATACTCCACCACTTCCTAGCATCACCCCAGGTGTTGGTACTCCTGTGACTAAATCTGTGCCATCGAACTCTAGCACTAGTCGAAACATCCGGAGGGCACCTACTCGCACCAACACCTCTGCATGGTCTCAACAGGCACAAGATATTGTAAATGGGATTACAAATATGAGTAAAGCTTTGCAAGAGTTAGTCTTAGAGGTGAGACTTTTACGATGCCGAAACTAACCATGGGTTGAGGGGGTGGCTTTCATTCATGGGTTTACTGATGCACAACGTTTGACTGTCCTCAATGAAAATATTTCCCAAGACCTGAAGGATTTCTTTGTGAAGATGGATGGAGAGCAGCGGCGAAAGTTCATGGTTTGGAGGCTAACTGGAAATTATCCAGTTGAGGATGAGGAGGACGATGACCATGCTTGATGGATATGCATAGGTCATGATTTAGAGACTAACCTGTAGTTTGATGACTACACTTCTGAAATTGTATTTTGAGCACATGACATGCTTTTATATATGTATTTTGAGGATATGGTTGCTTATTTTATATCTATTATGTGTTTGATGACTATGTGGTTTTAATTGGAAATATGTGTCTATGATGCTTATTATGAGTGTATGATGCTAATTGTATGGAGATGATGTTTCTGAATGAGGCTCTTCTAGGTCTGCTGCATCATTAAAGTTATCCAGGATAAAATGAATGATTATTTGGTTTTGCATTAATAAAAACTCCCCCTCTCAATTTTTAAGATGGCAAACAGGGAACATAGCTTCGAGTGAAGTATGCTAGCTGCAAGCAGTTTTGATGCCTTTTTTACACCCTTGATTTGGAATAAAGTGAACAGAGACAAAAAAATAGAAGTGAAAGTTGTGAGTGGTGATTGTGAGTGATATGAATTATTTCCTTAATACTATTAGTTGTCAGGTACCAAAACACTGATTGTTTATGTACAAAATTTATCTTTTGTGATCATTTTGAGGTTTTTGTTATCAACATGATAGAGGGCTTGATCGGTTTGGTAATATGGTCTTGCTCAATTTGATGGTGTTTTGTGATTGTTGGTTTGAAATTGGCGAAACTTGATGGAACTAGTCTCTAATTTTAAGTGTCCATAGGCTTTTAATTTATCTTGTTTGGAATCTCCTAATAAGTTTCATTTTCATGCATATAACAAGATGGAAGATACAGAGGTTCCTATTTTGTTGTTTCAGGAGGATAGTGCTGACTATCTCCTTATCCGCATAATCACTATGGCTGCACAAACAGCGGAGCTACTTGCAAAGGTCTCACAACTCATATCAGAGGAAGAGTCAAGTATACAATTGCGTGCATATTCGGGCCTCAGACATGGCATTACAGATCTTGGTCTTCAATACTTGAAATCCAAGATGGAGAGCAGCCCCCGTGATTTTCGTCGGATATATCGTATGTATCCAGATTACTTCATGAAACTTTGTATGGTATTACGAGGCCGCAACCATTTACAAGATACACGTTATATCAGTGTTGAAGAGATAATTGCTATTTTCCTTCTCACGGTTACACAAAATCAACGATATTGCATTACTACTGAGAGGTTTGATCGCTCCCGATTTGTTGTAAGTGTGTGCTTCAACAAAGCACTCAAAGCTCTTGTATCATTAGCTCCTTTGATGGCTTCACCTTCAACTGACCCACCAGAAAATGTCACATCAGACTCTCGTTTTTGGCCATATTTCAAGGTATTTTAATTTCAATTGCATTCTATCACTCTTTATTTTTTATTATAAAATTATTTGATTTATATCTCATATAAATTAATGGAATGAATAGGATTGTATCGGTGCAAGCGATGGGACCCACATTCCTTGTATGGTGTACGGCATGGATCAAACCCCATATCGTAATAGACATGGCTATCTTTCCCAAAATATCCTTGCGGCATGCATGTTTGATCTCAGGTTCATTTATGTCCTAGCGGGATGGGAGGGATCTGCCAATGATTCACGAGTCTTGAAGGATGTAATGAGTAGAAGAAGTGAATGCAGACTTCCAATCCCAGATGGTAATAATCTTTATGTCAAATTGTTGAATTTAATGTTTGTATTTTAAAAATTTTGTCAATTATAATTCCAACAATATGTTACTGTAGGCAAATTCTATCTGGTGGACTGTGGTTATCCCAATAGGTTGCAGTTTTTGGCTCCGTATAGGGGTACGAGGTACCACCTAAAGGAGTTCGGCCCAGCCAATAACCGTCAGCGGCCACGTAATCCACATGAGTTATTCAACCATCGACATGCATCTCTTAGAAATTGTCTTGAGCGTATCTTCGGCGTTTTCAAGTCAAGGTTCACTATTTTCAAGAGTCAACCTCCTGATTTTCCGTTAGAACAAAAATATATGGTTTGGGCTTGTATCGGCGTGCATAACTTTCTGAAGTTGGAGAACTCAAATGATGACTTCGAAATTTCTGATCTTCCTTCTGAGGCACCACGCAATGTTGCACCACCTAATGCAGATTCTGATGAGGACGATGATTTACAGACTCAGCAAACACAACGGACGGTTGCAGCAGCGTGGAGAGAAAGAATGGCAAATAATATGTGGCATGACGGGACACACATGTCACAAGGAGTCTAGTTTTTAGTTAGGTGGTCATTTGACTTTTTAATTTGTTATTATTAAGACTTTGTTGGACAATCAAGCCTTTATTTGTAATATTTATATCAAATATTTCCAATTATTATATTATTAATATATTATATTGTTGATAATAATAATAATAATTTTATTTAGTACATTAAAACTATTCTTAATATAATAATAATAGTTTATTCATGGAAGTTAATTAGTAATAACAACTTAATAAATACATAAATATCATATTTTAAAGATGTCATTATTTAATTATCTCACTTAAATTGTCCCATTATCCTTAATTGTCTCAACTAAAGTGTCCCATTACCCCATTTTATCCCACTTTATCCCTCCTCAAATTATCACAAGTGCATAAAATTATCCAAGTGAGACAATTATCCCAATGGGCCCCCAAATGCCCCAATGAATAACCCCCCTTCAAGTATTGGTTGTGCAATGTACTCTAAAGCTTGACATGGAAGATAGTGATGAATATGTGAAATCAATAGCAACTAAAATGCACACAAAGTTTGAAAAATATTGGAGTGAGTATAGTGTTTTACTTGCTATTGCTCGCATCTTGCATCTTGGACTGAGTATAGTCTTCACCTTCTCGGCCTTATCCCATTCTTCTTGAGATGGACAGAGGTTTGATAATTTGAATAACTCAATTGCATGAGCATAAATACACAGCGATAATATAAAGCACTCTCAAGCATTAAAAAAAGTAGAGTTCTATCTTGTTGGAACATCTTGCCTTAAACTCTTATTCACTTCCAAAGATTCATAAGGCACACGTTCCCAAAATTTTTTCTTTCTTGTTGAGTGCCTTTTATATACTTGACGCTTTCACATATTATATAAATACAACATGAACTTCTTTTAAACCATCTTGTACAATCAAGATAAGGATATGAGCACAACATCTAATATGAAAAAACTCCCTCTTTTCAAGAAGTGCTTCTTTTAAATTAAGTTGTTTTTTAATAAATCAAGATACACATCATTTGCAGAGGCATTATCAAGAGTGAACGAAAACAACTTCTTTTGGCGCCTCAAGAACTTACCTTGGCGCCTCAGGCACTCACCTCCTTTGATGCAAGGCGCAAGATGTTTGTCTCTGTTTCAAAATTTTTAAGATGTGGAAGGTGTCCGATAAAGTAAAGTTTATTTTTGTTATTGAAGTTCCGTGTTTCTTTTTTCTTGATCAATTTTTTGCTTTTTTTTTGTTGTAATGTAATTAATTATCTATATCATTATGATGACATGCCACAATTTGAATCTTAAAGTTCAAAGTTTGCAATTATTAGTTAATATTACTATTCAATATTTGTTACTTATTACTTCATTTTAGATGACTTATCACTTATTAGATTTGTGGCTTTGAAAATTTGGTTGAGATCGATTTGTCTTGTTTCTTTTATTGACATTTGCATATTATTTGTAATTTTTATTAATTTTTTTGAATATTTATCGCTTTGGTTCACTCAAGCGATCACCTTTTTTAGCGCATTTCGCCTCATGCAACACAGGACCGCATCGCCTTAATCTCGGCTTTCACTTTCAAAACACTGGGAATAAGTTTACCACAACATATCCAATTTCATAATTAGCAATACATAAGAGCATGTGCTATTCACATCAAAACTTTCATTGTTGGGGTTGAAAAATAATGGATAATTGGCACTTTGGTGCCATAAAATTACCTTTTTTGAACCTTGATGTCTCAAAGTTTATTTTTGACACTTTGGGGCCCCCAAACCTTAACTTACATAGAATAATTTGCACCTTGGGCCAGAAAGTTTAAATTACAAAGAAAGTTTGCGGCATCAAAGTGTCAAAAATAAACTTTGAGACATCAAAGTTCAAAGATGTGACAACTTTAAGACACCAAAGTGCAAATTATCCAAGAATAAATAATGGATTGTTTTGATGAAAAGTTATATTATCTACTTGTAGAGACATTGCATTTGCACCTTTATCCAAGGGTAAATTTAACAAAATTCCAAACTTTTGGGTGTTTCAAATAAAAACTCCTAAATTTTGTTTATTTCAAATTTTTCCCACGAAACCCCCAAGTTAACACCATTTACCATCAGTTTTAACCCTCGCTCATGCAAAGCACATGATTAGAAATGACCAAAATACCGCTCCCGCCCTCTGTGACAAAAAACCCTATATATCCTTAATTTTATATTTCGGTTGATTGGAAAGTTTGGTGATTTGATTTTCTTTTTCTATTAATATTGTTTAAGTAAGGTGGTTTTTACAAGTAAACATAATCTTAGGAGATTTTACTGTTGAGGGTATTTGGGTATATTGACGTTGTACAATAACGCCCTTAGGGGGTATGTTTGTAAAAATTAAAAGTTGAGGGGTTTATTTGAGACACTTTGGAGTTTTGAGGGTTACATTGGAAAAGTTTGAGGTTCAATGAAATAAACAAAGTTCAGGGGGTTTCGTGGGAAATGCCCTAAAGTTTTGGGGGGTTTTGTGAAACTTAACCTTTAATTACTTACATAGAAATGGGTACGGGTGCGGGTGCGTGACACGGAAAATCTGTAAAATGTAAGGTACTGGGACACGGCAACATATATATATATTGAAATTGATAATTTACATGACATCAGTATTGGTTTTAGTTCAAGTGTCGTTAGAATTAAAATTTCTAGCACATTTTGAGTGTTTTCTATTATGTTGATTATTATAAGTTGGAAACTGCTCGTTTTTTAACTAAATACCCAGACGACCCTTTGAAATCATAGTTTTCAACTTGGGTGTGGAGTGAAATGAACTTGACCACTGTCTATAGAGTTTCAAGAAATAATGTGAAGTGTAGGATATATGTCCAAGAAGTGTGTAACAAGTGTTCTAAATTAAAACATATATCATGTAATTGAGTATATGTCTGAATAAATATATGCATATATCCAAGGAGTGTCCATGAAGTTTGGGTACAGATATGTGTCGAGTACGTGTCGGGTAAGATACGGCTTCATGGTAGAAGTACTTTCGGGTAACATAGTAGTTACATACTAATCCAAAGAACTTTAATGACAACAATGCCTTAATCCTAATTTTTGTATCGTAATGTGGGGACCATTTCAAATTTTCAATGATATTATCAAATTTTCCTACTATTTAAATCATTAATTGAAGTTCATTTTAACCTTAGTCATGATGCCCCTACGGGTAAGTTAAAATTTAAATATTGCCCAGATATTGCTCTCCTCCAAGCTAACAACCAGTGTCCCCATTGCACATTCAAACTCTTGAATGAATTTTTCATCAAGCATTTGAAGTAACTCTAAATCCAACAAAAACACTTGAGCTTCACATATTACATAATGTATTTGGGGTCTCAGCTCTTATCATTTACAAAATCTAATATATGCAAGCTACATGAGTGAGCTCTAAAATGAATTCATATGTTTCCAAGTTACTTCCTATCCGTAAATATGACATACTAGATTAGTGAAATTTTCTTCAAGCCTTACAACTTGATTCCCATATACACAAAAAGGACCCAAAAATCATACAGATCATTTGTAATTATACTGCCAATCACCTTTATTTCTGAAAACTACGAGCATAGAAGCAATTACCAAATAATGACTTGTGATTACAATTTCAAACTATCTAGATTACATAAAACTCTTCTTTAGGATTTATTCAAACATCAAAATAAGTAAAGAAGAATAAACTCACCCCAGATTTATATCGACATAATCACAATAAGGCTCCACAATTTTCGCCGCTTCCAACAACGTGTCTGGATCATTTGCACAGAACTGAACAAACAACGGCCGATCCTCCTACAATTATTCATACAAAGAAAAACCCATGAGAAAATATTTGCAACCAAAAAAAGAAAAAAAAAACTACAAGCAGTTTGCCCCTTTACCTTGCAAGTAGTGAACTCCATGGACCGATACTTGTCATTCTCAGAGAAGATCCTCGAATGCAGCATCGGCGTGTACGCAGCCTGGGCTCCGTACTTCCTGCAGAGCATCCTGAAGGGGAGCTCGGAGTTGTCCACCATTGGCGCCACCACGAGCTTCGGAGCTCCGAGGCTCTTCCAGTGGGCCCAGGCTCTCTCGATGTGAGAAGAATCAGGTGATGATTGCAGAGAGCCATTAGGGTTAGGGTTAGGGTTAGGGTTAGGGTTAGTGATGGGAGTGGAGAGGGAGCAGGCGGTGCTGAGAGAGGAGCAGAGGAGCTCATCGGGATCTTCTTCTTTGGGCGGATCTCCCGCCATTGAGACGGCGGCCGCGGAGGAGGAGTAGTGGGCGGAGTTAGGGTTTTGAAGAGGGAAAGTTTTCCCTTTTCGTCGGAGAACGAGGAATAAGGCCCGTAATCTCATGAGGGGCCATTCCCCATTTTGACGCACTTATCCATTAAGAAGCCTTTTTGTTTATTTGGGCCTCATAGGACCTTTGACCCATATGCATACAACTCAATAGTAATAGTTAAGGCCATTGATATCACTTGAAGTATTATTCGCACTATAAATAAGAGAGTAGCATTTTAATCACAAACTTTGGCGTCGTATGTCCTGTGAGTTACCCTTTTAAAAATCTAAGAAATATTCCCATAACTCATAGGGAGTAAACTTCTGAGAAAAAATCGACGTTCATCACCCTGATATTTTACTGCTAGAGCACCTCTCATGTTCTCGTGTCATAAACATATTGCATGCATTGGAATATTAGTCAATCATAATAATAATAATTATCGTAATCATCATCATCATTGTCATTGTTATTTTTTATAAATTCCTTAAAGTTTCTCTCAGAATAAATTTCTTTTTATTGTTTTTCCCCCTTAGCATGTTTTATTTATAGTTAGGCATGCATTGTCTATGAGTGGACTCAAATATTTGGTTGGACAATTGATATAATAACTTGGTTGAGCTAATTCAACCAACATATGGTTGGATTGAGACTTAAGTTAAATACATGGTAGTTGAAATGAATAAAGAGCTTTATGATTCATGTCATCATCCAAGTGTGAACTCTTGAAAAAAAAACAAAAACAAATTAAAGAAAGTTGAGAAAAATAGACTTTGTTGAGAAGCTCGTCTTAGTTGACGTGCTGAACATTCCTTGTCATGAAGAGTTGGGTCCTTCTATTCTTAGTTAGGAGGTCATTCTACAAGTGCGTCGTAGGTTTAGAGCTTATAGCATAACCCTCATATTTCTCTTTTCTTGTTTGAATATCAAGCTTTATTTGAGTGAATGTCGTATATTGTCTCGCCGTATACTCATTAACATAGTGAAAAGATTTCTCCATCTTGCTTGCAGACGTACTCACCCACATTAAATTTTGGTTGTTTAATTATTTTATTTATTCCTTATTTTTATTTATCCTAGTTTCATATTGATCTTGGAGTTGGGTTCTTCTACTTTGGTGCCCCAACATCTCAACAGGCATCACTGTAAACTTATCTGTAACCCAGGCGTGACACAAGAAAGTGGTGGTGTCAAAAAAGGAGGAAACATGGCTTATAATAAGTGGATTTTTGTGCCTGCCACCCTTCTGATTGATCTTTATTATATAAACAAATGTTTGTTTGATGAGCAGCCGGTGAGGGCAGGGGAGTGGGAGTTTTATGGTAGTGGCTAGGGTAAGGAGCGGTACCATCAAGTTTGGCATCTTAACTCCGCTTGATGTGGGGGGTCCCTGATTGATGCCCATACTTCTTTTGTTTGCATGCATAGCGAGTCCATGCTTCTTTTGTTAGACGATTATGTAAATTATTAAATCGTGTGTAAGATTTTATGACAAGTGGGCATAACAGTAATTAAAGTAATTGACGTCTTTATTCCTCGGCTCTTTTTTCACTTTAATTGATATCCTAAAGTTTACCTATTTGTGATGGTAATTCAATCGCCAGCTACACAAATCCCTAATTAGTGGCAGACAAGTATCCTGCATTAAAAACCAAATTCAAGCAACCCGCCACCTCAAGATGGTCAGCCCTGAAGTCCAACTGACTCAGCAGATCGACTTGAGAGGCGGGACTAGTCGACACCAGCCCATGTCGACTCGAGAAGCGGCACTACTCGCCCTTCCCACTCGGTCGACTCAACCCGGGTCGACTCGTCCGGATGCGCTCCCTTCATCTCTTGTCGACTCTTCTCGAAGTCAACTCGAAAGGCGGTACATCTCGGCATCCCATTTGGCGACTTACTGTGCGTTTCACCTCGATTTCCCCGCGGACAGGGCGCCACCTTTGCATTAAATGCATGATCAGTATCATCATTACTCCATCCTCGAAAGTCTTTAAGACACCTCGGACCACGCCGATGCCGCATGCTCCACATCAAATCCCATTTAATGCCGACTTGACCCCATCTATTCAGCGGGCGACACTTGTAAAGGTGAATCTGACTTAGCCGTCGGCCCATGCCTGATCGAAGTGACCACCCACCACTCCTCGGTTGACACAGTAAAGCGGTCGACTCGGTTAATCATTTCGGTGACCAAAGTGACCGAATTACCCTCGCATCCATGCTATAAAAGGCAATACAATTCTGAGAACAAGGGTAAGCAAAATTTCCACCAGAGATCTAAATTTTAAACTAACTCCAGCAGTTCATTTTACTCCTCCACTTAAGCATAGCTGACTTGATCGTCGGAGGAACCACCGGGGAAATAGACCCCGCCCTCTTACGAGTTTTCACTTGTGCAAGACAGAGCAACGCCTCTCAAAACCAGATATTCGGAGAAAGTTAGCGGACCCCCATCTTCTTCAAACTCATACTCAAGTGACTGTGTGATCTAGAACATCAACACTATTTTTGCAATTTGATATCCAAAGCATTTTTTTAACACTTTGAGCATAAATTAAGTTTCAACTCACCGTTGGGAGATTCCAATATAGCTCTCACAATCTTGGATTCGATTTCGCACTGTGTTAATTAAAAAAAAAGTTTTCAATACTCACTTTGATAAACATGTTATGGTTTTGTTAGATTTTTTTTGTTAATTTATATCACGTGTTCAGCATATGATACCCCCTACTGCTATTGGGAACATTTTATTGTTTGGATCCCAGCAACTAGGTAAAATGAACCTTAATGTTGTACATATTTAACAAAAATTTAATGGAATCTGGACGGAGTATTAAAGGGAAATGGAATTGATACTATGAGGCATCAAAATGTTAAGAGAGCGTCTATGTTGTATCTGGATAAAGTTTTGACCCACATGATAATAATTATCTTAACTGTTATGGTATTTTAATTTCTTATCATATAAAGAGTTGTAGTAGATTGATAAAAGCTCACATCTAGGTAGTTTTCCTAATGGATGGAAACTTATCTTCTAATAAGTTTTTCTTTTAAAATTCCAGTTATAAAAGACGGGTCCTAGCCTAGCCTATAATTACAGTCATAGTTCCTCCATCACATTTAGGCTATTCGGTAAGGCATATGTTGGAAATCCTTTCGTATTTATTTATTTTATTTATTCTAATGGTGATCTAATTTTATTCTTTATTTCGTATGTGCTCGGGTTATCTCTAGTTTTGATCTAATTATTTGAGTTGTAGATCGTTTGAGACAACAATAGTGGAGGTATTTTATGTTTGATATAATTTCCTTGTGTGCTCTGTAATTATTTATTCAAGTAATCTCTTATGTGTGGCATCGGAACCAACTCCATCTATGTTGTTTAGTTTCAAGATTTAAATCATGTTACTTGTAGTTGATATTTCTACATCTTTAGAAAACATATTTATTTTTTCTAATCTAGCCTATGAAATCAGTATAGCACAGTAACAATGATCCATGGAACCGAAACAAAAGCAATATTTAGGCTTTAGACTAAAGCTTTAAAAGTTCATATCTTGCTATCTTGTCATATATTGCTTTGGTTATAGAGCTTATGAAGACTATCATATTTGATGCTTTGTACTAGAGAACAAATTCATTTGTGTTTCCTACTGACTTGAAATACACTTGCATATTTAAATATTTTATTTATTTATGAAGTACATATCTATAGTGGTGAAGGAAATTATTAATCCGCTCCATGTGCTAGTGTCGACATTTATTGATTTCATTGGGAATCGATATGATTAATTTATTTCAATAGTTTTTGGTCACTATTAATGTTATAAGATCATAGTATTGAGTCTGCTTCTATTGAACCTTCATGTTTCGGTGTCACAAGCAAAATTAACCATACGTTGTCGCGGCATTTGTATGATAAAATTAAAAATAATGGTTAAATAGTTTGCTTAGAAAATTCTTTCTTAATTTGTGGATAAAAATGTTTTTAGGATTTGCAATATAGGTAAATTAGTGTGAACGAACAAAAAAATAGTTTAAGCATTTGGTTTTAAAAATTTAGCTTGTGAACAAAAATATTTTTCAGTTTTGTAACATAGATAAAGTAGTCCATGAAAATTTTTAAAAATAATGATTTATGTATTAGGATAATTCTAATGCCTTTGGTAGTTGTATTGTAGATAAAGCCAAAAAAATATTTTAAGAATATTAGTGAGGAGAAAGGTAAAAGAGAAAAGCTCATTTTATTTGGAAAAATATTAGCTAAAGTATTTGTATGATACTAATGACTAGGTAGTCATTACGTACACAAATTAGTATGGAGAAAAGAAATAAAATAAAATAAAATAAAGGCTCATTTGTTTTAGAAAGAAATATTTTGAAAATTAGTCCCTCACAACTTCAATAATTCCATATTAGTCCCTCAAATCTCAATAATTGCTTATTAGTCTCTCAAATTTTAAGGGGCCTTACAATTTGGTTCCTTAATGATAAAAATAAATCTTAGCTATAATTTCCCTCTTAAAGCTCATCTAGCTAAAAAAAAGATTATTTATAGTTTGGTAATCTAAAGTTCACACATTTTAACTATAATACCAAATATTTTTGGCAATTAAATATCCTAAAGTTCACACCTTTTTAATTTTGATACCTCAAAGTTTTTCTTAACACTTTTGTTAAGACAAAGTTTATATCTTGTTAACTTTGATACCCAAAGTTTTTGACACTTTGATACATTAACTTTTTCTTAAACTTTTATTAAACTTTAGGGTATTAGAGTTAAAAATGTTAAAACATTGGGGTTACCAAAGTAAAAATTAGGATCTTTAAGGTATGAAAGTTAAAAATGTATAAACGTTAGGGTAGCAAAATGTTAGAAAAGGTTTGGTATCAAAGTTAAAAAGTAATGTTTGGGGTATCATAGTGTTAAATAAACTTGTGTATATCAATCTTTTAAAATATTATAAACTTTAGAGTGCCAAATTGCAAACAACTCTTTAAAAAATATTAGATGATGGTATTTTGGACATTGAGGGGTAAAATTGCAATAAGACACAGATTTGATGGAGTAATGAGCAATTATTTAGATTGAGATACTAATGTGAAATTATTGAAGATTTGAGGGACCAACATCTAAACAACGCTATGTAAAAATACCCTCTAAAATGCTAAATTACAAATAACCCTTTAAAAAATATTAGATGAGGGGATTTTCGTCATTGAGGTACCAAATTAGAGTGACCTTGGAATTTGAGGGACTAATGAACAATTGTTGAGATTTGAAGGGCTAATATGCAATTATTGAGAATGTGGAGGACTAATCAACAATTATTGATATGTGAGGGGCTAATATACAATTAATAGAAAAGTAACTATTCATTCCACAGTAGCTACAGTACTACTAAAGCTAGTTCTTTCATTTAACTAATTAATCTTTCATTTAACGAATTAACCGGTGATTAAAGAACTAACTAAAGTTATTGGGAGTTACTGTAGCTTGAAAAGACATTTGCTACAGTACAACTCCCAATAACTTTAGTAAGTATAGTAAAGTGTAGTATGCAAATCATTTGGATTGTAGTTTTGTCAACGTGTTAGTAGTAATCATGGACAGACGATGCAAAGATTTATTCAGTTGTAACGAGCAAAATTGACCCACGCATTGCCGCGACATCTACATGAAAACAATCAAAAATATAGTTTAAGTATTTGGCCTAAAAATACATTGTACACCTATTACTTTGAATAAAATAGCAAGTTAAAGCAAAATATATCATCTTATAATGATACAAAACTAAATATACAATAGTTTAAAATTAATTCTTTCAAGTATGTTAGATCCAGGTGATCTAGCGGTGTGTGGGTCTAAAAGTAAATGAAGGTAAAACTTTTGGTATAGAGATAAAAATCCTTTTAAAAAGTGAGTGAATTTAAAATAAATGAGGCAAAAAATACATCTGAGTTTACTATGCTACGCCATTAACATGGAAAAAGCTAAAATATAACGGTTAAGACATCAGGTTATATAGTACACTTAACCATTTAGAAAAACAACTATGAATAATGAGTGGGCTCAAAAATGGAGGGAACTTTGGTCTTAGAGGCAAAAAAATATGGATTAAATATTTAGTTAAAAAATACAAGTAGTGACCACTTAAAACAAAATATAATGACTCACAATGTATACCAAACTGTTGAAATACAAAATAGATTTCAAAAAATATTGAGTATTTTGTGTTTAAGAGTAGCTTTGGAAATGAGTGAGTTAAAAATAAATAGTATGACGTTGGATTTAGAACGAAAATATACAAGGTTATAACAAAATAGAAACTCACATATGATGAGTTGGTGAAAAATATAAAGTGAGTTTAAAATTTATTCGAATGAGTATCTTGGATCTCAAGAGTGATCTTGGAGGTGAGTGACTTTAATAATAAATGAAGGTAAGATTTTGGGCATATGCACAAGAACTCCTTTTAGGAAGAGAGTAAGTTTAAAAGGCAATGGGCTAAATTTTTGAGTTTATACACAAAAATATTTTCGATGCACTCATTAGCATGGAAAAAAAAAAAAATAAAAATGCAACACTGTTAAGTATTTGATTTATAAAATACATGGTGTACCAAAATAGTAGGATTTCTATGAAAACCACATATATAAAAGTGGGAGGTTTACACCATTAATAGAATAGCCATAATTCACAAACTAATCATTTAATCGCCCATGAGTGGTATAGATTACTCCATTGGATATGGTGTTCTAATAGAATCCCTACCCTACCTAACCACTTAGAAAAAATTTTACATGTTAAAATAAAATATAACAACTTACATGTATAGAAAACTGCAAGAATACTTTTGATTTAGGAAAAAAATCTTGGCAAAGTGGGTGAATTTAAAATAAATGAGCATAAAACCTTGAACTTACAGGAAAAAAGTCATCTACCATTTGTAACATTGCAACAATGTGAAAAAACCTACAATAATGCTTACGCATTTGGTCTAAAATATTGTACACCTAGATTCTTAGAAAAGAAATATAGTAAGTCAAAGTGGAATATAACAACTTAAACCATATGTACAAACCGTTACAAATTGAGTTTGAAAATAGGTTGGAGTAGTTTCAAAGAGTGATTTTCTAGGTGTGTAGTTTAAAATAAATAGATCTAATACTTTAGATTTATAATAAAAAATCTTTGTAATGGGTAGGTTTGAAAATAAATAAGGATAATATTTATAACTAAATAACCAATCTACAGTTGCAACTTATGATATAACAAATTTATGAAATATAAATTTAGTTTAAAAGTAATTCATTAGAGTATTTTAGGTCAAATATTGATTATGAAGTGGGTGAATTTAAAATAAATTAGGAATTTTGGGTTTATAGCAAAAACAAGAACTCTTTATATGGTCCTTCATTATAGTATTATATTATATTATTAGAGTTGATGGAGTATTTCAGGTTTCTAATTAATTTTTCAAGTGAGTGGGCTTAAAAGTAAATTGGGTTAGCTTATTGGGTTTATAGATAAAAATCTTATTTATTTATTATTACTTTTAACCCACCAACTGATGTTGTGGAGCTGAGAAAATTTTCAAACCCGCAGAGCATTATGTACTTGAGATGGATTTTTGAAGTGGTGGACTTATAAGCAAATTGTGTTAAACATTGGGTTTGTAAACAAAATTACTTATTGTCTCTTTTAACAATAAACTGTTGGGGTATACTGTGGAATAAATAGTGATAAGCTACAGTACTAACCCCAATAGCTTTTGTATATAGATAAATATTAACAAAAGTTATATGCTTTCGGTTCAATCTACAGATGCATGTTTTGATCACAATTTTAAGTTTTTATGTAGAACAGGTTTTGATAACTGTGTCGCTATCATGCTCCATTGTAATATTAGGAACTACAGTCCTTTCTCAACTGAAAGTCATGTTAATAATCTAATGTTTAATTTATGAGACACTTGTACAATTTATGAGACACTTTTACCTGTTAATTTACTTCTGTCTCTTATTAAATATGGACTTGAATTTTGGTTTTAAGATGTCTTGAAGTAGCGATTACCGAGTGACTTAAGAGTAGTCATAGCATCTTATATCATGAGGATAGTCAAATAAAGATTAACACACTTCATTAAGTTTTAATGACATCTAAGTTGTGGTTAATTCAAAGAAATAGTGACCCGCCCATACGGAAGTTATTATTGTTTTGGGTTAATCGAATAAGATAATAAAACTAATATTAAGAGTGAATTTTTCCTAGGCCCATACATTATAGGATGATTTAGTTCTTAATATTAATATTTTATTAGTCTTATAAAGCAAGAATAAATGCATGCGTGATGCTACCTTTGTCCATAGAAAGGTTTGAATTTATTTTATTCTAAACTGACATTGGTTGTTTAGAACTCAAGTTTTATTTCATAGTACTGAAGTTTAAATTCCTTGATTATTGCAGTTATTCCTACTGCTTATGTTGTTTAGTACTTTGTGGTGATAATTTTGATGATTGGAGAGACCAAATCTTTTTCTCGGGTGCATGGATCTGGACTTAGTGCTTCCTGTGGATCAATCACCTAATCCCACTGAGGAAAGTATGCCACATGAGAAACAAATGTGTGTACGGTGGGAAAATTCAAACCGATTAAATTTGATGCATATTAAGTCTCATGTCATTAAGAGAACCTGAGGCTCTATTCCATATTGCCCTAAGGACAAATACTACTTTGAAGCCATTGAGGAACGATTTGTTAGCTCGGATAAACCTTTGGCCAACACCTTGATGAAGAAGCTTTCAAGTAAAATATTTAACCACTCTAAGAGTGTGCATGAGCACATTATGGAAATCAGGGACGTCGTTGCTCAACTCAAGTCCCTTGAGATAGAAATTTCTGAGTCATTCCCAGTGCATTTTATTTTGACTCTCTTCCTTCTGAATATTAACCATTTAAAAGTTCTTCCATGAGGAAAAATGGTATGTGAATGAATTATTGACCATGTGTGTTCAGGAGGAAGAGATACTAAAGCATGAGAAGCTTGAAAGTGCTTATTTGGCTACTCATAATAAAGGAAGCATTGAGAAGAACAATCATGCTCAACAAGAAAAGAAGAAGCAAGTGCCAATAAAAAGAAATATGGCGATAAGAACAAATGTTTCATTTACAGAAGGGATAGACATATGAAGAAAGATTGTGTTAAGCACAAGAAATGGCTCATAAAGAAAGGTAATTTCATCTCTTTTGTGTGTCATGAATTCTTTTATGTTGAAGTTCCAAATAATTCGTGGTGGATTGATTCTGGTTCTACAATCTGTATTATCAATACCATGCAACACTTTCTCAACCTAAGGAAGCTGAATGGAAATGAACAGTGCATCTATCCAGGAAATCAGATGTGTTCACAAGTCGAGGCTGTGTGAACCTTTAGATTTATTTTGAAGACCGGTTTCACTTTGGATTTAGAAAATACCTTTTATGTTCCAGACTTCTCTAAAAATTTAATTTTAATTTCGAAATTAGTTTCATGGTTATTATTTTCATTTTAAAGGAACATATTTTGATATTTTATTGAATAGAGTCCATGTTGGAACCTTAAATGATAATTTATATAAATTTGATCTAGATCTCATATTTGAATTGACTTATTTGAATATGCATGCTGATGTTGGCATAAAGCGAAATTTCATTAACGAACTCTTTTACCTTATGGCATAGGAGATTGGAACATATCTCCATAGAAAGGATAAAAAGATTAGTAAATGATGGAGTTTTAAAACTCTTGATTTTTGATTATGGTACTTGTGTGGATTGCATTAAGGAAAGCAAACTAACAAGTCCACTAAAGGTGCCAAGAGGAATTCTAGTGTTTTAAAAATCATACACACTGATATTTGTGGACCATTTACTACTCCTTGTCTAAATGGTCAGAGATATTTTATCTCATTTATTGATGACCATACTAGATATATGTATCTTTTCTCTTTTTAACAAAGCAGAGGCTCTAGATGCCTTTAAGAGCCATAAGGTGGAGGTAGAGAAACAAAAGATAAGAAAATTAAGGCTTCATTTGGATATCATGGTGTTTTCCTTGTCATGTTTCTATCAAAAACTACGGTGTTTTGTATTCCCCTAAAATGTTTTGAGAAGACCATGTTGAGTGTTTTTGTCAACACTAGTTTGACCCATCATAACATTAGTATTAAATATATTATTAATTTATTATATAATAATTGTAATAGAATATATTATAAATAAAATATTATAATATTTACTTTATATTATTATAATATTATTAATATTAATATAATTCAATGTAATATTGTATAATGTATTATAATATTATATTGTACTTTAATGTATTATGTTATATTATAATTATTACATATTTTTCAAATAATAATATATTATTTTGGTATATCAATTGTTTATTGTTATATATTATATAATATTTTTAAAATAATATTATTTATTATTAATATAGTTATACAAATATTAATATAATATAATATTATAATAATATTAATATTATGTTATTACTAGTGTATTATTAACAAATTAATATATTATAAATACTTTAACATTATATAATATATTATAGTTTCTAATACGTTAGAGTCTATTAATAATACTTTAATAATATAAATAAATACTTATATTATTAACAAATTATGATATAAATTAATATTATTATATTATGAATACATTATTATTACATGAACATTTGTTAGCAATATATTATTTTAGTATTAATAAATTATTTTACTTTATAATATATTATATTGTTTATTATATAATATATTATATTGATTACTATATAATAGGATACGTTAGAGTTTATTAATAATACTTTAATAATATAAATAAATACTTATATTATTAACAAATTATGAGATAAATTAATATTATTATATTATGAATACATTATTATTACATGAACATTTGTTAGCAATATATTATTTTAGTATTAATAAATTATTTTACTTTATAATATATTATATTGTTTATTATATAATATATTATATTGATTACTATATAATATATTATGTTGTTTTTATGTAATTTTAATATTATATATATATTATACTACATTTACTATATAATATAAGTTATGTAATATATTATTATATAATTATTCTATTATTTTTATTATTAAATATGTTACTATTATTTAACATTTTACAATTATTAATTTCTTTCATATTATTTATTAATAAATTAATTATTTATAGTAATTATATAATATTGCATAGTATATTAATATATAATATTGTATAATATATTATTCTATCAATATTATATTATTATTTGTTATCAATATTTATTTTATAGTATTTTGCATTAATCTATTTATATTTTTATTATTTATTTTTATATTACTTTAACTATAATATTATACAATACATTATCAACATATTAAATATTAGTATCTAATATGTAATTATATTATTATATAAGATATTTTAATTATTAATATATTTTAAATTATTTACAAAATATTACTAGTATACTAGATTAACTATAATATAATATAATATAATAAGCATGTCAATAATAACTATATATTAATTATATTTAATATATTATGTTAGATATTATATTAACATCTCTTCAAGCTAACAATCAAAACTTCAAAGTTAAAGCACCTAAAAGGTGTTTTGCAATAAGTGTTGTGTTTTCGGTTTGAGAATGAGTTAGCTCAAAAATACCATAATTTCCAAACGCATAGTGCTTTGTTTTTGGCAAAAACACCATGGAAACAAGGAAAACCCTATGGTATCCAAACGAAGCTTAAAATTGTAAGAATTAGATAGAGGCGGAGAGTACTATGGTAGGTACATAGAAAAGGGACAAATGACAGGTCCATGTGCAAACTTCATCAATGAAGAGGGCATCATTGTCCAATATATAATGCCCTATACATCGCAACAAAATGGAGTATCAGAAAGGAGGAATCACATGCTTATTGACATGGTGAGGAGATAATTTTAATCTTCCTCAATCTCTTTGGAGTGAAGTCTCGAAAACTGCAATATATATTTTAAATTGAGCTCCATCTAAAAGTATTCTCAAAACACTATTTGAACTATGGTATGGATGAAAACCTAGTTTAAAGCACTTACACATATGGGGTTGTCCAGTTGAAGTGAGGATTTATAATCCACACATAAAGAAACTTGATCCGAGGACAATCAATGGTTATTTCATTGGCTATCCAGTTAACTCTAAGGGATATCAGTTTTATTGTCCTTCACACTTTATAAGAGCAGTTGAGGCTAGAAATGCTAAATTTCTTGAGAATTTTGAATCTAGTGGGAGTGCATTTCCACATAGGAGAGAATTTGAGGAATCACGTCAGGAAATCAAATTTCATGAAGATAAAGATTTGGTTATTTTTGAAGGAAATCAAATAGATGACCTTGACGAGCAACCAGTCCATCAGCAACCTGCCCACAAAATTAAAGTTCATAATGAACCTCATATTGATGTAAATCAAGAGATAGGATTAAGGAGGTCCTCAAGGGAAAGGAAATAAGCTATTTCTAGTGATTATGAGGGATATCTTTAGGAGTCTGATTTTGACATCAGACCTAAGGATGATCCATGTACATTTTTACAAGCCGTGAATGGAGATCAATCTACTCTTTGGTACAATGCCATAAAGGAAGAGATGGTATCTATGGCTAAAAATTATGTCTAGGATCTCGTCAAATTACCAAAAGGGATTGTGGTCATAAGCTGCAAATAGGTCTACAAGACCAAAAGGGACGCTTCTGGTAATGTTGAGAGATATAAGGCTAGACTTGTAGTCAAATATTTCACTCAAAAGGAAGAGATTGATTATCATGAAACCTTCTCACCAGTTTATAAGAAGGATTTATTTAGGGTTATCATGGCTCTAGTAGCTCATTTTAATCTGGAGTTATATCAAATAGATGTGAAAATAACCTTTCTGAATGGGGATCTTGAGGAAGAAGTATACATGAGGCAACCGAAAGAATTTTTGTGATGAGATAATAACTTAGTTTGTAAGCTAAAGAGATCTATATATTAACTTAGTTTGTAAGCTAAAGAGATCTATATATGGACTAAAACAAGCCTCACGTCAGTGGTATAAAAATTTTCACAATGTTGTTTCCTCATACGAATTTTCTAAGAACATCGTTGATCAATGTATATACCTTAAGGTCGGTCATGAGTAAAATTATATTTCTAGTAATGTATGTAGATGATATTCTACTTGCAAGCGATGATTTAGGTTTGCTACATGATACAAAATAATTCCTTTCTGAAAACTTTAAAATGAAGTATTTAGGTGAAGCTTACTATATCATTGGCATAGAAATTCACAAAGATAGGTCTAACAGAACTTTAAGACTATCTCAAAAGGCCTACATTGCAAAGGTATTAGAGAGATTCAGAATGAAAGATTAAGCGTCAATGTCAGCACCTATCATCAAAGGGGATAAACTCATTCAAGATCAATATCCATAAAATAAACTAGAAAAAGAATAGATGAAGAGCATACCTTATGCATCAACCATGGACAGTTTCATGTGTGCACAGGTCTGCATTAGACATGACATCGGATTTGCAGTAGGATTGTTGGGTTGATACCAGAGTAATCTTGGTATGGAGAATTGGATGGCTGCTAAAAGAGTTATGAGGTATCTGACGGGAACCAATGACTACAAATTGTCTTACAGTCATAATGATTATTTGGAGGTGGTCGGTTATTTAGATTCAGACTTTGCTAGATGTGTACATTCAAGAAATTCTACTTTAGGATGCCTTCCTTCTCGCCGGAAGCGCTATGTCTTGAAGGAGTACTAAGCAAATAATTGTTGCCTCATCTACCATGGTGGCAGAGTTCATTACATGGTATGAAGCCATGACATAGGCATTATGGTTGAGGAACTTTATCTCAAACTTCAAAATAGTCGATTCTATTGCAAGGCCTATGACGATCTATCGTCATAATTCGGTAGTAGTTTTCTTCTCTAAAATTAATTAAGAGTGGATGCTAAAGCAAGCATATCGACATAAAGTATCTTAGTGTTAGAGAGAATGTGAATCAAAGTGTTGTGTCCTTTTAGCACATTAATACCGACTTACCGAGCTTATGGTTGCAGATCCCATGACTAAAAGACTATTGACAAAACAGTTCGAAGTCATGTGGAGCATATGAGATTGATTTAGCTCGTCATGTGTTTGTTCTCTCTAGTTATTTTTAGACATGTTTGGATATTCTTGGATAATAAAGTTTAATTTTATTGTGCACAAATAAAGTATTTATATTTAAATTATATCCGTTGGGATAGTTAAAGTAGGACTCAAGTGACTTGTAGGAAGTCATTCATAAAGTTTGCTCATAACGTTGCTCGCCTAGTGAATTTATGCATCGTGATACATGGAAGGAAGAGCTCGTTATTATTAAGAGCTTGGCCGTGATTAGTGCATTAGATTCTTTATTTGAGTGGGAGTTGTCCACTACTAGATGACTTGAATTTTAATTATAACCATACTTCTATGTCAATTATGAGATATTTGTATCATGTGGACCAAGTGGGAGAATGTTGTATCCAGATAAAGTTTTAGCCGACATGATAATAATTATCTTAATTTATTATAGTTTTGAATTTCTTATCCTATAAAGAGTTGTAGTGGATTGAGATAATATCATATCTAGATAATTTCCTTGATGGATGAAAACTTATCTTTTAAGAAGTCTTATCTTTTAAGAATTCCAGTTATAAAAGAATGGTTCTAGTCTAGCCTATAAATCTGACCATAGTTCCTCCATTAGATTTAGGCTATTCGGTAAGGCAAAGACTAGAAACTCTTTCTGTATTTCTTTATTTTATTTATTCTAACGGTAACCTAATTATCTTCTTTGTTTCGTATGTGCTTAGATTATCTCTAGTTTTAATCTAATTATCGAGTTAGGATCGTTCTAGACAACAATGGTTGGAGTATTTATATTTGATTTATTTCATTGCGTGCTCAATTGTTTATTCAAGTAATCTCTTACACTCTGAGGATACCAAATTGATAACAGGATAAACTTTGAGGTACCAAAATGAAGATAAGCCTTATTCACTAGCTTAGAATTAAATTACCCCTAAAACTGCTATATTATATTCTTTAAGCTAGGAGTAGGAAGAATTACAAGGTGATGCCATTAAAACTTAGGAAAAATGATTGACCAGAGATAACTTTTCCTCATTTTTTATGAACAGACTTTGTTTGATAGATTTTTTAATTTTTTTAATTTTTTGAGAGAGATTGGTAGAACAATTTTTTTGCTTAGTACTTTTAGTACTTACATATTACATTGTAGGCTCCATTTTGCTTCATCTCAAAACTATTTTAGTCTCTATTTTTGCTTCATCTCAAAACTAATATCTCCCCGCTGCAAATTGTAGACATTTAATGAAATAGTTGGGGTATCTAATAAAAACTAATTCACTTAACTAGATATCACCACTACATAACTTCATTGCTAACATTGCACATGCACAACCCTGTTTTAGCGAACTACATATCTTTATATTGTACTTCTGTCTAATATCTTGATATACTTCAATTGCTCTTTGAACATTTTAGACTAGTGTACCTAACTAAATGGAATCGTTTGTAAGGTCTTTTTCAGTTTTTTTTCCCAATAAAGACAAAAATGCTATATTTCTTACGTGCTTGTCATTTAGGGAAATATGGTGAAATGTTGCACATGCGTTGCTTTTGTGCGCTTAGCCTTGCTGTGTTGGAAATTAGTAACCTCTAAGTCTCCTGTGTTTTAAAGAACTAAGTTACATACTATTTCAGAATCCTGAAACCTGTGATTATATCATGGAGATGAGCAACTAATCATACAATAGATATTAGTTTTGTTTGGTTGACCAGGATTTACGCTTGAAACTTCTAAAATATAACGTCTACACAATTTTCTCTGTTTGTGTCAATGATACTATAGGTTTCTCAATTTGTAATTACAAAAGATAGTCACTGTTTGACAGTCGATTTGGAGACATTTTGTGAAATTAGGGTCGTTCTTTGAACTAAAGTTGGAAAGAGACTACATTTTCATGAAATAAATGGATAAACTGAAATTCTAGTTATAATTGCATTTTTCATGAACCATCTGTATATATATTAATACAACATTTTTGCATGAACCACAAAGAACCAAACATCTGGATGTAGAGAAGTTATGAATTCACTGTGCGGAAAACACTAAACTAATCGAATTTATGTAGCTTAGATTTTTCAGATGATAGTGATTATTAGCAGGTTTTGAAGAAAATTGGTTGAACTATGTATACATATTATGAAAATACACAGTTGGAATAAAAGAATACAGATCTACTGAATTCTCCTTGATATTTCTTAGGGATTTTTAAATAAATTTGGACTGTTATTTGTCTAATCTTGTTAGATTTCTGTGCAGAATTGTGATTAATCTTGATGTTTTAATTCCACAAACTTTTGCCAGCCAAATCTTTTGGCCCACCAAATTGTCTATTTAATTAATTAACTAATTAATGATGACTCAGTTCCTCCAATTTCTGTCTTAAAACAAACTATAAAAGAGATCATAGACAAAAGCTACTGTAAAAATAATATATCCAATTTTTCTTGACAGGATAAACCTCAAAAGATTAAATATATCCTCTATATAATATCCTCTATGATGGTATAAATTCCAGAATCATCCTATCTTGGTTAATTTATAATAATTAATGATAAGCCCATCAACCAAATTCATTCTACTCTTAAACAAATATTATTTCATGAAAGTTTGCTCCCTTCCCCATAGCAATCAATAATCTCTTCTCCCCTATATCCCTCCTCCTCATTGACCATAAACCCAGATCTCAAACTTTCATTCCTGGATCCAATGAAGATACAGTGCGACGTTTGCAGCAAAGACGAGGCCTCCGTCTTCTGCTGCGCCGATGAGCCGCTCTCTGCGACGCCTGCGACCGCCCGCGTCCACCACGCAAACAAGCTTGCAAGAAAACACCGCGCTTCTGGCTCTCGTCTGCAGACCAATCTCAACCCCTCTGTGATATCTGCAAGGTAACTAACTATCTCTATTTCCAGTGCTTCTTCTGAAGATGAGTTAAATGACGACAATTGCGTTTGTTGCAGGAGAGGAGAGGTTTCGTGTTCTGTCAGGAGGACCGGGCAATCCTTTGCAGGGACTGCGACGATCCGATTCACAGTGCTAATCAACTCACCATGAAACACAGTAGGTTCTTGTTGACTGGTGCTCGGCTGTCGGCTGCACCATCATCCGAGCAATCCACAAATGTCGAAAAATCATCGGTCATCAGCAACAACAATGAAAGCAGCAGCAGCATATCGGAATACTTGACAAAGACAATTCCAGGTTATCGTGTTGAAGACTTGCTCGTCGATGATACGTATGAATTGCACAAGGTATATATGCAAATTTGATCACGCACAAATCCCATATCCTTTATATTTTGCATTTTAATGTAACTTTTTATTTATTTAAGCAGAATGAGGAGATGGTGCCTCTTTCGGAGACTGAGCTAGTTGTTGCACAGTTACCCATCTGGGTACCTCAAATTCAGACTCTGCAGAGTTTTGGTCACCCTGACTATGGATTTGGGATGAAGGGATTGAATCAGAACCAACAGTGTTATGATGCGTTGAAGGGGATAGGAGAACAGTGGAGTACTGATGACTCTTTCATGGTTCCTCAGATCAATACTCCTGCTTCAAGCAGCCATAATAGGCCTAGAGTTTCTTCAGCTTGGGATTTCTAGCCTAGTTATTTTGTTTGATCTCTTTGTCTTGGGGTTGTATTCTCTTTTCTGTTCTTAGTTTGTTTGATTTTGATGCTGCAATAACTTTTTGGGGCTTGTGTTGTATCCGTCTCAACTTTTGTATGATATTAGAATCCTCTAATCAATCACCTATGTTGATTTCTGCTACTATATAGCTTCTATAATCATCAATAACGTTCTTGGACCAAATTAGGCTTGCTTGATTATTGCAATTTGATGGTCTGAAAAAGTTCATTTTAGGTTATCAAGAATCTTAAGATTCCTTGGATTGCATTGATCTGGACTTGCCTGTTTCCTCTGTTAACATCAAGCCTTGTCTAGATTCTACAGAAACTCCCAATAAACACTTCTTGTTAAGGGAAGTAGGGGATCATTTTACAGTTTGAAACTATTTGTACCGTTGAATGTGAAGCTTCATCATTTTCTTCTTCTTATATTTGCACCTAGGGGCTGTTTGGTTCGCAGCCACCTAAGGAAATAGGGTCATTCTTCTGTTTAGGTGGGGAAAGAAAAGAAAGAGGGAAATAATGTCTACGGGATCCACACTCAAAGATGCTAATAATGCAGCAGGTCTCATAAAAACTGAAAACCTATTTCGGGTTGTTTGAGAGGAAATATGCTGAAAATGATGAAAAAGTGAGCCCCACGTGTGATGTTTTGATTTTTTTTTCCTTGAAACCACCAAAAAATGGTTACCATGTAATGAACCTAACAAGCCCTAACAGTTGTACTTGTAACTGCAATATTTGTAGGATTCATATGTGAGTATAGTCTCACATTGAATAGGATAAAAAAAAAAGAATAGGTTTAAATAGAAATTGGGATCAAACCTAATAGCTTAAGCTTTCGGGTTAAAAGTGGTTTCTAGCATCTATTTAAGGCCTATTAACTCTAGATTGGGCCTGATACTCGCCAATGTGAAGGGACAGATTGACTTTGGTCAAGTTTGAGAATGTTGAGGATTCATATGTGAGTATAAGATAACCTTATATAAGGTAGCACTAGCATTTAAGGGTAGAACTAGAACTATATACCATCACCCTGATAATTAGAGAATAGAGTGGTCATTACGAATTGGTAACTGGTGGGATTTTATATTTGTTACTCTTTCCTAAAAGGATTAAAGGAAAACTTATCATGTTAATTATAGTTTCACAGCAAGGTCATAGCTAGTTTAGACAGCCTCTGTTAGGATGCAGTGCGTACAATATCTCTTGTTTGAGTAATAACAAACTCTCATTTGGTACTAATAAATGTTTGAGATAATTTAGTACAGGTGAATATAGGTATAAGATGTGTATGAGGCGAAACGATGCGGAAATTAGCTCAATAGCTGATTTCAGCCATCAAACCATCGATAGTCTGTAGAGGCTCATTGATGATTGATGTAGGGATGTTAAATGAAATTATGGGTCATAAGCGGCGGGTCATAAATGGGCATATTTTGCCCATTGCCCATTATGGCCCATTTATATACTAAATGGTAGGGTTTTGCTTGCATTTAATCTTAAACCTTTACCCATTTAACTATAATAGTGTTATATATATAAACTTTCAATGGTCTTTTATAAACTTTTAGGGGCTCTTTGCAACCGACCAAAAATATCAAGCTTGCAAAAAGCCCGAACAATAAAAATTATAAATATCCTTGTAAAATAGAAAATTACAAACAACACCCAACAATTCCAAAACTATAAAAAGCCTCAAAATTTTCAAAATTGTAAAAACATCATATAAATTCAAAACATACAAATAACACTGAAAGTTTAAAACTTTACAAGAAATACCCTAAAATTTTCAAATTCTGAGAAAACACAAGTGAAATTTTGAAAATTACAAAAATACCCTGAAAATACAAATTAAAAACTAAACTGAAAATTTCAATTCTAAAATATTTCAATGAAAATCTTGGAAAGACAAACAGCCCCAAAAGTTTTAGAATTTGCAAAAACACCCTAAAACTTTGAAAGTTTGATAAAAACACCCTCAAAAATTTAAAACTTGTAGAAAAAGCTTGAAAATTTCAAACTTAAAATAGAAAACTGAAGTCTATGAATTGCAAATAGCCCCTAAATTTTTAGAATTTGCAAAAACACCCTAAAGTTTCAATATACACCCTCAAATATTCAAAATTAATAAAAAACTCTTTGAATATTTCAAATCTACAAATAGTACATTGAAATTCTTAAAACTACAAACAGCCCCTAAATTTTTAGAATTTGCAAAAACACCCTAAACTTTCAAAGTTACAATATACACCCTCAAATATTCAAAATTTATAAAAACTCTGTGAATATTTCAAATCTACAAATAGTACATTGAAATTCTTAAAACTACAAGCAGCCCCTAAATGTTTAGAATTTGCAAAAAAACCCTAAACTTTCAAAGTTGCAATAAACACCCTCAAATATTGAAAATTTAGAAAAAATCTATGAATATTTCAAATCTACATATAGTTCATTGAAATTCTTAGAATTACAAATAGCCCCTGCAAATTTTTGATTTGCAAATAACACCCTAAACTTTCAAAGTTTGAAAAACCACCCTAAAATGCAAAATAATCTAGAAACTCTTTGAAAATATTTAAACTTCAAACAGTAAATTGAAAATCTAGGATTATAAATAGCCCCATGAAAATTTTAGAATTTGCAAAAATATCCTAAAACTTTCAAACATTACAATAAATACACTAAAAATTTTGAAATTTACAAGGAACAACCTGAAAAGGTATAAAATTACAAAGAGTTGTTTTCTTATAATTTCAATTTTAAGGGAGTTTTTAGCAATTTTAAAACTTTAAGGGTGTTTTTGCAAATTTGAAAATTTTTAGGTAGTCGTTGGTAATTCTTAGATTTTCTGTATACTGTGTTCATTTTGAAAATTTTAGGATTTTTTATAAATTTTGAATTTTAAGGGTGTTTTTGCAAATTTGAAAATTTTAGGATTTTTTATAAATTTTGAATTTTAAGGGTGTTTTTGCAAATTCTAAAATTTTAAGGGTTTTGAAATCCTAGTTTTCAATTTTACTATATGTAGATTTGAAGACTTTCTGTAAGTTCTAAATTTTTAGGGTGTATTTTGCAATTGTTAAAAGTTTTAGGGTGTTTTTGCAAATTTGAAAATTTTTAGGTAGTCGTTGGTAATTCTTAGATTTTCTGTATACTGTGTTCATTTTGAAAATTTTAGGATTTTTTATAAATTTTGAATTTTAAGGGTGTTTTGCATTTTAAAACTTTTGGGTGTTTTACGCAAATTTCAAAATTTCCTTAGCTCCACGTAATTTGCAGATCTTGCACTATTTGTAAGTTTTGATATTTTATTGGTGTGTTTGAAAATTTTAAGGGTATTGTTTGTAATTTTCAAACATTTAGGGTGTTTTCCCATTTTTAAAATTTTAAGAGTCGTTTGAAAATTTTAAATTTATAGGGGCTGCTAGTAATTTTTCAGATTTCATGTATCATTTGTAAGTTTAGAAAATTCTGAGATTTTTGTAATTTTGTACTCTTGAGGGTGTTATTTGCAATTTTTAAACTATGAGGGTGTTTGTTGCAAACTATAAATTTATAGGGGCTGCTAGTAATTTTTCAGATTTCATGTAACTTAGTAAGGTTTGAAAATTTTAGAGTTATTTTATAATTCTAAACCCTTGAGGGTGTTTTGTTATTTTAAAACTTTAAGGGTGTTTTTGCAAATTTAAAATTTATAGGAGGTGCTAAAATTTTCAGATTTAATGTGTTTTTGTAAGTTTAGAAATTTCTTGGAGTTTTTTTTATAATTTTGAACTCTTGAGGGTATTTTTTATAACTTTTTAAACTTTGAGGCTGTTTTTTGCAAATTCTAAATTTACACAGTGCTGCTGGCAATTTCTTGAATTCATATGTCCTTTGTAGGTTGTGAAATGTCAGGGTGGTTTTACTAATTTTAGACCCTTGAAGGTGTTTTTGTTATTTTCTAAAACTTTGAGGGTGTTAATTGCAAATTTTAAAATTTTAGGGGCCTTCTATAAATTTCATGATTTCATGTGTTATATGTGAAGTTAGAAATTTTTGAGAGTTTTTTTGTAATTTTAAACTTTCAAGGGTATTTTAGTAAATTTTTAACTTTGGGGGTGTTTGTCGTAAACTTTAAATTTCTAAGGGGTTGCTAATAATTTTCAAATTTTATGTTTATTGGTCGATAGTTTATCTTTATGGTTGTCACGCCCCGCTTCCCAAAATACGAGCTTGATGCGTGAACAAGCCCATGACGCATTAGGTTGAGAAGAAATGCAAAATAATAAAAATATTTCTCCTCAATCTAATGCATGGCGTCAAATAATAATAATAATCATCACAATCAGTCCAACCGACCCAAGAATAAATAAATATCGAGAGGGAGTACATATCACGGAATAAAATAACATCGGACTATAAAAGAGTCCATGTTTGAAACAATACATGTAGCTAAGACTAGAGAATCATAAAACAAATGTCAAGTGAGCAAAAATGGAAATCTTGGAATAAGTCTAAGGTTCATCAAACTCACGAAAACAAAAGGAAACTAAGCTTATTTCGATCTACTCCGTCGTCTGGAAGGTTCTCTGCGAGAAACTCCGCTCAAGTGCATCTCCATCTTGAACACGTAGTCATCTAAATCGGCGTACACGAAGAGAATGAAATGCGTCGGCATGTATAACACGGCAAGATCCACAAGTAATGACAGTATAATAATAATGCGAATGAATGCAAGCAATCGAAAAATGCGAACAAATCAAGTATAACAATACGGTTAACCATCCATGTAAATCGGTGAGATTAATATTTAGAATTATACAAAAGCGAGACCTAGTATGTCGGCGAAATAATCCAAATAAGGAAACCCTCATGTATATATCATATGTCCGGTTGTAAATAACTAAATATTAACCCGAACTATACGGATGGAACATACAATGGAAATAAGCATCAACATGTCCAACTCATGTGTTCTAGCTGTCTAGCCATCCTATACTTGGTCTGGTCTATATCTCACAAGAGTCGAAGTTCATATTATTCGGATAGCGGCGGTTCATATTCCTCTGGCATCTAATTTCGCGGATCTACGATCACGAGGACTACAGCGCAATCGATTCGGCTTGTCGGACACAAGCAGGACTTCGGTGTGAAAGCGATTTCAGCGGCGTCGCGAAAACAAGATCGCGGCAAAAACGGCCCCAGTGCGAAAACAAGATCACTTGCGCGCAGTGCGGAAGATACATAAGACCACATCCGAATACATGAACCAAGACTTTCCCATCCGGTCTCGGGTAAATCAAGACAACGATCGCGATATATCAAACACGGGTTCACCTCCTAAGCGGGGTCAACACACATGTCACTAGGTCATGTTCATGACAAACCAAGTCCCTAAGTCATGAACTCTGCGGTTCTGGACACAACAAGACTATGAATAGCGCAATTAACATGTCATATGTGCAATCACTCGTGTCGTCATGTATCATAAGCGGTAACATGAATAACTATCAATAGCGGTGCAACATGAAAATCACGAAATAGGAGAAGTTGACCACATGAAATGGCGTAGTTTTCAACATAAATTCCCATAAAAATCCTTTAAACTAATCCTTGACATAATTATCCAATATCTCAAAAATACATTTTCTCTTTAATATTATTTATGAGCGATAATTATTTTCTTTTCCATAAATCACCTCTATTTCTTTTCTTTTTCAACAAAACCTCTTAAAATATTTTAAAAATTCTTTTCTCCCAAATAATTTCTTTTAATCATAACAATTAATTAAAAAATACCTTTTATTAAAATAAATTATTTTCACCAAATAATTTCTTTAAAAATATTTTCATAATTATAATAAATACTAGAAATATCCTAAAATACATTCTTGCTTCCAAATAGCGAAATTAATCATAGATCAATTCTAACCTATCCAATCATCACGGCTAATTTTATACTATCGAATATTCACGAAGAGGTAGATGTTAAGCTAGCAAATGATATCAAATTGGCACGAACTAAACTATACATATCTGAAATAATTCATACGGTATAAAATAAGTTAAAAAGGCAAGAGGGATCTTGCCTCGGGTTGTCGAGCGGATCGACTACGGTGCGGTGAATGAATCATGCAGCGGGTGGATGGCGGCTCAGCGGTGGTGCGGCGGGGAGTGCTGGCTTGGCGGATATCGGATGAAACGAGGCGGGCAATCAGCCTTCAGCTTCAGCGGTGGCGAATATGAGAAACTCAGCAAAGAACATGAGTCTGAGTAAGAAAGCTAATGATTTAAATGAGAATGCGTGAAGGCTGAAGCGTCAGTTATGGCCAGAGAGCTAAAGGCAATTCTGTGATGAATTAAAATGTTAAATGAAGTGGAAAAATCAAATCTAAGGATCAAGATCGACAAATCAATCGGAAAATCATCAAATCATGGAAAATCATAAATCAGAAATCATAAAAGACAAATCTGAAAGAGGATCAGGAAGAAATCAGAGGGAATTGGTAGATGCAGGTTTTGAAAAAAGAAATAAATAATAAATATATAGGGTTAGGTTAGGTTAAGGTTAAGGTTTAGACTTGGGTTTAATCCAAATCTCATGAATAAGTATAAAATATGAGAAAAATATCGTTAAAATCGAGAATTGAAAGTAGAATGATTCTACTAGTAAATATCATGTAAATATATTCTTTTATTACACATAATAAAATACTAAGTTCTGAGGTTACCTATATAATAATAAAATCAATAATAATATAAATAATCAAAATATCAATCAAAATATTCACGAACTCTTTTAATTTATAATTTTAAAAATTAAAGCTGTAAAATATAAGATGATATTTAAATCATAAGAATTTTCAGAAAATCGAGGAAAATATAAATACTCTTCAAATAATAATATTATTATTCAAATGCCGGGAAAATAATATTTAATATTTTTATATATTAGAAAAATACGTGTCGAAAATTCAGGTGTTACAATGGTATTTTATATAATTTTAAAAATATTTTTACAATTGTTAAAACTTTAAGGGTGTTTTTGAAAGAACACCCATTTAAATGGGCAAATGGGCAAGTAATAGCCCACCCATTTATGACCCATTTATCTTTAATAGAAATAATACCCATCTATTTATGACCCATTTAACTAAATGGGTGGATTTAAATGGGCATTTAGTGGGCGGGTATGGGTGGGCAAATGGGTTTGGGTCAATTTTGACATCCCTAGATTGATGATATCATCGATGGCTCTGAGAAAGATTGATGAAATTTGAGCGAGATTTCAACTCATCAATGGTTTGTAGGAACCCATCGACTCCATGGTCAACATGAACCCATCAATGGTAAAGTCTGCTGATTGCAGATTTTAAGTTATAATATCAGCCGTTCATCATTCCTTTGATCTCCAAATTGTACCACATTTCGGATATCTCTTTTTAACCTATTAGGGACTATATATCATCGAAAAAGATAGAGAGAATAAAGAATTCTAGGGTTTTGATTTAAGAATAGATTTTATTGAAGGTTTTGACCCCCAGAGCCTCGAAAAATGCTTTCTCATCTTGCACAACATCTTCGGATCATTTCAGTGAGGAGAGTTGTCTTTGGATTCATCATCTATACCGTTCTTCATCATGCTACACTTAGATTCATTAAAGGAAGGTTTGCTTATCTAAGGACTATAAATCTTTCATATTTTAAATTTGAATTGTGTTTGATTGATTGTGTTTCAAACTTATTTTCTGATGTACTCAAGGCGATGTTAATTGAGGGTTGGGACTAGATAGGGCTAAGTATTTACTCATTGCGGAGAATTAGGTTAGGTGATTTGGGTAGATTCCTAGGTGCGGTCTTAGTAAGCCTCTTGAATCGATTGTGATTAGGAGGCAGCTTAACATAATAAGGAAGCCCCTTCGTGAGAATGAAGAGTGGATATAGGATTGTTGTCAGAACCATTATAAAATCTTATGTGCCCTTAATTGATTATTATTTGTGGTTATTATCATTGATCACTTTTATTTTATCTATTTTCTTGCATATTTTGTGTTTTAGTAAAAAAGGTAGCAAAGCTATTCATCCCCCCTCTAAGCGTGCATCTCAGATCTAACAAGTGATATCAGAGCTTTGTTACCCATCAATAGGATTCACAACCTAGGGTAGAGCTGTCTAGTTAGACTGCCGCAATGACCTTTCTGAGGAACATCACGGTTAATCGACCCCCATTTTTGAGGGACAAACTACACCTATTGAAAAGCCTGATTAGAGTTTTCTTGTTGTCCACGGTTATGATGCTTGGAGTAGTGTAGAAAATGGCTATCGTGAACCCACTACCATTGTGGAAAGAGGTCACCGTTGTCACTGTTCGGGGGAAAAGTCGGTTTGATTGTCATTGATTTGAATTCGCTTACAGCTTCTTTTGCCTACAACGAAGATTCAAAAGAAATGCCTTTTATTTTAAGGCGCATAAATGAAAATCAAATATTACAACTTTTGTCCTTTTGAACAAGCGAGGATCTGTTATGTCGAGGTCACCGCTTGCATGGGTTCTTTACTGTCTTGGGGACTTGTTGTGTCCGTGGACCACGCGCAATCCGATCGGTAGGGCAGGGTTCGAACTACTGAGATGTAGAGGCTCGTTTCACGAAGGAAGCGAAGCACTGAGGATCGCACTCACGAAGGAGAGGATCGCTGGCGGGTGAATCTACAAGGAGAAATCCTGGCGCTATCCACGAGATTAAGGCGAAGCTTAACCTAGAGGGTGTGCGTAGTTCGACCGAGTTTGCTTACCTTCGCTTATAGATCGGCGTCGTTGGACTTGAGCTTGGGTGCTTTCGGAACCGTGCGTCGTAGATCTCGCGAGGGCTCTTGATGCCAAAATCCAAAATCCCCTCTCTCCCCAGCCAAGACCCCCTATTTATACAACTCAAAGGGGTGGTGGCTCGACTGGCCGAGCCACCTCGACCACTTGGCCAGGAGGCTCGGCCATGTTGGCCGAGCCACCTCGACCACTTGGCCAGGAGGCTCGGCCATGTTTGGTAGAGCCACCTCGACTTGGCCGAGTACCTCGACCTTGGCGAGGCTCGACCAAACATGGCGAGCCACCTCGACCACTTGGCCAGGAGGCTCGGCCATGTTGGCAACCGCCTTGGCCAGCCGAGGAGGCTCGGCCATGTTTGGCGAGCCTTCGGCCTGGCCGGAGTCCGTCTCGTGGCACTCGGCGTGGCTTTTCGTGCGTTCGGCGCTTCCGGTCTTTGGGCTTGTTTTTCTCGGTGATGTCGCCGTTGGGTTGAGTCGGGATCGATCAACTTTCGAGCTCAAAGCGGCTCGTTTGTATCGGCGGATTAAGTGCGGTTAATTCGTCTATACCGCTCTTCATCATGCTACACTTAGATTCATTAAAGGAAGGTTTGCTTATCTAAAGGACTATAAATCTTTCATATTTTCTCGAAATAATTGTGTTTGATTGATTGTGTTTCAAACTTATTTTTACAAAGGTACTCAAGACGATGTTAATTGAGGGTTGGGACTAGATAGGCTAAGTATTTACTCATTATGAGAATTAGGTTAGGCGATCGATTTCGTAGATTCCTAGGTGCGGTCTTAGTAAGCCTACTGCATCTGATTGTGATTCAGGAGAACGCTTAACATAATAAGGAAGCCCCTTCGTGAGAATGAAGAGTGGATATAGGATTGTTGTCCGAACCATTATAAAATCTTATGTGCCCTTAATTGATTATTATTTGTGGTTATTATCATTGATCACTTTTATTTTATCTATTTTACTGCATATTTTGTGTTTTTAGTAAAAAAAGGTAGCAAAGCTATTCATCCCCCCTCTAAGCGTGCATCTCAGATCTAACAAGTGATATCAGAGCTTTGTTACCCATCAATAGGATTCACAACCTAGGGTAGAGCTGTCTAGTTAGACTGCCGCAATGACCTTTCCTGAGGAACATGCAGTTAATCGACCCCCATTTTTTGAGGGGACAAACTACACCTATTGAAAAGCGCAGATTAGAGTTTTCTTGTTGTCCACCGGTTATGATGCTTGGAGTAGTGTAGAAAATGGCTATCGTGAACCCACTACCATTGTGGAAAGAGGTCACCGTTGTCACTGTTCGCGGGAAAAGTCGGTTTGATTGTCATTGATTTGAATTCGCTTACAGCTTCTTTTGCCTACAACGAAGATTCAAAAAGAAATGCCTTTTATTTTAAGGCGTACAAATGAAAATCAAATATTACAACTTTTGTCCTTTTGAACAAACGCGAGGATCTCTGTTATGTCGAGGTCCTCGCTTGCATGGGTTCTTTGCCTGTGCCGGGGACTTGTTGTGTCCGTGGACCACCGCGCAATCCCGATCCAGGTAGAGACCCGGGTTCCGGAACTACAGATGTAGAGGGGCTCGTTTCACGAAGGAAACGAAGCACCTGAGGGGATCGCGACTCACGAAGGAGAGGACCGAAAGGTGAGATCTACAAGGAGAAATCACTGCTATCCCCGAGATTAAGACTAAGCTTAACCTAGAGGGTGTCTAGTTCGACCGAGTTTGCTTACCTTCCGCTTATAGATCCGGACGCCGACCGACTTGAGCTTGCCTGCGTTCTGAACCGCAAGGCCGAGATCTCGCGAGGGCTCTTCGAAGTCCGCCAAAATCCAAAAATCCCTCCACTCTGCCAGAAGACCCCCTATTTATACAACCCGTGGGGTGGTGGTCACACTGTCGAGCCACCTCGCCACTTGGCCGAGGAGGCTCGGCCATGTTGGCCGAGCCACCTCTTTGGCCGAGGAGGCTCGCCATGTTTGTCGAGCCACCTCGCCTTGGCCGAGGTACCTCGCCTTGACGAGGAGGTTCTACCAAACATGGCCGAGCCACCTGCCTTGGCCAGGAGGCCGCCGGCCGAAGCCGGCCTGCCGAGGAGGCTCGGCCATGTTGGCCGAGCCACTCGCCTTGGCCGAGGTCCCGCCTCGCGGCACTCGCCGCTTCCGCCGCTTCGCCGCTTCCCGGTCTTTTCGGCTTGTTTTTCTCCTGATGTCGCCGCGGTTCGAAGTCCGGATCCGATCAACTTTCGAGCTCAAACGGCTCGTTTGTATCGACGGATTAAGCACGGTTAACCCGCCTCGTCGGCTGAAGTTTCGGCTGCTCATACGCCATGCCAACTTACTTCATGCGTTCGCCGAGTAATCACTACACGCGTCGGTTTGTCGAATGGATCGTTAGTTGCCATCCCACCGTCACGAGTTTTGTTCGGGTACCGATAAGCAATTTTTTATGCCTACAGATACCCCCTCCAAAGCGTCTCAGTCTCGATTCTTGATGAGTCTGGCGTGCTTTGGACATGATGGTTCCCGCCTTCACGTGAGGGTCCCAAAAGATAGCTTCAAGTCTTCGATTCTTTCAGATCATCCAGTTCTTTGTAGGATTCCTGATAAGATCACGGTGCTGCATTTATTGTCTGACCGTTTGTTGAAATCTTGATTCGAAGCTAGTGGGTGAGTTTTGCTTGTAACTCGTGTCGGTTGGTTGTTGTTTGACTAACCATTGGACTTTTGGACTTATCCTTATGTCGGGGAACTCCTCGTTGGCGACATGTTGGTTGTGTCGAATATATGGAATTTCATAGCCCTCAATCGGCTAATTCTTCCGTCATCGCGTGTGTTGTTGGTTTAACCACAGTGGGAGGACTGATCTTTTCATGGAGATATCCTCCGAGGATTCCTTGTTGAAACAGGAGACCATGTGACGTCTTGACCGGCGTGGATCCGCACCGTTGATCGGTGAATTCTCCGGCGATGACGCGTTGGTGGGCGTCGTTTCTGCATTGGAGTACTATTGTCCGCAGTGGGAGGAATTTTTCCTAAGATTTATTTCCACTGTTGACCGATAGGCCGCATGAATTGGCATTGGTACAGTGGGAGAAGTCCTTTCGAGGTAAAGCGCGTTGTCCGGTGTCAATATAAGCCTCGTCAGAATTCGTCCATTTATCCCTCTTTAAGGTTTCACGACGGGAGAAAATTGAGGGTTATTGAGTTATCCCTAAGAATATTTTTTATTCTTCCGGGAACTTCTCGATAAACTGGGAAACAGTTTATACTCGTAATCCTAGTTGGAGTAGGATTAGGCGACGCCTGATTGGCCGACGCTAACTGCATTTATCGAAGTTATCCCTAAGAATATTTTTGTGAAAATATTCTTCCGAACTCTCGATAAATTGGGAAACAGCTTTATACTCGTAATCCTAGTTGGAGTAGGATTAGGCGACGTTGATTGGCCGACGCAATCCAAGCACGATCGAAGTTATCCCTAAGAATATTTTTGTGAAAATATTCTTCCGGAACTTCTCGACAAATTAGGAAACAGTTTATACCGTAATCCTAGTTGAGTAGGATTAGGCGCACGCTGATTGGCGCCGACGCACCATCGATCGAAGTTATCCCTAAGAATATTTTTGTGAAAATATTCTTCCGGAACTTCTCGACAAATTAGGAAACAGTTTATACCGTAATCCTAGTTGAGTAGGATTAGGCGAGCGCTGATTGGCCGACGTAATCCGCATTTATCGAGTTATCCCTAAGAATATTTTTGTGAAAATATTCTTCCAGAACTTCGACAAATTAGGAAACAGTTTATACCGTAATCCTAGTTGAGTAGGATTAGGCGACGCGCTGATTGGCCGACGCAATCCAAGACGATCGAAGTTATCCCTAAGAATATTTTTGTGAAAATATTCTTCCGAACTTCTCGACAAATTAGGAAACAGCTTTATACTCGTAATCCTAGTTGGAGTAGGATTAGGCGGCGTTGATTGGCCGGCGCAATCCGTCACGATCGAGTTATCCCTAAGAATATTTTTGTGAAAATATTCTTAGGGAACTTCGACAAATTAGGAAGCGGTTTATATACGTAATCCTAGTTGGAGTAGGATTAGGCGACGCGTTGATTGGCGTCGGCGCAATCCATACGATCGAGTTATCCCTAAGAATATTTTTGTGAAAATATTCTTAGGAACTCTCGACAAATTAGGAAGCGGTTTATACTCGTAATCCTAGTTGGAGTAGGATTAGTTGATTGGCGCCGACGCAATCCGTCTGATCGAGTTGTCCCTAAGAATATTTTTGTGAAAATATTCTTAGGGAACTTCGACAAATTAGGAAGCGGTTTATACTCGTAATCCTAGTTGGAGTAGGATTAGGCGTTGATTGGCGTCGGCGCAATCCATACGATCGAGTTATCCTAAGAATATTTTTGTGAAAATATTCTTAGGGAACTTCTCGACAAATTAGGAAGCGGTTTATCTGGCGTAATCCTAGTTGGAGTAGGATTAGGTGGGCGTTGATCGTCCATTACAATCTGGGGTGCTATCTGTAGAATAAATCTTGAAATTTTTCCAAACTTGGCGAAGGGGTAGGAGCCAATCAGCGGACTGATTTGGCACTATTTTGACATCGGATAAGGTTCCAATTAGGACTCCTAATTAGGGCTGATTAGAGTCCTAGTGGAATTAATTTGGACCCCAATTAGAATTCCTATTTCTTGCCAAATAAGAGTCCTTGTTCAAAGAGGATTGGGTTCATATGGGGTTGTTATAAATACCCATAAATCCTCCTCTTCTTTGACCTAGGCGGCCCCCTTTCTGTGCTTTCGTCTTGTTTTCTTCCGTTTGTTGATCTCGTCTCCTCGATCGGTATGTATGTGAGGGTTTTGTAAATTCTTCTTCTTCTTTTCTTCTCTCTTTTCTTGTGTATGCGTAGGTGATGAAAACCAAAGGGAAGGGCGGAGACATGGCGGCAGTTCGTGTGGCCGAGTCTGCCGGACATGATGTATTGCAGCCAATGGCCGCCAATGTGTTTAAGTATATTGCGGCTGAAGCCTTAAGCGTATGAGCTACTGCTTTAAGCGTAACTGAAGTATGGCGGCTTAAGGCGGCTGGCAACGGCAGCGCTAAGCCTTGCAAGCGCCGGCAAATGCTTCAGAAAGCCTTAGCCGAAGCGGCCTTGCGCCTGAGCCGATGCGGGCGTGTTTGGTCGTCAGGCTATTCGTTACTGCGTCGGCGGGCTTCGGTCTTTCTTGGCGCTTTTGTTGACTTTCAACTGCATTTCGACTTTATTTGTCTTCTTTGCGGCTTTCGATGTCGTTGGGAAGATCAGCGTTTGAGTGGTTCGACTCGCCGCGCCGCGTGAATGCTGCGCCTCCTTCTTTGGTGGTGCGCCAACTTATTATCTTTTAGTGTATATATGTTATATCGCTTCGTTCTCCTTTGTGAGGCGATTGGGAAGCGAAATCCTCGCCGTGGGGATCGGCGCTTGAGTTGTGCACATTCGTTTACAACCCGCCGTTCTCCTTTGTGAGGTGATTGGGAAGAGCCGGCCTTCACGGATCACCGTCGATATCTTTAGCGGGGCGATTTCATACCGTACCCTTACTCGTAGAGCGGGATATATCGTTAAGCTTTGTTTACTGACTATATTTATCATTCTCGGAACTCTCAAATTAGGAAACAGCTTATACCGTAATCCTAGTTGGAGTAGGATTATACGCTGATGGGCTTCTATCCGTGATCGATCGAAGTTGTCCCTAAGAATATTTTTGTGAAAATATTCTTCCCGAACTTCGACAAATTAGGAAACAGCTTATACGTAATCCTAGTTGGAGTAGGATTAGGCGACGCTGATTGGCGCCGACGCAATCCGTGACGATCGAAGTTATCCCTAAGAATATTTTTGTGAAAATATTCTTCCGGAACTTCTCGACAAATTAGGAAATGCTATACGCCGTAATCCTAGTTGGAGTAGGATTAGGTGACGCTGATCGGCGCCATAACTACGTGCTATCCTGCCGAATAAATCTTCAGAATTTTTCCAAACTTGGCGAAGGGAGTAGGAGCCAATCAACGGACTGATTTGGCACTATTTTGACATCCGGATAAGGTTCCAATTAGGACTCCTAATTAGGGGCTGATTAGAGTCCTAATTGGAATTAATTTGGACCCCAATTAGAATTCCTATTTCTTGCCAAATAAGAGTCCTTGTTCAAAGAGGATTGGGTTCATATGGGGTTGTTATAAATACCCATAAATCCTCCTTCTTTTTGACCTAGGCCCCTTTATCAGGTTATTTTGTTTTTCCCCGCTACTGCTCCCGTCTCCTCACCGTATGTGCACGAGGGTTTTGTAAATTCTTCTTCTTTTCTTCTCTCTTTCTTGTGTATCGTGGGTGATGAAAACCACAAGGAGAAGGATCTGGGTCATGAATGTATGGCGGCTGTTCTAGGTGGCATGCCGGTGTCGGTGGCGGTTACCGATTTTGAATACATGGCCGGCAGCCACAAGTCGCAGTCATATGCGCTGGTATTGCAGTCATAGTCTCGGCGCGCTTACCTGGCTGCCAGTAATACTGCGCTGGTTCGGCGCTGGCAATAATTGGCGGGCCGGCAAGACTGGTCAGAGCGCTACAGCCGGCATCTGGCGACCCGCCCGTCCGAGCTTATCGTTTCATACATTGTTCTCATGTAACCGGCCGCTGGCTTCGGTCTTTCTGACGCTTTTGTTGACTTTCAACTGCATTTCTGACTTTATTTGTCTTCTTTTGCAGCTTTCCGATGTCGTTGGGAAGATCACGCGTTTCGAGGAGTCGTTCGACTCGCACGCCGCGTGAATGCACGCCTCCTTCTTTCGGTGGTGCGCCAACTTATTATCTTCTCGTGTATATATGTTATATCCCCGCTTCGTTCTCCTTTGTGAGGCGATTGGGAAGAGCCGAAATCCTCCTTCGTGGGGATCGACGCTTCAGATTGTGCACATTCGTTACAACCCCGCTTCGTTCTCCTTTGTGAGGCGATTGGGAAGAGCTGAAACCGACGCTTCACAGATCACCCGTCTCGATATCTTTAACGGGAGCGATTTCATACCGTACCCTTACTCTGTAGAACGGGATATATCGTCGCTTTGTTTACGCGACTATATTTATCATTCTCCGGGTATTCGATACGGATGAAATCGTCGTACCCGTTATAAGGTCGTGACTCAATCTCATAGGGTTCCGAAGAGTTCTACGCCTTACTGCTTTCTTTAAGATATTCCCTAAATGGTCTCTAACCCTTTGCTCTCTTGTGGTAGCGGATGTCTTCGACGATTATTCGCCTATTTCGGCTCCAAATGTCAAGTCTCGATTCTAAGGTCATCCGGGAGAACCCTCTTCCACCGAGGAAGCTTAACCGCAAGGCTTAATACCCGCAGGAAGAAACCAAATAAGCTCGAGCCGACTATCATAATTTCTGGATGACGACCAGGGATCTCTTCCATCATCCGGATCCACCGCTTTCCTCACGGCCTTGGCGAAACCAGATTCCCCTCACCCTTCGGTAGGGCGGGTGGAGGCCCCAGTGCTGATCTTGACGGACCACTTCCACCGGATTCAACCTATCACGAGATTGCCCCGCCAAAAATCATTGCTCCTCGGCTAGTTCCGTGATGGGTCTCCTTTAGTCAGCCGGAGAATAATTTGAAAACAAAGCATTCTATTCTCGGCTGATGGATGCGACCTTTATGGTCTTCCATTCTTATTGAATATCTTGGAGGAAATACGGCTGTGGCCCTCACTGCTAATCGCAGGAGCAAAAGCTCACTAACCGCTAACTCTTATGCATCGCGGGGAGAGTTTAGCCTCTTTTGAATCATGGAATGAGGTGACACGACTCATCGCATTTGGCTCGGATCAAGGCTTCGTGAACGCCCTTTCGCGAGAGGAGAATAGCGATCAAGAGGTCATCTTTGGGAACTCATATGAGCGATGCCTTCACTTGCGCCGCAAGATAAACGCACTCACGGCTATGTCGAATAATAAGTGAATCGGACTCGCCAAGGGGAGAAGACGTTGAAGAGTTTCGCGCTGAGTGCGCCGAGTTCGTGATCGCCATCAACACGAGAAACAAGTCCTCGAGGTGATGCGTCGGGAACATGCAGCTGCTATTGCTGCGAATTCTGAAGAGGAACTTGAAAAGGAAGCCGAAGCTCGGTTCGAGCGAACCGTAAAGAAAACTAGTCAGCCAAAGCCGACCTTGCTTCCTTCACGCAGATATGGCGCCGATGAAGTTCGACGCGGTTGCTTTGGTCTCGACCTTTTCGTTTCTCTTTTTCACCACGTCGTTAGATGTATTATCACAACTTTGCTTGCATCGATTATCTCGACAATTGTAGCTCCCCTTCAAATGAATAAGATTTCTTCCTTTCATTATTTATTATGATTCTTTTACTGGCCTCAAATAATTAACCATAATACTTATAGATTTTGGCAAACCCTCAACGGGTTTGATTAAGCCTTTACCAACTACCGCTTGATGGCTAGCGGCGATTATCTCGATCCGCTCCGCACGGACGTTGTGCTAAAAGAATGAAACTCTCTTAGGCTTAATGCTACGATGTTGAATGAGGCTTTGTACTCTTTGATCGGCAAGAGACCACCCTAACGCATGTTATACGTGACTCATCCCTTCTTAGGCTTCTGGATGAAATACCCCGTAATCAACTCGTGTCTCTTCAATCTGAGAAAGACTAAACCGGCAACGCTGCAGAGGCGTTGACTTTATCCCTTCTTAGGCTTCGGATAAAATACCCCGTAATCGAACTCGGTGTCTTCTTCAATCTGAAAGACTAAACCGCAATGGAGGCGTGACTTTAGGGTTATCGCCAACCCCCAGCCTTCAACGGGTTTGATGAGCCTTTACCAACTACCGCTTGAGTTGGCTAGCATGTAGATTGTCTAAGTCCGCTTTCACACCACGTTGTGCTAAAAGAATGAAACTCTCTTAGACTTAATGCTACGATGTTGAATAATGTAGTTTCGGCTTTTTCACGGAAGACTAACCCAAGAACGCTGTTAGGCGCTGGCTTTATCCCTTCTTAGGCTTCAGGATAAAATGCCCTTATCGACCCGTGTCTTCTTCAATCTAAAAGACTAAACCGACAACGCTGGGTGAGGCGCCATGCTTATCCTTCTAGGCTTCGGATAAAATGCCCGTAATCAACTCGTGTCTTCTTCAATCTAAAAGACTAAACCGCAACGCTGTGAGGCTGGCGCTATCCCTTCTTAGGCTTCGGATAAAATGCCCTTAATCGAACTCGGTGGTCTTCAATCGGAGAAAGACAAACCGACAACGCTGTGTGAGAGCGCTGACTTTATCCCTTCTTAGGCTCTCGATAAAATACCCCAAGATGAATCTTGATGTCTCTTTGACCGAGAATGACCGAACCGCTGAAATTAAATAGTGTGGAAAGGAAGAATGTATTCTATTCCCCGTATCGATTCTAACAAAGAAGTTCCCGCTGAATCGGGAACGAAGGACTCGTGTGACCTTCAAAGGACAACCTCGGTTCGAAAATCCCGCTGCACCTTCACCGGCGCTACTAGGATAAGACGAACTAAGAGTGGGATCTCCACTCGAGAACAGACTCAGCGCACCTTCACGGACAACCCGGTTCGAAAATCCCTACAAGATACCTTCATGGCGCTACCTAAGATGAAGATGGAACTAAGAGTGGATCTCCACCGAACCAAGTGCTAATCTTCAATCTGGACAACCCGGTCCGAAAATCCCACGATACCTTCACGCCGCTACCTAAGATGAAGATGGAACTAAGAGTGGGATCTCCACCGAGAACCGAAAAGACTCAGCGACCTTCAATCGGACAACCGGTCCAAAATCCCGACGATACCTTCACGGGCTACCTAAGATGAAGATGGAACTAAGAGGGATCTCCGAGAACCGAAGACTCAGCGACCTTCACGGACAACCCGGGTCGAAAATCCCTACAAGATACCTTCACCGGCGCTACCTAAGATGAAGATGGAACTAAGAGTGGGATCTCCACCGAGAACCGAAGACTCGAGCACCTTCACGGACAACCGGTCCGAAAATCCCACGATACCTTCACCGGCTACCTAAGATGAAGATGGAACTAAGAGTGGATCTCCACTGAGAACCGAAGACTCAGCGACCTTCACGGACAACCTGGTCGAAAATCCCTACAAGATACCTTCCGGCCGGGCTACCTAAGATGAAGATGGAACTAAGAGGATCACCCGAGAACCGAAGACTCAGCGACCTTCACCGGACAACCTGGTCTGAAAATCTACAAGATACCTTCACGGGCGCTACCTAAGATGAAGATGGAACTAAGAGGATCACCCGGAGAACCGAAGACTCAGCGACCTTCACGGACAACCCGGTATGAAAATCCCTACAAGATACCTTCACCGGCGCTACCTAAGATGAAGATGGAACTAAGAGTGGGATCTCCACCGAGAACCGAAGACTCAGCGACCTTCACGGACAACCGGTCCGAAAATCCCTACAAGATACCTTCACGGGCGCTACCTAAGATGAAGATGGAACTAAGAGTGGGATCTCCACCGAGAACCGAAGACTCAGCGACCTTCACCGGACAACCTGGTTCGAAAATCCCAAGATACCTTCACCGGCGCTACCTAAGATAAAGATGGAACTAAGAGTGGGATCTCCACTCCGAACCGAAGACTCAGCGACCTTCACGGACAACCTGGTCCGAAAATCCCTACAAGATACCTTCACCGGCGCTACCTAAGATGAAGATGGAACTAAGAGGATCTCCACCGAGAACCTAAAAGACTCAGCACTCACGGACAACCGGTCGAAAATCTCTACAAGATACCTTCACCGGCGCTACCTAAGATGAAGATGGAACTAAGAGTGATCTCCACTCGAGAACCGAAGACTCAGCGACCTTCACGGACAACTCCGTCCGAAAATCCCTACAAGATACCTTCACCGGCGCTACCTAAGATGAAGATGGAACTAAGAGTGGATCTCCACTCCGAGAACCAAAAGACTCAGCGACCTTCACGGACAACCCGTCCAAAAATCCCCAAGACATACCTTCAGGCTACCTAGGATGAAAGGGACGTAACCCTTCGCTTATCACGAAGGGATCTTACTGGAGAGGAAGAATTTTATATTCTATCTCCAAATGAGGGTGATTTTGATTGGGCTCATAGAAGGAATCAAGAGGAGATTGTGGTAATGTACCGTAGTAGACCCACCGCCAAGGAATTTGATCGGTGGGGAAATTATGCCGAGGATAAATCTAGGTTATCCTCAAGAAAAGTGGGTAACACATCCCACGAGGAACTTCCCGCTGAAACGGGTTATCCTCAAGATACTAAGGGTAGTATTTTTCAGAACTTCCCATTTATCTAAGATAATTGCCGCCGCCATTTTGGGTAATTAGGCGATATGCACCATTAGAGTAGACCGCTTTATTACAAACCCCTCCCATTTAGGTTCAATTTACCTTTCTTCTTGAGTTGAGGATTATCTACCGCCGAAAGCCGAGGACCAAATCTCCTTCTTTGAAACCCGCTGTCGTACTTTCTTGTTAAAAGCTCTACATCCTAGCTTGGTAGAACTCATGCGCCGTTGAGCCTCCAGCGCTTTCATCTAACATCTCAAGTTCTTCGAGACGCTTTTGAAGTAGTTCGGCCGCCATCTCGCTGATAGGGCGACGCCAAGTGACGAACCGATTTCCAACGGAGAACCGCTTCACACCCGTAGACCGTGAGAGTACGGGTAGCTCCCGCTGCGACGCATCGCTGGTGCGATATGCCCGTAGTAAGCCCGAAGTTTATCGCCCAGCCTCGCTTGTTATTCTTCACAAGCTTCGACAAAATCTTGATAATCGCCTTGTTGAACGCCCAATCCATTTGCACCGGATTATAGGTCAGCCGACGACGCCTTGTATCTTGAATTTCGAAAACCCGATGAAGGAATTGCCGATGAACTGGGACCGCTTGTCATGCACGATCCGCTTTGGAACAACATGTCGATAGATGACATGGTGTTTGATAAACTTGATGACGTATCGCCTTTGACTTCTTTTAGCGATTGCTTCACCACTTGGAGAAGTAATCGGTGATCGCTAGAATAAACCGACGCCTTTGACCGACGGGAGGAAAGATGGGACCTACAACGCCCATTCCCCATGTCTCAATGGCCGGATGTAGCCAAGGATGCAGCTTGCTCGAGGCCGATGCATATAATTTATGGAATTTGACACGCTGCGGGCATCTCCAACAGACATCAAGGCTGCTAACCATTGTTGGCCAATAATAGCCCATTCTCCGATACATCATAGAGTTTGGGACCGTGTTAGTGTGCACCACATTCACCCCCGTACTTCCCGAAGGACCTTTCTCGCCTCTGTTTGAAAGGCATCGAGTAAAGACCATCGCATTCTCGCGATATAACATCCGTCTCTCGCGGTCAGAAGAATTTGAGCTCTTCGCCGATTGACTCTCCTTAGCTGCCTCGCAAGATTCCATGTAAGACGAATCGATGATAGAAGCGCCAATCTGAGGCTCCAATTTGGTCCGGTCGTATATACCTTTGGTAACTACCCTTTTTCTTGCACCTCATCATATATCAGATTTAAGAGTTGGTGAGTCCCGACCACACTAGTTGCTCGGCCTCTGGTTGTGCTAGCGCATTAACGCCTAATGCCGCCACGCGCCCGCCAGAGATTCTCTGGATATATTCGATGAAGAATTCTTCAATGAGTCCGCCATCTCAAACAGCTATCCGATGATAAGGGACCGATCGATTCCTAACTTCGAGTCACCCGACCGCTTAACTATCAGCCATGAAGTCGCCATACGCCAAGATATCCACTTCAAGCTCTTGGGCTAAGTCCCAAGTAGCTGCTGTATTCAGCTACGCTATTGGAACAAGGTTCTGGAGTGAATAAGCACGGCATGACATGATTCCTGGGAAACTAAGACAACCCCTACTCCGCCGAAATCTTAGAACATCCGGGACACTTGCCACGCTTGGTAGCTCGAGAAGCCCCAAAGTACGCCATATTTGTTGGTGCGATGTAGTTGACTTCTGGACTTCATCCTAAGATCGTCAGATAGCTTAATCAATATCTGGGCCGGGCAGCCTAAGAGATCACAAATGGCTTGTCCTTTGACCGACTTTTGTTGTTTGAAGTGCAAGTCATATATGGGACAAGAGCAGGCCCATTTCGCCAAACGCCAACTCATCGAGGCCTACTGGTCATAAATATTCGACCGGATTTACGCTAGAGATGACATAAATCGCCCGTCCACTAAATAGTGTCGCGATTTTTCAATCGCTAACACTAATGCAAGGCACCGCCGACCATTGATATCGAGACTCAAAGACCACTAATGTTCGCCGTAATACAATCACCGCTCAGGATCACTGCCGCCGCCTTGCGCGCAGTAAAGCGCTTAACGATCCGCTGTCTTGACGTAGATCGAAATGGTTTTCCGGACAGCGGCAACCGATCAGAGGTTTAGCGAGATACGCATTTGATCTCTTCGCAATCGACAAGCGCCGCCCCAAATAAACGACACTCTTCTTCAACTTGAGAACGGTTGGCACTTCCCGAAGGTTCGATATGAACCGCCGGATGTACGCCAATCGCCTCTGTAACCCCCGAAGTTCTCTCGCATTTCTGAGGTTGCAATCTTGAATCGCTTCTACTTTGTCGTGATCGACATGGATTCCTTTGTCTGTGACGACGGGCCAAGGAACTTGCCACCGACATCCCAAGAAAGGATTTGGCAGGTTCATCTTTAGTCCGATGTTCGCATGAGCTCAAAACCGCTCTAAGATCTTTGATGTGATCTCCTTTGTCACGCCACCACCAAGTCGCCGACGTAGCATTCGACCGCTCCTGAGATGGTCCCGAAAATTTCCGCCATCGCCGCTGATACGTGGCACCAAAGATTTTTCAGCCGAATGGCATGACGGTAACAAGATATACCGATGGCTGCTTCAACGCTGCAGGTTTGGCATCATCGGGTGCATCTTGATCCGATTGTATCCCCGAAACCATCCATGAACGACATTCTTTCAAATCCACACGTATTGTCAACTATGACATCGCTGATGGGAAGAGGAAAGTCGCCTTTGGGCAAGCAGCCGCTCTCTCAGAAGGCTAACGCATCCTAATCGAACCATTCTTCTTCATGACCGACTATATTCGCCACCCAACTGATGTTGAATTTCCCATGAACTCCGATTCTATGAGTTTCTTCACTTCGCCAACGATTGCCTCTAATATTTGTGGACTAAACCGCTTTTGCTGTTGCTTGACAGTTTGACATCCGCTTTGATGTTGAGGCGATGTGTTGCCACATTAGGGTCGAAGTCCCGCATGTCCTCGTGAACTCCAAGCGTAATACATCATATCCCCGATTAGGGCAATCAACTCTTCCTTTCTTCCGAGGGAGAGTATTGCTGATGTTTATGAGTTTAGGATGCTCTTCATCACCCATATTAACCTCGACTACCTCATCTTAGTGGGGGTTCTCTTTGTTCAACCTATCCCCAAACCGCTTTTGAGTTGATGGATCCATGGGTCTTCCCATGTTGGCATGTCTTCATCACTCTCAACAAAGCAGGTGATCGACCGAAGCCATATTTGACATTAAAGCCTTGAAAGTTTCTCCAAGGCCGGTGTCAATCCCAAGCCAAGAATCGACGAATGTCCGCTCTCCTCACCGATGGATTATCATCAATCACCCATGAGCATTCATCTTCAGGAGGATTCAGATCCCAACTCTTCTAAATGCATAGTAGTTATCCGTTTCCTTTGGGATATATGCACTGAGGGACTCGAGGCCTCCCCAAAACAGACCTCTCCTCAAGAAGTTATACCCCCACTTCTCCATGATACCCGCTGTTTCGACTATATCTGAATGTGTGGAGGATAGGTCCCTCGTCATCTTCATCTTCTTCGAGAAAATGATTCGGCGTTGGAACAGCATCTCCTTTACCGTAAACCAAGTCTTTTTCGCTACTTGATCTTCGTGGGATGACGAGTGTTGTCCCGGGAGTCTTGAACCGCTTTTGTGTAAAGCAAGATGACCTAGTTGGTAAGTGCAACTCGATCGTTGTATAAACTGTCATTACATCATTCAAAGACAAAGGGTACTCTAAATCGTCATTTGTTGATTCATCGGCTATTTGCCAATTACAATGTTCATCTGACGATTCTTCTTCGTCAAGATTGATTACAAGGGGTACAATGTCATTCAAAACAAAACCTCCACTATAATCAAGCCCGCTTCTGTGACTTCTTCACCGCCGTCCGTGCCTTCAGCCGATGATTCGGGCTGACTCATTACCGTAGAGGAGAGAATCGGTGAAATAATTCTCCATCCCCTTAAACGGCCGCATCCATGACCACCGCCTTGACTTCATTGTTCGTGTCTACATACTTGAGACATCGATGAAGAGTAGAGGGACTATAACGTTATTGTGGATCCGTGGTCAATTCAACAAGAAGTTATAGGAAGTCTCACAATCACATAGCAAGTGACTTGGACTTTAAGTCCCCATTTGGCACTTAACTGATTTTACCAAGTGGGCGGACCCACGGTGTTAAATCCAGAAATCATTGTACATAGCCGTTTTATCGGGTGGATTCCAAGATGATACATGAGGCGCTAGGGCATGATGCTCATTAGCAGTAACCCTGGACGACTTGGATCCGGTTGACTTCGCTAGAACCAATATACCCAGTGAAGTATAGCCGCCATCGCGGTTTGAATTTTGGTCCGCATATCCTCCTTTGTAAAAGTGATGCGGGGGATGTGCTTAGCTGCAAGGTTGTATCCGGGCCGAATTCCCGACTCGCTGATCTCGAGTGAGGAAGACCTCTCAATCGCCTGTGGCTTGGAGAGCTTTCTCGCCTCTTTGATAAACGCAACAACTCAGAGAGAGTGATCCTTGCCTAATGTTGGCTAATTGTGCCATCAACGCCAGTGAGCACGGAGAGTTCGGCTCCCAGATATCTCTTCCACCCAGGGATTGATCGAGATCGCCGGGCCGAACCTCCCGTGGGTCGTTCTTCGCTTTTTCGCGAAAGTGAGGGTGTGTGTTTGGTACCCCACCTCGAGTAGTGTCTTGGCATTTGGTCGAGATTTCCGAGTAGTACTTGTATTTGTACTGTCCGCCTCGGTGGCGTTCAGGCTCTCTGACAAATTGAATGTCGCCACCGCCATTATCTCCTTCTAGAATTGCGGAAGTAGCATGGCATGCCTTTGCCTTCTGCTTTGACTTTTTCTTTGATGAAGAAGAAGCTACCCATTGATCATCCTCCGGTCTCAGAACTCATGTGACTTCGCCATTGGGCGCGGTAACGATACAAGTCCCTTCTCAAGGGCACTTCGGGGGTCGTCATTCACCGTCTTCATTGCGACTTTGACTACCGGTTTAGGTTCGAACCATGTCAATGGCACTGAGCCAAAGCTTATGGACACCGCATTTTCCCCGACCTTCTTTTCTTTGGAGGACTTCATAGTGATGACCCCTACATCAATTAAAGCCTCGATTTTGTCCTTAAGGGCAAAACAAGATTTAGTGGGTGATGAATTGCCCCGTGATACGCCAAGCAAGATTTCGGTCGTTTCTCTCATCGCTTCCTCTTGATTTTGAATCGGAGGGAGCTTGATCTTGTTATTCTCGACGAGGTATTTGAAGAGACCGGAATCTCGCCGTCCCTAAAGGAATAGGACTTCGAATCTCGCTCCAAGGCCTTCGCTTCGGCCCTGCCGCCACGCGGTTGTGCCTGGCCGCGCTATTGCCTGCTGCCGCCTGCTGGGTTGAGTTGAACGCTTGTTCTTGAACCGCCGCCTTTGGTCGCTTTCCCTTGCCTCGTGGGACAAAATTATGTTTCGAGCTCACTGCTTCATATTCCTCTTTTCCCTTTTTTCCTTTTGAGGAATCTTTTCTGCTTGTTTCCACGAACTTTTAAGTCCTTCCATCGTTGCTAGATGGCGCTGGTCCCCATTGCTTTGAGCACTTCTATGGACAAATTGTTGTGACAGTTTGAGGATGAATTCTCTCATATCTGATCCCTAGCTCATTGCCTTATTCGAATCGTTTGACAAAGACATCCACCGCTTCCGCCTTTTGTTTTTCGTCGAAGTAGTTCCGATTGATAATTCTCAGATCGCCGCCGGGAAGTTGGTAAGAAAATTAGACTCCATGTCATCCCACCGGAATACTCCCCGGTTTGAGACCGGTACTAATCGGCAGCTCCCCCTCGTAGGTACCAACGAATGACCGAACCATCGTGGGCTCAAGCTTCCTGATATGACTCGGAGGTGCTTACTTTTGAAAATCAAGTGTCAGGTCGGGAACCCTTCCCGTCGAACGGGTGAAGTTTATTAGGTTAAACTGTATGGGATTGATTCCCACCCTGCATGGGCAGGAATATTTTCACCTCTTGAGCGAAATCAATGAGTTGATTTTGCTCGAGGTCTTTGATTTTCGCTTCACGAAAGTGATAGCATCGCGATCGCTGCGTTCGTGAAGATCATCATCCTCTTGGCGCTCTTCTTGATCTCAATCATCGCCGCCATCGACGCTTATGCGCCGCTCGATTCACCTTGATGTTTTGTCAAGGTTCTCGATCTGCTGGTCATGCATTTCTCTCATCGCCCCATGGCCAACTCCATTTCTAACTTGAAGTTCTCTTCGTTTATTCAATGCTTCGCCCAAAGATCTTGGCCACTTGATTCTCGTGGCCGATCATAAGCTTTCGGCTGTCCGTCACTTGAAGTCAGATTGCCTGATGCCATTGCCGACTCCAAATACCGATACTTCATCTTCGAGGGTAATCCTCTCAAAAGCTTATCGTAATTGGACCGCCGAATAGTCCCCGACCGCGAAATGAGTTAACCGCTACATGCACTAGAATGGGACGGACGATGATTCCTGCCTGGCCATATTGTTGGTGACCTCGGCAACTCATTGGCTCTGAGTGCCGACTTCCTACGAACCCTTTGACCTAGTCTCTGTTTTTTGGTGAGTTTGGAAGACCGACACCCTTCCGGAGTTTCGATGGCAACGTGATTCCAAGCACCGCCTTGATGAGCTTGGAGCACAAGCATGACCGGGTCAATTTAGGGAGATCCTTTCGAGATTTTCTCGCATCCCTCAGACGGTAGTACACACCATCGCAGATAAAACCGGAGCAATCCGTAAGGCCGGCATGATCTCTGTATAACGCCATCGCCATCGACGAGAGCCTCCTTCCGGTGAATGGTCAAAGCCATCGAAAAGTAATCCTCGCCTTGACTTCCGCTTATGTGAGCGCGGAAGTTTCGTGGGACTCTCTGGACTTGACATCTTTAACCCGCTGGTGGGGTTGTGTGAATCTCCGCCCTCGAACGTGCTGCCTCCCCGTGTGAGAAGTGACCCGCGGATCTCTTCAAGGACCTAAGCGATCCTTGATAGTTGGTTTGGTGGTGACGGAGTTGGTTTCACCACCGCTCGGTGCGACACTTTGACTTTGGCCATCTGACTTAGACTTTGGCTGGATTTACAACGCTTGTAATCTTCGGCTTGAGTGCCTAACGCTGCAGCAACCGGGTTGGGGCATCATAGGCTTGGGCCTCCAAACCGGTTGTACTTTGGCCTTTACCACCTTCTTCTTCAATTACCGCCGCATTCAGCTCGTGGCTTGCTAAGGAGGCGCGGGCGCTTCCTGGATGGGCCTCCGAGTGTGGAGCGTTCCGCTGGACACCTGACCACTCGTTGGACGGCTTGATAGATCAGTCATCACTTGAGGTCAAACCTTCACAGAAGTCCGATCTTAGATCCGCCAGAAGCGGACCCCATCCAAGGACGATGGCCTTGGTTGCTTGCAAGCGCCATGCTCATCGCCGCTTCTTTGGCGGCTCGCTTTGGAGAGTGTGTGGGCGCCGCCATCTGCTCATCTCGGCGCCACTGACTTCGCGCCGAGATCTCGCTACCGCGCAGCGGGGTTGATTCGGCCGGCCCGGGCTCTACTGCCTGACCCATCGGTTCTCCTGCGTACGAGACCTTCGAGCGGCGGGAGCTAGATCTGGAGGACGAGGAAAGATACCTCAGACTTCGGCCGGTCGAACTCGAACTGACCTCTTCCTCCACCGGACCGACTGCTATGATGACGATCCGATTTGAGGGCCTGCGGGTTCCCATCAGGTCGCCTTGTTCGCGGAAAGTCGGTTTGATTGTCATTGATTTGAATTCATGCCTTCTTTTGCCTACAACGAAGATTCAAAAGAAATGCCTTTTATTTTAAGGCGCATAAATGAAAATCAAATATTACAACTTTTGTCCTTTTGAACAAGCGAGGATCTGTTATGTCGAGGTCCTCGCTATGGGTTCTTTGCCCTGCGTCTCGACTTGTTGTGTCCGTGGACCACCGCGCAATCCGATCCGGTAGAGACCCGTTCCTAACTACAGATGTAGAGGCTCGCTTCACTTAAGGAAATGAAGCACTGAGGGATCGCACTCACGAAGGAGAGGATCGCTGGCGGGTGAGATCTACAAGGAGAAATCACAGCGCTATCCCTGAGATTAAGACGAAGCTTAACCTAGAGGGTGTCTGTAGTTCAACCCGAGTTTGCTTACCTTCCGCTTATAGATCCGACGCCGACCGACTTGAGCTTGCTCGGCTCGGAACCGCAAGGTCAGATCTCGCGAGGGCTCTTGAAGTCGCCAAAATCCAAAAATCCCTCTCCACCAAGAAGACCCCACCTTGTTCATGGAAAATTCTTTGATTGTCATTGATTTGAATTCGCATGCCTTCTTTTGCCTACAACGAAGATTCAAAAGAAATGCCTTTTATTTTAAGGCGCATAAATGAAAATCAAATATTACAACTTTTGTCCTTTTGAACAAGCGAGGATCTGTTATGTCGAGGTCCTCGCTTGTGGGGTCTAACTGCGTGCGGGACTTGTTGTGTCCGTGGACCACCGCGCAATCCGATCGGTAGAGACCGGGTTCGGAACTCTGGATGTAGAGGGCTCGTTTCCGCGAAGGAAATGAAGCACTGAGGGATCGCACTCACGAAGGAGAGGATCGCTGGCGGGTGAGATCTACAAGGAGAAATCACCGGCTATCCACGAGATTAAGGCGAAGCTTAACCTAGAGGGTGTCGTAGTTCAACCCGAGTTTGCTTACCTTCCGCTTATAGATCGGCGTCGGTGGACTTGAGCTTGCGGTGCACCGAAATGCGTCGTGATCTCGCGAGGGCTCTTCAGTCGCCAAAATCCAAAAATCCCTCTCCACCGGCCAAGCCCCCACTTTGGCGGGGAAATTCGGTTTGATTGTCATTGATTTGAATTAAACTACGGCTTCTTTTGCCTACAGCGAAGATTCAAAAGAAATGCCTTTTATTTTAAAGTACAAATGAAAATCAAATATTACAACTTTTGTCCTTTTGAACAAGCGAGGATCTCTGTATGTCGAGGTCCTCGCTTGCGTGGAGTTCTTTGCACTGTCGGGACTTGTTGTGTCCGTGGACCACCGCAATCCCGATCGGTAGAGACCGGGTTCGAACTCTGATGTAGAGGGCTCGTTTCACGAAGGAAAGGCACCCGAGGATCGCCTCGAAGGAGAGGATCGCTGGCGGGTGAGATCTACAAGGAGAAATCACAGCTATCCCCGAGATTAAGACGGCTTAACCTAGAGGGTGTCGTAGTTCAACCCAGTTTGCTTACCTTCCGCTTATAGATCGGCGTCGGTGGACTTGAGCTTGCGGTGCTTTCGGAACCGTCGTCGTAGATCTCGCGAGGGCTCTTGAAGTCGCCAAAATCCAAAAACCCCTCTCTCCACCAGCAAGACCCCCTATTTATACAACTCAAAGGGGGTGGTCGCTGGTAGAGCCACCTCGCTGGTAGGAGGCTCGGCCATGTTTGGCAGAACCACCTCTGCGGGCGAGGAGGCTCGGCCATGCGAGCCACCGACATGTAGGAGGCTCGACCATGTTGGCCGCCGCCCTTGGCCTTGAGGAGGCTCGACCATGTTTGGCCAGCACCGGCCTTGGCGAGGTCCGTCTCGTGGCACTTCGGCGTTGCTTTCGTCGTTTTCGGCGTGCGCTTCCCGGTCTTCGGGCTTGTTTTCTCGGTGATGTCGCGTTGGGTTGAGTCGGATCCGATCAACTTCGAGCTCAAAGCGGCTCGTTTGTATCGACGGATTAAGTGCGGTTAATTGGTCTGTGCGTTCGAGTTTCGTCGGCTCATACGCCATGCCAACTTACTTCATCGTTAGCCGGTAATCACTACAGCGTCGGTTTGTCGAATGGATCGTTAGTTGCCATCCCGTCCACGAGTTTTGTTGAATGCGATAAGCAATTTTTATGCCTCTGATCACTCCTATAGATATGTGGACGCTAGGGACAAAAAATTTATTCTTTAAATGCAAAAGCTATGAATGCTCTTTATTGTTCTTTAACTACTAAAGAATTTGACCGTGTGTCAAATCGTTCTATCAGATAGGAAATCGAAAACTTTAGAAGTTACACACGATGGAACTTCGAATTGAAAGAAGTAAAACTTACAATATTTGTGAGTAAGTATGAGAATTTCAAGATGAAGGCCTCAGAGTATTTAGAATATGTTCACCGGTTCACGATATCGTGAACAAATTAAAAGCTTTGGGAAAGGAGTATGATGACAAGGAACTTGTGAGAAAAATTCTCGTTCTCTTTCTACAGTTGTGAACCAAAGGCAACGACTATTGAAGAATTATAATTTTTTGAATTAACTCTTGAGAATATTGTAGGGACTCTTCTCACTTACGGCGCTGACTAAAAGAAAGAGAAGATAACTCAAAGAAGAAGTCGTTAGAAATAAAAACAAAAGGAGAAATCTCGATCCACGAAGAAGAAAGAGTTAAGCTCAAGTTTTGAAGATGAAAAATGGTCAAGTTGGGTTTATTGTAAAAGGATTCAAATATTTTCTTAACAAAGAATGGATGAAATAACGCAAAATAGATGAAATTAATTTACAAATAAGGTAAATAAATATTCATTTAGTAAATCGAAACCTAACCTATTTGTTATTATTGCGAAAACCAGTCACTATAAAAATAAATGGCCATTGAACAAGAAAGACAATAAGATGGAGGGCAAAAGTTTAAAGGTGACAACTTGAGATATGATGAGTGATGAAGAATCGGTTGGCTCAAGTGAGGATGAGAAGAAAGCAAATCTATGTATTATA
>CM022703.1:66936325-66988825 GCA_012295165.1 Asparagus setaceus | reverse complement strand
AACTTACTGAATAAATAAGAGAATAGTAAGTAAACCAAGTAAATATCCATATAACATAAAAAATATTATACTTTAAAACTAATATGCGGGGCTCATTCGAATAAGCCAAGACAAAAGCATCTCTATTAAGGCTCTTTATAAAGATAGCGAAATTCAAATTGCTGATATATGCAACCATCACAATATTCAAAAGATGTATGATCTTAGAAAACCTATTCTAAAATTCATACAATTAAACATAATAATAATTTACTAATATACGACACGCTATTGCACCTTTAAGGTAAAGATAACTACCATTTATAATAGAGTCGAGCCATGGTTCTACGTTTGCAAAGACTACAACAAGAAGGGTGACAGAGATGCTAATAATGAGTGTCTAAATGATAATATTATAGAATCGCCGATGGCGTAGTACCAATGTTAAGTAATATCTCTTCTTCATGAAATAAATATATTAAAATTAAATATTAATATTATAATCTAAAGCACATTGTGATAAAAATGTAGGTATTCAATTTAAATCCTCATGAAAAATGATGCATGAGAAAATGTAACACTATTGACGCAGCAGAAACTTTTATTCGATGCACAGCAGAAGAATTCATTGTAGAGAAAAAGAGGCAACTCCTAACCTTATTTAAGTAATAAATTAAAAACACAAAAAATTTCATATATATGAAATTAACATTTATTCTCATTGAAAAAATCAAAGTTCAGTATTTTTAGAAGTTTGTATTGAACATCGAAAATATATTCAACTTCTTTGTGAAGTTAAACGAGAAGATAAAAGATGAATGAGCTCATAGAAAGATAACAATACAAGAAATTCAGACTAGCCCGATATCACAATTGATGTAGGCGATGAACACAAGACTCTAGAATTACCCAGGAAAAAGATAAGGATGAAGAATGATTGATCTTGACTCAATAAAAATAAAATAAAAGGAATAAAAGACAATGTAATCTGAATTATTATAGAATAATTTAATTTTTTGAATAAAATTAGGAATCTTTATAAGAGATTTTCATAAACTTTTTAGTACTTTTATATGCTTATGTGGATGCTTTTATCATATAAAAGTGTACTAGAGTTATCATTAACCTTTAGTTTATGATTTTATTTATAAACTCTTTTCTATCATTTTAGCCCACTTTAAATCAATCATCTTGGTTTATTGGTTTTATTATTCTTCTTCCTTTTATAATGCTATTTTTTCAAGTATTTTTACTTTTGCAGCTATACTTTCTCGAGATCAAGCTTGGTTTCATGTCAATCCAAATAACATGAAAATTTAAATTGGCTTGGATTACATTTGTTTCACGACAATTCAATTATCAACATGAAAATTTAAATTGGGTGTAGCTTATTCAAACAAACATCAAAGAAAATAAATAATCACAATGCTAAAGTTTAGAGACATAAGTAAGGAAAAACTATCAAAATATAACCGAGGAATAAATTTTAGTAAGAAAATAAACCAAAAATAATTAATCATGATATTTAACCACGTGCAATGCATGTGCATAAAATGTTTTGCACACAATGATATATATATATATATATATATATATATATATATATAATGTTTTGCACACAACGATTAAAATATGATTACTTGACATATTGATTCACGAGATATTTCATAACATAATTTCACACTAATATTATACTCATCATGTTTTGTAATGTGAAATAGTGGTAAAGAGTTTTATACTTTGTTCATAAGATATTTTGGAATATTTTGAGCTTGTTTTACTTGAATAATTGACACATTATTTTTTATATGTACAATTATGCATTTGTGCTAAAAATATATCAAAAAGAGTTTATTCATTAAAAGATGATCAAAGATCCACACTCTTATGAAATCCGTGGAAAATTGAGTGTATTGGTAAAAGATGATCAAAGACCCACACTCATGGATTATATTTGTGCATATCTCAAAGGGTAGCTATCATGTCTTGAATATTTTTATATTTAAAGATGGTGTGAATCGTCAGCCAAACACTATCATTTTTCCTCCTAAATCCTATCACGGTTGAGGTGATAGGGTGATACTTTGGTCCTTAATTTCTAATGTTGAGATAGTTCAAGTCTTGTTATTGCTCAATATTCTCTTTAATATATGTAAATTTGTTTTATGAACTTGCATAATTCTTTCTACTATTTGTTTCACATACTTTATAATAATATTTAATAATTTTGTTTGTACTTTTTAATGTGATTTCTCTCGTGTTCATGTGTTTTGTGATTAGATTTTAATCCATTGTGCTATTTTTATATAAAAACTTTGTATGGACGGTGTGTATTTCTCTTCCTTACACCTCTAGGTTATTTTTATCTGAATTTCTCGGGTATGAAGTGTAACCATTGATATGTTTTCTACTTTTGCTCATACCAAAAGGGGAGAATTTGGAGGTGAAATTTGAAAATTTTGATGATCGTTGCATCGATGGAGTTTTGTAAGTGGATTCAGATTTTTTATTTCTTTTAAAATTTTTAGCACTCAATGCATTATTTTAGGTGAAGTTTTTCAATACGTACTAGTTTATAATTTTCATGATTGCATGAATGTAGGGGATCTTTGCATGTCATTTGTTTTGCATAAAACTGTATTTGTGCTTGTTGTTGCTATTTATATATCTCAAATATGTATAATTTAGGTATCTCAAATTTTAAGTTTGTTACTATCAAAAGGAAGAGATTGTTTGGACATTGTCCATACAATGTCTCTTGTTTGGGCAATAACAAACTCTCATTTGGTACTAATAAATATTTATGATAATAAAGTATAGGTGAATACATGTATAAGACATGTACGAGGCGAAACGACGCAAAAATCAGCTCAATAATTGATTTCAGCCATCGAACCATCTATGGTCAACAGGGACTCACCGATGGTTGATGATGTCATCGATGGATAAAGGAACCGATTGATGAAATTCTAGAGATAAGATTTTAACTCATTGATGGTTTGTAGGAACCCATCGATGGTGCCTTGACACCATCGATGGTCGACATGAACCCATCGATGGTAAAGTCGACTGATTACATATTTTAAGTTTTAATCTCAGTGGTTCATCATTCCTTTGATCTCCAAACTCTACCACGTTTCGGATATCTCTTTCCTGACGTATTGGGGATTATATATCATTGCAAAAGATAGAGAGAAGGGAGAATTCTAGAGTTTTAATTCGAGAAGATATTATATTGAAGGTTTTGACCTCTGGAGCCTCAAAAACCTCTTTCTCGTCACGCACAACATCTCTAAATTATTTTAGTGAGGAGAGTTTCTCTTTGATTCATCATCTACACTGTTCTTCATCGTGCTACACTTAGATTCATCAAAGAATGGTTTGTTTATCTAAAGGGCGATAAGATCTTTCATATTTTCTAAGTTTAATTGTGTTTGATTGATTGTGTTTCAAACTTGTTTTCATGGTGTACTCAAACCGATGTTAATTGAGAGTTTGGACTAGCTAGGACTAGGTGTTTACTCATTGTAGAGAGTTAGATTAGACGACTGGTTTCGGATAGATTCTAGGGCGCGGTCTTTGTAAGCCTATTGGATCGAGTTTTGATTCAAGAGAACTCTTAGCATAGTGAGGAAGCCCCTTCTTGAGAACAAAGAGTAGACGTAGGATTATTATCTGAATCACTATATAATCTTGCGTGTCCTTGGTTGGTTGTTATTTGTGGTTAATTATCGTTGTTTGCTTTTATTTTATTTATTATGCTACATATGCTATGTTTTTAGTGAAAACCGGGCAACCCTATACCACTTCCTCCCCCCTCCCAACCCAAACATCTAAGATCCAACATTCTCTTCATCCCAACATGTTATTGGATCCTGATTCTCATGGCTAGATCAAGTAAAAATGTGCACATTTGTTTGAAAATCACAAAAGAGTAGATGAGAGAAAGATTGATGAAACTTTTAGCATTGATCCAAGCATAAGATTAGTAGCGGGCCCATTCACGCCAAACAAGCCCAATCCATAATTTATAAGGCCTCGTTGTAGCCCGTATTAGTGCCCATTCTATAGGTTGGTCAAATCAAAACACTGAACTTTTCTCTAGTGATCTGAATCATTTGATTCTTCATGTGAAAATTCTACTCGACCTCTCTATCTGTTTAAGCTTCGCTTACTTAAGAATTATACAATTATTATTCACCGTGGGTGATCTGGACAGTTAATAAGTTTCAATATATGGCTCTCACTGCCTTGCATTTGATTCCGGTTAGATTATCAAAATAAATAAATAAAATTTATACTATTCTTATTCTATAATGCACAAATAGCGGTATAAATAAAGTAAATTACTATTGTTATACTGCACAATGCTACTAGATCATTTTCATAGTACACCTTTTATTGAAAAAAGGATAAAAGAAAAGATATGTATAGAAAATGAGTGGTATCATGTTATTGTTCTCATGAAAACAATGGTAAAAGAATGCTTTAAGTTATAAAATTTATAATGTTTCATATTAATTTTACAAAAGTTTATCACACCACATCTACCATCTACCAAGAGATAGAATATAAATTAAAACCACATGCCTTATCTCTCTAAAGATGTTTTATGGGGCCCATATGCCTCCTATCTCTGTGGTAGATGTGATAGCCAAATAGCATTGTTGTAATTTTTAATGGACAAAGTATGGAGAAGAGGAAAGAATGGTTTTTTTGGGCGACATTGTCAACAGAATTGAAGATGAAAAGTCAAGTAAAAGTACCAAAAGTTACAATTTTCCTTGATATGAATTTTTTTTCCTGTTAACACTCAGTAATAAATGGTAATCATCTCAGTTAACTTCTATAACAAACACTTATTCCTTTTGAAGAACCACAGTTCACCGTTAGATCACGTGTATCAAAGTTTGTAACGAAGACACATGCTAGAAAAATGATTAATGGAGCATAATCAAATAGAAATTTGCAACTGAAAAATAAAAAATAATAGTATAACAAACTAGAGTCATTGAGCCCAGGGGCGGATCTATTAATAGTCTAGGGGTGTAGTTGCACCCCTAGACATGTATATATTCGCATGGAAACTCAAGTAAAATTCTCCATCCGCCCCCCATAAATTTTAAAAATTGCACCCAAAGCCCAATAAATTTAAAATCACTAGAGAAATTAGTAACAATTTAAATTGTAAAGTAAAAACTCATTTAAATTTCCAACAATAAAGTGTATTAAGTGCATTCTCATTATATGCTATAGATTTACAATATTATCTTTTCATTTTTAGGTAAATAGACCCTTGTTGTCCGGCCCCCCAAGAAAAAGTTTCTGGATCCACCACTGATTGAGCCCAATTATTTAAACAACACGTCCATTTAGCCTAAGAAAACTTCTGGAAAAAAAGGTGTACAATTATACTCAAAGAAAAATTGGAAAATAATTTCACAACATGAATATTTCAGCAATCACATTAATCGACTAAAAAGCACATAATTATAGCAAATTAGTGGAAAGGACAGCGATTTAACTACAAAATCAAACAAAATTTAAAAAATACCACTGCATGGGTCTCTTAGCAATCACATTAGTCTATCCAAAACAAATAGAAAATGTACAATCTCCACTGGAACTTAAACAACTCCATTACAAGTCAATATGGTGCGTCAACCATCTTAAAGTTGGTAACAAAATTTTCATTTTATTGTCAATGACTGGAACATGATTCTATTCGTCTTTTTCATCTTCAACGTAGAGTTAATTTCTTTTTGATGTCATGTCCTGAGCAAGAGTGACTTCTCAGAGCCGCTACTGAGTAGCTTAAGTTTAGCAAATTTCTAAATACACACCTCTAACTTAATGAGAACGTTTAACTTTTTGAAGACATGTCCAATAATTGCATTAGGATAATGCAGAAATTAAGAGGTTGCATTTTATCAGTTAAGATGTTGGGAAGTTAATTAAAAAAAATAAAAAAACTAAAAAAATAAATAAAAGAATGAAAAGCCAATATGACCACAAGTAGCCAAATGGCAACATTGAGCCTTACTTTAATATACTAGTATAGCGTGCGTGCATTGCACGTAGACATATGCTTAGATATTTACAATGCATATAGAGGGAAAAAAGTCTAAAATGAAATGAACTCTTGTATAATCCCATAAAATAACATAGAAAGCTCTCAAGGAGCAAATAAATTCTATTTAATGCATTATTCTAAATAATTTTCATTTTCTTCTATCTCATTGTCATTGAGCATGACTTATTATTATTCATAAACTTTAATAATTATTATCATTTACATTTAACTGGTTAGTTATCTATTTCTTTTATTTAAATATGGAAATATCTTAAATTATTGTACATAACCCTTCTCTCTCATGAACAGTTATAAATGTTTTGATTTTGTCAAGTCAGGCTACATTCCAGCTCATAATGATGCTAACGTAAAATTACATATTAGTAAAAATGAATTTAAAAGTTTTTGTTGGCCAAATTTATAATTTACATCAGCAACCCATTAATTTTCTTTGTAAATTTTGAAAAATTCCAAATCATGCTAATATTGTGTTGATTTGTAACTTTTCTATTAGTAAATCAATTGCTTTTATTTACGATACTTTCCTTTAGTTCAAGCCCTTATTCTATTATTAAATAGCATCGCTAATTCTATAAAAACATCTTTAGTAGTAGTATATAAGAGCTGGTTTGCTACTTATCGTTCAAAGCTCACCATCACTAAAATGTGGTTATAGTTCACACTTGAATACCTTGTATTTGAATACAAAACATATCTACTGTCCAAAAGATTATTCTCAATGAAAATTTAGTACTTCCTAAATATAATTCAATATGAAACATTAACACATTAAATTTTCTATCTTGCAGATTAAACATATATAGTTTGTGCAACTTACAGCTCTACAATTTGGGTGACAACAATAAATTTACCAAGTATTTGGCATTAACATTAGTCTTTGTCCCTTGCGGGCGTCACAAAGAGACCGTCCTCTTCCATTATTGCTCACACATGTGCATTACTATTAACCAAGGCGGATACATGAAAATTATAATGAAAAGTAATGATGGATATGTAAATTTTACTATGTTTGGCATCGAGTCTGATAAAATAAAGCATTTTGACCACCATCGGTCAAGACTCAACTGTAATATGCAAATTTAAACTTAAAGACAAAGTAGAAGCTTGGTGAAAATATCATAATTTACTTGGGGCGCTTGGTTTTGTGCTTGAGATTATCCACCATCTCGGACCCTAAACAATAAAACAAATCTAATCCATCTCTCAATTCCCCTCTCATTCAAACGAAATTCCAAGCTTTTGAGATCTTGGTGAAGTAAAGAGGCAACTGAAGCTGTCAAATCCTTTATTGATAGCCTTCTTCAATACTTCCTCCAAATGATCTCCGGTATTTTTGTTGGTCATCATTTAGTCTCTCTCTCTCTCTCTCTCTCTCTCTCTCTCTCTCTCTCAACATCCTCCAGTAATGTTTCTAGCTAGAGTCTCATTGTGAGAATGTATTTGTAGAGAAAAATAGCGTTATGGTAATGGGTGCATTAAGAAGTAGCTAGTGGAAGAATTTGATTGGTTATTGATGGAGATATAATGGGTAGAAATAAATGCTACATGGGGAGGTTATGGGTAAATGATTAAATAGATTTTCAATAGGTAATTAATGGGAGGTTATAAATATGAGGATGTTATTATTGAGTGCTTATTACTATTATTTTATGTATACCACTTTTACCTTTTTCCATCATCTAAGCTACTGATAACATAATGTTAAATAGGCTTATTTGCAAGTCATATTTGCATGCAATAACATAATGTTAGATAAGTTTTGAATGTGAGGAGGTTAAATTGAGTAATCATATTCATTAAATTTTCATGTCTATCACGTAGACATATGCTTAGATATTTACAATGCATATAGGGAACAAAAGTCTAAAATGAAATGAACTCTTGTATAATCCCATAAAATAACATAGAAAGCTCTCAAGGAGCAAATAAATTCTATTTAATGCATTATTCTAAATAATTTTCATTTTCTTTTATCTCCTTGTCATTAAGCATGACTTATTATTATTCATAAACTTTAATAATTATTATCATTTATATTTAACTGGTTAGTTATCTATTTTGTTTATTTAAAAGTGGAAATTTCTTAAATTATTGTACATAACCCTTCTCTCTCATGAGCAGGTTATAAATATTTTGATTTTGTCATGTCGGACTACATTTCAACTCATAATGATGCTAATGTAAAATTACATATCAGTAAAAATGAATTTGAAAATTTTTGTTAGCCAAAGTTATAATTCACATCATCAATCCATTAATTTTCTTTGTAAATTTTGAAAATTTCCAAATCATGCTAATATTGTGTTGATTTGTAACTTTTCTATTAGTAAATCAATTTCTTATATTTCTGAAACTTACCTTTACTTCAAGCACTTATTCTATTATTAAATAGCATCGCTAATTCTATATAAAAACATTTTTAGTAGTGGTATATAAGAACCGGTTGCTACTTATCGTTGAGCTAACCATCACTAAAATGTGGTCATAGTTCACACTTGAATACCTTGTATTTGAATACAAAACATATCTACCTGTCCACAAAGATTATTCTCATTGAAAATTTAGTACTTCCCAAACATCATTCAATATGAAACATTAACACATGAAATTTTCTATCTTGCAGATTAAACATATATAGTTTGTGCAACTTACAGCTCTACAATTTGGGTGGCAACGATAAATTTACCAAGTATTTGGCATTAACATTAGTCTTGTGTCCCTTGTAGACGTCACAAAGAGACCGTCTTCTTCCATTATTGCTCACACATGTATTACTCTTAACCAAGACAAATAAATGAAAATTATAATGATAAGTAATGATGGATATAGAAATTTTACTATGTTTAGCATTGAGTCGATAAAATAAGTAATGATTGATCTCCATTATATTTGTTGGTCATCATCTAGTCTCTCTCTCTCTCTCTCTCTCTCTCTCTCTCTCATGACAACATCCTCCAGTAATATTTCTAGCTAGAGTCTCCTCCTTGCGAGAATGTATTTGTAGAGAGAAAAGTAACGTTATGGTAATGGGTGCATTAAGAAGTAGCTAGTAGGGGAATTTGATTAGTTATTGATGGGGATAATGGGTAGAAATAAATGCTACATGGGGAGGTTATGAGTAAATGATTAAATAGAACTTCAATATGTAATTAATAGGAGGTTATAAATATGAGGAGGTTATTGGTGAGTGATTATTACTATTATTTTATGTATATCATTTTTATCATTTTTCCATCCTCTAAGCTCTGATAACATAATGTTAAATAGGCTTATTTGCAAGTCATATATGCATGCAATAACATAATGTTAGATAAGTTATGAATGTGAGGAGGTTAAATTGAGTAATCATATTCATTAAATTTCCATGTCTATCTCATTTTCTTTAGACATTATAAACCTAATGAGTTAAATGCAAACATTTAAGTAAATTTAATTTAATTAATGGGTTATGTATGCATGTATGTGTTGTACATGTATGCATGTATGTATTTAATGGGTGCATGTATGTATTTTGGAGGATATTTTTGAAAGAAATATTTTAACATGCCAACCCACTTTTGTAATAGTATTAGATTAGATAGATAGATAGATATAAGGATCATAATACTCTTAGTCAGAACATGGTATCTTAGTTATAAAAAAATGTGGCTACTGAATTGCAAATTTGCAATGAGAAATTATAAGATTTTTGTTAGCCCATGCCACTGCCAACCCGACATCGATCGTTGCTCACCAACCAGCGATCTATGCGAAAGCAGAGCCTGTGAAAGCGTCACCAAACTATCTGATTAGATCTCCTTATTTAGACCAACCGATCACCGGGCGATGAGGAAACTCTGAGAAACCACTAGTTCGAAGTAAAGAAAAGATATAATTCATAGAAAGTAGATCAAGAGATAAAGACACGGGATCTACGTGGTTCGGCAATCGCCTACGTCCACAGGGAGAGAATTGAATCTTCTTTTATTCTAGGAGATTACAAGATAATCTATTCTAGTGATCTAGATATATCCACATGAAAGCCTCTCTTAATCTCACTAAAAGATCTCTGAAAATCCTAGATTTCTCTCTTTAACTCTCTATACTTCTCTCTTACAATATGCAACTCTCCTTAACTTTCTTATCGCTTGATTTGCAATGAACCTCTCAAGGGGTATTTAAAAGGCTCCCCGCTCTTGAATTCATATAGAATTCCTTCTTTGACTTGGATTATCAATTCTAATTCCCTTTCAATTAGAATTTAATTCTAATTATAATTGATTCTTTCCAACTAAATTCATTTCTCAATCCAATTCCAACTAGAATTTCCTGAAATAAAAGGTTATTGCCCAATAATCTCCACCTGATGCTTGTATGAAGTCACCTTCAAAAACATCGATCCTTCCTTATAACCTTTTGCTGCAAACTTATAAAACTGTAGACAATAAACACCTCTGAGAAATTACCTTAAATCCCTCTTTCTCAAAGGGCACCAGAGCGATCATCACTCACACATTAATGTCAAGCCTTTCTGATAGCTTGACATCAACTTCCATTGCTGCACACTCTAAATCCGGCTGTTGACTTGTTGCAGACTTCATCTTGACTCCTACACTTAGAGTGAAACTCCCAATTTGGATCTTCCTTAGAACTCAAGTTCGTCGCCAGCTTCTATTCCTCATGGTTATACACTCTCTTGAAGATGAAGCTCCACCTTGAATATTAGTTCCTTCGGACACCCGATACAAGCCATCTCCATACTTCTTCCTAACTAGGACAGGACTCTTACCGTGGTATACTGTGATGACACCTCCAGGAACTTGGGTTTAGTAGCTCATAGAGTCAATGTCATGCCCCGAGACCTAAACGGCACGTGACTAGGCCGGCAGCACACCACTTGGACAACAACTGAATCCAAATGATATACTTAAGCCTCAAATTTGCATGTTTTTTCAATATAAATTTGCGAAAAAATATCATATAAAATTACATACTTCAGGATATTGCAAGAAAATATTTGAAAAGCTAAAGTTAACTTCCAAAACCATAACAAAACCAATACATACCTGAATCTCCATTGTTCTTGACTCAAGCAACCCTCTACTCTAGAATATACCCACTGCCTAAGAAAAATAAAGCAAAGAACAAAATAATAATAATAATAAATCTGTTAGAATGGATAATAACAAGTACTGTCAAAGGATAGGTTCCAAAGTATGGAATAGTGAAAATATAAATTCACCACACAAATAAAATCAAGTGGAAGAAAGCTCAATAGGGTACAATCATCAATGATCCAAAATTGAGGTAACACCAAGAACTAAATAAGAATACAAAAAGATATACATGACTGAGCAAATATGATCTCAGAACAAACTCTCAAATTCATGTTGGAACTTTCCCACTCGTTGTATCTCTCAAAGAAGCATATAGCACAACTCATAACTTAGCTCATGGTATTTTGATATCTCAAGCACCGATGTATAGAAAATAAACATACTACATTACTCAACATGGGTAAAACATATTTCATACATGAATGCACAATCAAAATGCAAATTCCTAGCAGACTTAAATAATTTTATGTTATTTGAGATTAAATAATAATATTGGTCAATTTAAGGTGAATACAAATTTGCAACTCGATAATTCAAAATGGGATTCAGACATAACTCATCAAAATGACCAAATCAAATCCCACACCTTAAAAGACAAATTATTATTTATTCTCCCCATTTAAACTCAATATTTTCATTTTAGGTGATTACACATGATGTTGTCTAATCTCAGCTTTTCTATATTACACAACCAATTATCGAGTGAGAAATATACATGAAAGCATGGTGGTTGCAAATCCCTGCACTCACACTTTGCACGTCATCACTCAATACTTAACGTGCAATATACAAATTCTAAGAGTTCAGTAAAATCAGGCTTTAACTATCCGACAATGTTATCCATTCTCAATGCAACATGTCCACATACCAGAGGCAAAACATCTCTCACCCAAGACCATCTTGACTAAAAACTTACCATGTTGATCGAGACAAAAGTATGATATTTAAACTCCAAATTCCCATGGTTTTGCATGTGTAATCTTTAAGGGTATATTTATTATCTACAACTGTGGAACCATTTACACACGAGTCAGCATATCATCTAGCCAATATCATTGCAACGAAACTTATTTTCGTATTAATAACAATTTCAGGTAGAGTTTGGGCTTGAGACTCAAAAACAACAAAAAATCGTATTTTCAGACTTTTTGGCTCAATCGAATAATTATCAAAATGTAACTTAAAATTTTCAAATAAAACTTTGAACACACTTAAATATGATAACGAAAGTGTTCACAAAGTTTCATTAACATCAAAAATCACACGACGAAGTTATAGGGTCAAACTATTCATAAAATAAAAAAATAAAATAGTTGTGCACATTTTCAGGCATCAGAAATATCTCACCAGACGTCTAAATTTTAAACCAGATGTTTGAAGCCTAGGACCAGACACCTTTTTGGACAATAAAGAATTAAAATTAGAAATAAATACGGAGATGTCTAAAAAATCCTCCCAGACATCTAAAATTAAAATCAAAATGGAAGATTTTGTTCAAAACCTTTTTTATAAAACCTCAAATAGATTTTGCAAAGAAACCAAACAAACCAACTAACAAAACTGGGTTTTTGTCCAAAACCCACCCAACCAAACATCTGGCTGACACGACTAGACGTCTGACTAGGTTTAAATCGACACCGAGACCGCGTCTGATTAGTTTCAGGTGTCTCGATTCATCTCCCAATCTCTCTCCAAGGGTTTTGACCTCTTTCAAATCCTTCCCCAACTCAATTTCTACTCTATTCAAGCCTATTTAAGAGGATTCTACCCTCAAATCTCTCCAACCAACTATAAACCAAAACCCTAGTTCCAATTTTCCCACGACTCTCTCTCTCTCTCTCTCTCTCTCTGAAATGATGGCTTCCCATACGAGACCCATTCAAGAGTGGCTTCCAAGAGGCCTAGGGCTTCTTCATTGGCCTGTGAGGACTCTCCAGAGGGCTCCCACGCACGCATGATATGTTTGTCCATAAGAGGGCTTGACTCTATGCTCATTTGGTGAAAAAACACCATTGTTAAACAAAGACGGTTGAATTTTGCACAATTGGCATGAAATCGAATCAGATGGGGTACTCTCATCAAGGATAGATCAACTTCGTGAAGATAAAGGGGCAGATCTATCCCGAGCCTATGCAGGACTTCATAAGCAATATCTCAACATCAACGACGCATGGTTTATGACTCAGGTGTTCCATAGGGATGTCCATATTTCCATTGGGGATCTAGGTCAATCTATAAACTATCAAAATGAAGTAATCAACATATTGGGAAAAACTCTTGAGGAGTTTGATTATAATCTCAATATCAATGTAGCATACAAACTTATTCTTAAGAAGGATATCGAGACAAACTAGGTATCCAAGAAGATGGGTTCCCTCAACCATGACGCCCAAATCATCAAGGGCGTTGTGATGGTGAACATATTCCCTAAGGCAGGTGGTCACGATGATATTCCTCACTAAGTTTATCTCTTGGTGGCCTTGCTCCATGCTCAAGTCAGCGTCAACCTCCCGAGGTTGGTGGGAAATAAATGATTACCTCCTAAGTTGCAAGTATACAACTTATCAAGTTATAGTATATAAGATTATCGATCCCACGAGGAACGTGAAGTAGGAAGAGTTTTGCTCAAGTTTTGGTTCTCAAATTATGTGCATGACAATTAGGAGTTTATGTACATGGTGAAGTGGTCATGAAAAGATTAGAGAGTGGATGTGGATTATGTGCAAAAGAGGAGAAAATGAAGTTGAGAATGTGGTTGTGGTTATATGCACATAATAACAAAACTAGGTTTGAGATTATATGCACATGGAGGGAATATGAGATTGAGAGAGAAGTAAAAATCAATGAAATCAAGAATCAAGAATAAAAGAAAATAATAAATAAATGAAAAATAAGGATAAGTGCAAAATCAAGAATGTAAAGTATGGAGGATTAATTAAAGATATGAGGAATCTAGAGTAGATCCACTTAGCTTATCTCAATCTCATATGAATGAGTTGGATTTGTTAGCTAGTTTCAAACAATCTCTAGGGATCCCATAAATATTAGCTCCACACTTAGAAAAGGGTAATTCCTAGAGGGTTCTAGCCTCAAGGTGAATTAAAAGAAAAGGAAAATCTATTCTAGAAAGTAAATACATTGCATGAAAGTAAATTGCATGAAAGTAAATTGCATGAAAGTAAATTACATGAAAGTAAATCTAAGCTACAAAGCAATTAAATGAACAAGAAAGAAAATGAAAAAGAAATAAAATAGAAACCAACAACTCACGATCTTAATCTAATCCTCCTTTTGGTCCTTGGATTAGAAGAAGAGAAAAGAAATGAAGAAATGAAAAATTTCATTTATTGTGTAACAAAAGTTATAATTTTTAGAAGGTCTTCTCAATTAAGAGTGACCTCCTCTCCAAATGGAGTTTTTATAAAATATTTCACAATCTCAAGCCCTCACTCTACCCCTCTATTTATAGATAACAAGAATCTCTCATAACCTTTAGATTTGCCTTGGCCCCCAAGTAACACTCACAACCATAGGATTTAGGTTAGCCCCTAAACAACCCTCATAGCCATAGGATCTCTCCAAATAATCTAGACCATTGATTTAATCCTTGAGAGATGGGCTTTGTGGGCTTTATTTCTTTTGTATTTAATTCTTTTAAGACTCTTGGGCTTCTCTTAAATGCTCTTGGGCTTCTTAGAATTTAACTTGGCCTTCAAATACTTGAATATATATCATTTAAATTCGGATTTCTGTCAAAATCCGCTGCTGCTGATGAAATTTTGAGAATCTGGCAATTTGGATGGCTCCGTCTCGTCGAGATAGGCGATTTTCATATATAATATGTTGAATTGCTTCCGGATTGAGAGATATCACTTTTCTTTATGTTGACCATCCGAACACGAATTTGACTTTATTTTTCCATATTTGATTTGATTCTCAATTCTAAGCCAAGTTATTAATAATTCGACCAAGAAAGTGATGTGTGTTGAGATTTTGCTTCTAAACTTAGTCGTGGGCTTTAGATTTAGGCATTCGGGCTTCATTAGAGATCTTTTGGGCTTGAAATAATCTTCATTTGGGCTCTTATTTAATAATACTCCATTAGCACGCAAATTAAGATAAAATAGTTATTAGCGGGATATTTATTCATATAAAATAGGTAATTAGGGTATAAATTTGTAATTAAAATGTGATAATCAAATACCCCACACCTAAACTTTTGCTAGTCCTCTAGCAAAGAAAATAAAAACCTAACTCACTTTCTAGGAATCGCGTTGTATTTAGCGATACAACAAGTCTTTAAACCCTAGGTTACCCTAGTGGGCGAGTTGTAGTCGTGAGGGTTCTGATGAATATACCCACAAAATTCAGTCAACTTGCCAATTTAAAGAAGTTAATGAAATAATTAATTCATTTGATATATTCAACCATTCCAAATGAAGTTGGTTATCTTGAAGAAAATATTTTTATCATAACTCCAATGTAATTTTCTTAAGAAAATCCTTCCATTATAGTTATACAAAACCAAGTTTAACTCAAAAATTTAATTTAAAAGTTTTGAAAAGAACATGCTAACTCTTTGTTTTAAACAAACTTCAAGTCTTTTAATCCATTTAATTCTTCAAGAACATATACCAATATAACTATATATAAAAACATGGTTAGTATGATTTTTTAAAATTTTTTATTTACTTTTATCTCCTTGTCATTAAGCATGACTTATTATTATTCATAAACTTTAATAATTATTATCATTTATATTTAACGTTAGTTATCTATTTTGTTTATTTAAAAGTGGAAATTTTTTAAATTGTACATAACCCTTCTCTCATGAGCAGGTTATAAATATTTTGATTTTGTCATGTCGGACTACATTCCAACTCATAATGATGCTAATGTAAAATTACATATCAGTAAAAATTGAATTTGAAAATTTTTGTTAGCCAAAGTTATAATTCACATCATCAATCCATTAATTTTCTTTGTAAATTTTGAAAATTTCCAAATCATGCTAATATTGTGTTGATTTGTAACTTTTCTATTAGTAAATCAATTTCTTATATTTCTGAAACTTACCTTTACTTCAAGCACTTATTCTATTATTAAATAGCATCGCTAATTCTATATAAAAACATTTTGTAGTGGTATATATAGAACCGGTTGCTACTTATGCGTTGAGCTAACCATCACTAAAATGTGGTTATAGTTCACACTTGAATACCTTGTATTTGAATACAAAACATATCTACTGTCCACAAAGATTATTCTCATTGAAAATTTAGTACTTCCCAAACATAATTCAATATGAAACATTAACACATGAAATTTTCTATCTTGATTAAACATATATAGTTTGTGCAACTTACTGACTCTACAATTTGGGTGACAACGATAAATTTACCAAGCATTTGGCATTAACATTAGTCTTGTGTCTCTTGTAGGCGTCCACAAAGACCGATCCTCTTCCATTATTGCTCACACATATGCGTACTCTTAACCAAGACAAATAAATGAAAATTATAATGATAAGTAATGATGGATATAGAAATTTTACTATGTTTAGCGTTGAGTCGATAAAATAAGTAATGATTGATCTCCATTATATTTGTTGGTCATCATCTAGTCTCTCTCTCTCTCTCTCTCTCTCTCTCTCTCATGGCAACATCCTCCGTAATGTTTCTAGCTAGAGTCTCCTCCTTAGAGAATGTATTTGTAGAGAGAAAATAGCGTTATGGTAATGGATGCATTAAGAAGTAGCTAGTAGGAGAATTTGATTAGTTATTGATGGGGATAATGGGTAGAAATAAATGCTACATGGGGAGGTTATGGGTAAATGATTAAATAGAACTTGAATATGTAATTAATAGGGAGGTTATAAATGAGGAGGTTATTGGTGAGTAATTATTACTATTATTTTATGTATATCACTTTTTATCATTTTTTCCATCCTCTAAGCTACTGATAACATAATGTTAAATAGGCTTATTTGCAAGTCATATATGCATGCAATAACATAATGTTAGATAAGTTATGAATGTGAGGAGGTTAAATTGAGTAATCATATTCATTAAATTTCCATGTCTATCTCATTTTCTTTAGACATTATAAACCTAATGAGTTAAATGCAAACATTTAAGTAAATTTAATTTAATTAATGGGTTATGTATGCATGTATGTGTTGTCGTGTTTTATGTATGCATGTATGTATTTAATGGGTGCATGTATGTATTTTGGAGGATATTTTTGAAAGAAATATTTTAACATGCCAACCCACTTTTGTAATAGTATTAGATTAGATAGATAGATAGATAGATATAAGGATCATAATACTCTAAGTCAGAACATGGTATCTTAGTTATAAAAAATGTGTATTAATTGAATGCAAATTTGCAATGAGAAATTATAAGATTTTTGTTAGCCCATGCCACTTGCCAACGACATCGATCATTGCTCACCAACCAGCGATCTATGCGGCGAGCACGTGAAAGCATCACCAAACTATCTGATTAGATCTCCTTATTTAGACCAACCGATCACGGGCTGACGAGAAACTCAGAAACCACTAGTTGAATTAAAGAAAAGATATAATTCATAGAAAGTAGATCAAGAGATAAAGACACGGGATCTTGGTTCGTCCCTTCCATCCTGAGGGAGAGAATTGAATCTTCTTTTATTCTAGGAGATTACAAGATAATCTATTCTAGTGATCTAGATATATCCCACATAAAAGCCTCTCTTAATCTCACTAAAAGATCTCTGAAAATCCTAGATTTCTCTCTTTAACTCTTTATACTTCTCTCTTACAATATGCTCTCTTAACTTTCTTATCGCTTGATTTGCAATGAACCTCTCTAGGGGTATTTAAAAGGCTCCCTCGCTCTTGAATTCATATAGAATTCCTTCTTTGACTTGGATTATCAATTCTAATTCCCTTTCAATTAGAATTTAATTCAAATTATAATTGATTCTTTCCAACTAAATTCAATTCCCAATCCAATTCCAACTAGAATTTCTGAAATAAAAGGTTATTGCCCAATAATCTCCACTTATGCTTATATGAAGTCACCTTCAAAACATCGATCCTTCCTTATAACCTTTTCTGCAAACTTATAAAGCTGTAGACAATAAACACCTCAGTTACCTTAAATCCTCTCTCTCAAAGGGCAATAGAGTGATCATCACTCGCACATTAATGTCAAGCTTTTCGATAGCTTGACATCAACTTCCATGCCACACTCTAAATCAGTGACTTGTTGCAGACTTCATCTTGACTCCTACACTTAGAGTGAAACTCCCAATTTGGATCTTCCTTAGAACTCAAGTTCATCGCTTCTATTCCTCATGGTCATACACTCTCTTGAAGATGAAGCTCCACCTTGAATATTAGTTCCTTCGGACACCCGATACAAGCCATCTCCATTCTTCCTAACAAGGACAGGACTCTTACCATGGTATACTGTGATGACACCTCCAGGAACTTGGGTTCAGTAGCTCATAGAGTCAATGTCATGCCGAGAGACTGCAAGACCGTTACTAGCGTGACACACACCACTTGGACAACAAGCGAATCCAAATGATATACTTAAGCCTCAAATTTGCATGCTTTTTCAATATAAATTTAGAAAAATATCATATAAAATTACATACTTCGGATATTGTGAGAAAATATTTGAAAAGCTTTCGCGATAAAGTCGGGATGATTGTCATTGCTTGAATCCGTTACAAACTCATTAAGCACAACAAGATTCAGAAAAATATAAGCCTTTTATAAGGCTTACAATGAAAATCAAAGAATTACAACTTTTATCCTTTTGAACAAGCGGGATCCGTTATGGTCACCGGCTTGCGTGGAGTGTCTTTACTTTGTCAGGGGACTTTATTCGTCCGGTGGACCACGCATGTCGTGATCAAAATAGAGATCTACACGGTATGGGGTTATCTCACGAAATAACAGCCAGGCGAATAGATCGACCAAGCAAAATCAGCTCTTCTCGAGATCAAAATAAAGTTTAATCTCGAGGAATCATGAATCTGAGATCAATCCTCGAACCTTTTGGGGGATTATCTCACGAAGGAGGATAATAGCCTGGGATTATCTCACAAAGGATGATAATAGCCCTTAAGAGTTTCTTAGAGATCCGGATGGTGTCGAAAAGATCGATTCAAGCTCCGAGTTTAGATCACGAGATGAGAAGACAATTTGGCGAGCTTGACTTCTCAAATTTTCCCCTGCAAATGAGACCCTACCTCTTATTTATAGGATTTTAAAGCGGATACTGGTCGGCGGGCCCAAAAGCCCAATAAACCTAGGTGTCTCGGTGGCCAGACACCTCTAAATCTCGGCGGTAGAGACACCATCAGTGTCTCGCCAAGAGACACCTCGGTCTAGGTGTCGGCGTTTTCCCGTGGTTTTCATCCGGTTATTTTAGAGCTTCGTTTTGAAGCTTCAGCGGTTTGGATTTATTTAAATGCGTTTGCACGCGGCCCATTGCCGTGATTCGTTGCTTGGTCGGGTTCATCCCATTTGTTCACACCGCGATTTGTAAACGTTGACTTGGCGTATCGTCGATTCACATTTGCTCCATACGCTTCATCGGTATGTCGACTTGGGCGCCTCGTCGGCTGGCTTTGCGGCAAATCGATTTGGGCGTCTGTCGGCTCATTTCATGCGGCGTAAGTTAAAACTTAAGTAAAGTATACTACTTTGAAAATCATTTCTTAAGAAATTTATTTGGAGTTATCATAAAAGGTAAATTTGAGTATAGAACTAACTAAGGATTAGAAGACTTAAATTCTATCAAATAGATCAATTCTTAATCAACTCTATTAAGTTGGCAAGTGACTCCTTTTTTTATGAAAAGAGGAAAAAATGATATAAAAAGAAAAAAAATGGTAAGAAAAAGAGAAAAAAATGACTAAGATAAAGAGCAAAATGACTAATTCCCACCCCACACCTAAATTTTGCATTGTCCTCAATGCAAGTTCTATTATACAAAGTAAAACAGATAATAATTGAAGCACTTACATTTTTCTAGCTACCGAACAATGATAAAATTCGCAAATACCTTCAAGATAAGGGGGTGAAGCCAAAAATTATTCTTTTTTTGAAATAAAGAACAACAAGAAACTCTCACATGAGAGAAGAATAAATTCTTTTATTATTATGAGACAAAAATAAAAATATAGAATAAAAGATGAAACATGAAGCTCACATTCTACATTAACTCCTACCTTATTGTGAAAATTCTACCCCAAATTTAAAGAATTTCAAAATGATATAATCAATGATGTGCTTAAATTCCAAAAATTTCGTGGTTTTAGTGATGTGTGCAACAATGGAAGGTAGTATTAATGGTTGTATGCTTTTGAACTTAGATTCATTATTAACAAAAATTTCATCAAAATGAAATCTTGTTGTTTTCTATTTTCTACAAACCTAAGTTCATTAACAAAGGGTTCTTTAAATGTTGGCATCAAGATGCATGTATTCAACATAATTCTCTCGATTCAAGGACTTGATTATTAACCAGTTACTGACTTGTGAATGGATTGCATTCACTTGATCTTGAAAAGTTGAACTTGACCGCTGCTCCTTGGATTGGTCAGGGTTGACTTGAAATGATCCTTTCTCTCACTTATAGCTAGCTAGCTACCAAGCCGGTTTCTAATCTAGCTATGGCTTGAGTGTTGGAGTTGAGAATTTGTCTGTTGATTGCATAAAGGAGTTCATCGTGTTAGATGTTTGAGTCAACAAGTTCAGTAGTCTATGTAGAGGTTTTAATCAAGGCTTCCAAACCTCTTTCCAACACATTAAGACGCTTCTCAACATTTGAAGGAATATGATTTGTAGATTGATGATGAAACCGATTTGGAAATGCATCGATTTGATTGTGGGAAATTGGTTTGAGAACTCGAAAGAAATCATGTTCTCTAGGGAATTGTTGGTTTGAAGGGGAGTGAAATTTTAATTTCTGAGAAATTACCGATTCCATGCAAAATTAGGATGATTTCTCTAACACGGATTATAGGTTGGAGAAAATGGATCATCAATCTGCCGAATGATTCATCATCTGCTAGAGATTGAGTATTTCCTACGAGTGGACATTGCTCGAAGCATGGGTTGTAGAAAGACGATTATGACAACCCAGGCGAAACTTGATTGATTTGAGCCGAGCTCGTTCTTTGGTTTCTAAAGTTTCTAACTGCGTAGAATTGTAGCCATCTTAGCTTGGAGGCTATGTTTGACTCTAAGGAAGGACCTCTAGAAGCTGGATTGGGTAATGATGAATCCGGTGTTCCCAGCGCATAGTTTTCTCGGATAAATTCTCTAAAAGTTCCAAGCTTCATCGACATTTTTCTTCATGAAATCCCCTTGACACATTGACTCTAAGGAAGTTTTTGAAGAATAATCCAATCCTTCATAAATGATTTGGCATAATCGCCACTTTTCAAGACCATGGTGAGGACATTGGATAAGAAGATCTTTGAATTTATCAAAATACTTCCAAAAAGGTTCTCCGGGACAATTTTAAAATTTTGAATGCTGTTTCTAAGCTTGACCGTTTTGTGGATAGGAAAGAATTTTTTCAGAAAAACTTTTACAAATTCACCCCAAGTTGAGATGGAATCATGGGCAAGCTATCTGACCATTTTTTGCTTTGTCCTTAAGGGCAAATGGAATAAATCGGAGTTTGATCGCATCTTCGGTTAAGTCCCTCATCTTAATCATGAGGGAAACTTCTTCAAATTGGAGATAAAGATGTATCGTCTTGGTTTCGACTCCTAAGAATTTGGGAAGCATGTTTATGAAATGCGGTCGAAGTTCAAAATTTGCTCCATTGACCTCGGGGAGTTTTATGCAAGAAGGGATTGCATTTCTAGTGGGGTAATAAACATCTTGAAGAACAGGTGGGTTGGTATTGGCCATTTCGTTTGGTTCAATAAATGGATCAAAAGCGAATTAAGCGATTGGTATTATCCCTAACCCAAGTTTGCATACACCAAAATCAATTTTTTTTTAAATTTTTTTATTTGAAAAAGGACAAGAGAAAAAATCAATAAGATGATGAGAGAAAAAAAATAAGGAAAAACTAACTAAAAATAAATCAAGGCAATCACTTTTCAATCGCCCTAACTCTAGGGTTAAGCCTAAACTTGACTTAGACCGACTCCTAACCAAAAATTCCCTTAGTGAAAGATCAAAGTTTACTTGGGTAATTAGCCGTAAGGATAGTACTAGAGGAGATCAAAGATCAATTAAGTACCTCTTTCCTTTCGGAGCTTTACGCAACCCCTAAACCTTGCCTTAGACACCAATTAATCCAAATAAACTTGGACGGTTCACTTAAGGATTTCTTGTTCCTTAATGAGCTCGGATCCTTAGGGGCTAACGTCTAATCAAATTTTAAGAGGCTTGGGTAAGTGTAGTGAGGAATTAGTGATTTTGGGCTAAGGAAAGGGTGATGAAATCCCTCACCTTATCTTGATTAATGGGTTTTGCCTTTAAGATATTTTCAAGTGTGTGCCAAATCAAGATGCTCAAATCACTTGGTGAATTCCTACTATTATATGAAATGCAACCCTAAGAATTAAAAGCAACTAAAAGGATGCAAAACAAAAATCTTTTTATTTTTATTATGGTCGACAATAAAAAAATAAAGTTTATTAGGGTCGACAAAGGTAAAAATATTTTTATTTTTATTTTTATTTATTATTTTTTTTTCCTAATTGTCTCTAATGTATATGAACTATCTAAAGGGTGGAATTGAAAATACTAGATAGAGAAGTTACCCACGTGAAAGCAATGCAAAGCCTCGTTGGAGGCAATTCTTCAATCTTGAATCTTCAACTCTTGATCTTCAAGCTCTAAGTTCCTACACAAAAGAAAACACACAAAATAAAGAACCAAAGTTAATCAAAATCCTACTATGCTCCAACAGCAATAAAAACTTGGTGGGAAATAAATGATTACCTCCTAAGTTGCAAGTATACAACTTATCAAGTTATAGTATATAAGATTATCGATCCCACGAGGAACGGGAAGTAGGAAGAGTTTTGCTCAAGTTTTGGTTCTCAAATTATGTGCATGACAATTAGGAGTTTATGTACATGGTGAAGTGGTCATGAAAAGATTAGAGAGTGGATGTGGATTATGTGCAAAAGAGGAGAAAATGAAGTTGAGAATGTGGTTGTGGTTATATGCACATAATAACAAAACTCATGGTATTTTGATATCTCAAGCACTGATGTATAGAAAATAAACATACTACATTACTCAACATGGGTAAAAACATATTTCATACATGAATGCACAATCAAAATGCAAATTCTAGCATACTTAAATAATTTTATGTTATTTGAGATTAAATAATAATATTGGTCAATTTAAGGTGAAAACAAATTTGCCTCGATAATTCAAAATGGGATTCGGACATAACTCATCAAAATGACCAAATCAAATCCCACACCTTAAAAGGCAAATTATTATTTATTCTCCCCATTTAAACTCAATATTTTCAAAACAACTCATTTTAGGTGATTACACATGATGTTGTCTAATCTCGACTTTTCTATATTACACAACCAATTATCAAGTCGAAAATATACATGAAAGCATGGTGGTTGCAAATCCACCGCACTCACACTTTACACGTCATCACTCAATACTTAACGTGCAATATACAAATTCTAAGAGTTCGGTAAAATCAGGCTTTAACTATCCGACAGTGTTATCTATTCTCAATGCAACATGTCCACATACCCGTAGGCAAAAGTTTTGCACCTCTCGCGTCCAGTACCATCTTGACTAAAAACTTACCATGTTGATCGAGACAAAAGTATGATATTTAAACTCCAAATTCCCATGGTTTTGCATGTGTAATCTTTAAGGGTATATTTATTATCTACAACTGTGGAACCATTTACACAGTGACATATCATCTAGCCCATATCATTGCAAACTTATTTTCATTATTAATAACAACCGGTAGAGTTTGGGCTTGAGACTCAAAACAACAAAAATCGTATTTTCGGACTTTTGGCTCAATCAAATAATTATCAAAATGTAGCGTAAAATTTCAAATAAAACTTTGAACACACTTAAATATGATAACGAAGGTGTTCACAAAATTTCATTAACATCAAAAATCACACGATGAAGTTATAGGGTCAAGCGATTCATAAAATAAAAAAATAAAGTTTATTAGGGTCGACAAAGGTAAAAATATTTTTATTTTTTATTTATTATTTTTTTCCTAATTGTCTCTAATGTATATGAACTATCTAAAGGGTGGAATTGAAAATACTAGATAGAGAAGTTACCCATTGAAAGCAATGCAAAGCCTCGTTGGAGGCAATTCTTCAATCTTGAATCTTCAACTCTTGATCTTCAAGCTCTAAGTTCCTACACAAAAGAAAACACACAAAATAAAGAACCAAAGTTAATCAAAATCCTACTATGCACCGCTCCCCGGCAACGGCGCCAAAAACTTGGTGGGAAATAAATGATTACCTCCTAAGTTGCAAGTATACAACTTATCAAGTTATAGTATATAAGATTATCGATCCCACGAGGAACGGGAAGTAGGAAGAGTTTTGCTCAAGTTTTGGTTCTCAAATTATGTGCATGACAATTAGGAGTTTATGTACATGGTGAAGTGGTCATGAAAAGATTAGAGAGTGGATGTGGATTATGTGCAAAAGAGGAGAAAATGAAGTTGAGAATGTGGTTGTGGTTATATGCACATAATAACAAAACTAGGTTTGAGATTATATGCACATGGAGGGAATATGAGATTGAGAGAAGTAAAATCAATGAAATCAAGAATCAAGAATAAAAGAAAATAACAAACAAATGAAAATAAGGATAAGTGCAAAATCAAGAATATAAAGTATGGAGGATTAATTAAAGATATGAGGAATCTAGAGTAGATCCACTTAGCTTATCTCAATCTCATATGAATGAGTTGGATTTGTTAGCTAGTTTCAAACAATCTCTAGGATCCCATAAATATTAGCTCCACACTTAGAAAAGGGTAATTCCCTAGAGGGTTCTAGCCTCAAGGTGAATTAAAGAAAAGGAAAATCTATTCTAGAAAGTAAATACATTGCATGAAAGTAAATTGCATGAAAGTAAATTGTATGAAAGTAAATTGCATGAAATTAAATTGCATGAAAGTAAATCTAAGCTACAAAGCAATTAAATGAACAAGAAAGAAAATGAAAAAGAAATAAAATAGAAACCAACAACTCCTGATCTTAATCTAATCCTCCTTTTGGTCCTTAGATTAGAAGAAGAGAAAGAAAATTGAAGGGTGAAAAATTTCATTTATTGTGTAACAAAAGTTACAATTTTAGAAGGTCTTCTCAATTAAGAGTGACCCTCCTCTCCAAATGGAGTTTTACAAAATATTTCACAATCTCAAGCCCTCACTCTACCCCTCTATTTATAGATAATAAGAATCTCACAACCTTTAGATTTGCCTTGGCCCCAAGTAACACTCACAACCATAGGATTTAGGTTAGCCCTAAACAACCCTCATAGCCATAGGATCTCTCCAAATAATCTGACCATTGATTTAATCCTTGAGATGGACTTTGTGGGCTTTATTTCTTTGTATTTAATTCCTTTAAGACTCTTGGGCTTCTCTTAAATGCTCTTGGGCTTCTTAGAATTTAACTTGGCCTTCAAATACTTGAATATATATCATTTAAATTCGGATTTCTGTCAAAATCCGCTGCTGCTGATGAAATTTTGAGAATCTGATAATTTGGATGGCTCCGTCTCGTCGAGATAGGTGATTTTCATATATAATATGTTGAATTCTGCTTCCCGGATTGAGAGATATCGCCTTTTCTTTGCGGTTGACCATCCTGAGCACGAATTTGACTTTATTTTTTCCATATTTGATTTGATTCTCAATTCTAAGCCAAGTTATTAATAATTCTGACCAAGAAAGTGATGTGTGTTGAGATTTTGCTTCTAAACTTAGTCGTGGGTTTTGGATTTAGGCATTTTGGGCTTCATTAGAGATCTTTTGGGCTTGAAATAATCTTCATTTGGGCTCTTATTTAATAATACTCCATTAGCCTGCAAATTAAGATAAAAATAGTTATTAGCGGGATATTTATTCATATAAAATAGGTAATTAGGGTATAAATTTGTAATTAAAATGTGATAATCAGTTGTTATTCCATAATCTCACTCACATCTCCTCCTCCGTGCAGTCGATCATCTTTAGGTACTTGATCATGGCTCTACTCATGATGAAGCAATTCTACTTTAATGGCGTCGCTACGGGTCAGTGTCAGGTTAACTTCACCGCCAGTAATGTCAGCCTTATGGATGTCGGATGTTGACATGCTACCGAGTCTCGAGATTGAGCCTCCTCTAGTTAATCCCAAGGCTCCTATGAGTGATGATGCATTCCTTAGCTGCATCCATGACACCTTCTCATAAATGTTGATCTATAATGATCATCAAGCTCAGTGCATCCATACTGGTATGGAGGTGATCCATCGTTATCGCTCATAGGGTCATGCAGATGCTCGTTAGGTGATTCATGATGTGGCTACCTTGATGGGTGTTGTTGCTGATGTAACCATTGACATGGCCATGAATATGACTGCTGTTGCTGGTGCCTTAGCAATCCACATGGAGCTTCATCATTACGAAGGACTCACAATGCTTCTGAGGATGAGTTTAAGTCCGCTCATTCGGGATAGACTTTTACGATTCTCACTTTTGGTTTTTTTGTAGTTGTGTCTTTATATTTTATTATCATGTCTAGTCATGTGTAAACCTTTTTTACTTTTCTGTTGTCAAGTCGGTTATCCTCTAATGTCCATGTAAAGAGGAAGTCTAATTTTTATTTATGTGATGCGTACTTTTCATTCTGTATGCGTATACTTCTCATGTAATATTGATTGTGTTGTGAGCTCAAGATATGTATGTGCACAGATATGAACATGAACAAATTGTACTAATTGAAAATAATTAGGAATATAAGAATCAAAGATACCTCAATTTAGCACTTGGCGGTTGATAATTCCGTAGGAGTAGCTTGGTCATCGTGAGACGTCAAATTTTTTCACCTTTCAAAAATTTCATCAAAATATTCAAAAGTTTTAAAAATATCAAATCGAACAATCCACTTCAAGCTTTGGTTTTGATGAAACTTCATTTTTCTTGAAAATAAACCCTTTCTCATTAAAAAATTTTAAGAGCTCAAATTTCCCAAAATATTTAAAATAAATTCTAACTCATTTTGAAACCTTGGTTCTGGTACTACTAAAACCCTATCACGCCCTGATGATCATCATATTTTATTATACTTTTATACCCTCATTATCTATTTTATTTAAATAAATATATCATTAATAACGTGTTTTTCTCTTAATCTGCAGGAAATGAAGAATTGATGAATAAGAGCTAAAAAAGAACTTAAATTTCCTTATTTTTCAACCTGTTATTAAAGCCCAAGATCAAGCCAAGCAGCCAATAGAAGTCCAAGAAATAAGGATCCAATATGAAAAGAAATCAAATCAAATTCATATTCAGGATGATAAGCCGTAAATAAAGAGCATTATCTACCAATCCACAAGGCGAAATCTAACATATGATATATGAAAATCACCTATCTCGATGAGACGGAGCTATCTGGACTTTTAGAATTTTAAAATTCTTATTGGTCCACTATCTGATTGGCCAATTAGTCAGCCAACAGATTGGCCAATTAATTAGTCAACCGATTGATTCGTAACTAAATTATTTTGTGGCTAAGATTTAATCCTTGGAGCCCAAACCAAATTCAATGGTTCTTGTTACTTACTGTAGGCTATAAATACGGGTAGACTATGAGGAGTTTGAGTGTGAAAAATTTTATAAACTTGAAGAGGAGGACCTTTAATTAGGTCTTCCAATTTGTAAAATTTTTAAGTTTAATAAATAAAAAATTCTCTTTTGTTTGTTCTCATTTGGCTTTTTTGTCACTATCTTTCTCCTCTATTTTCTAGTTTCATTTTATTTACAAATAATCACAATCTCTTTATCTCTCCACATTTTCACTCCTAATTGTCTACACACAACTCTAGGATCCATGTTAGAATTTTTCCTACACCTTTCCTTAGGAGCGACATTGTACTATACTATATCTTAATTGTGTACTTGTAATCTCGATACTATTTCCACAACACATCAAGTTTTTAGCGTCGTTGCCGGGAAAAATGAAAATCTAGAAAGAAACAAAGTCAAATTCGTGCTTTCGGGATGATGGTCAACATAGAAAGCGGTTTACAAATGAGTTGCAAGTGCATAACTATCAAGTTATAGTATAGAAAGATGTCAATCCCTCGAGGAAGATGTGTAGGAAAAGTCTACATTGGTTCCTAGAGTTGTGTGTGAACAAATAGGAGTGAAAGTGAAAGAGATATAAGGAGAGTGTGTGATTATTTACAAATAAAAGAAACTACAAAAGAGAGGAGAAAGAGTGACAAAAACAAATAAATAAGAAAAAATAAAAGAAAAAATTAGAAAAATAACACACCATATGGACACAATGAATCAAATGATACACTAAGTCTCTAATTTGCATGCTTATTATTATTATTATTATTTTGATATAAATTTGCAAAAAAATATTATATAAAATTACATACTTTAGGATCTTGTGAGAAAATATTTGAAAAAATAAAGTTAACTTCAAAATCAAAACAAAACCAATATATACACGAATCTTCATTGTTCTCAACTCAACTAGTCCTCTACTCTAGAATATACCCATCACCGTGAAAAATAAGAAAAAGAACAAAACAACAAAACAAATCCTTGGTAGGATAATAGAAGTATCGCTAAAGGATAGAATCAAAGGATGGAAGTGAGAATATAAATTCACTACACAAATAAACTCAAGCTGGAAGAAAGCTCAATAGGGTACAATCATCAACGATTCAAAATGAATTAATATCAAGCCTGAATAGAATACGAAAAGATATACATGGTTGGACAAATATGGATCTCGAGACAAACTATCAAATTCTTGTGGGAACATTCCTACTCATTGTATCTCTCAAAGAAGCATATATCGAAACTCAAAACTTAACTTACAGAACATAAACATACTACATTACTCAACATGGATAAAAACATATATATCATACAAGCATGCACAACCACAATGCAAATTCCTAGCATACTTAACTAATTTTATGCTATTTGAAATTAAATAATAATATGGGTCAATTTAAGATGGACGACAAAATCACAACTTCGGCAATCCAAAATAAGATTCCTAAAATAACTCATCAAAATGACCAAATCAAATCTCATACCTTAAAAAGCCAAATTATCATTTATTCTCCCTCATTTAAACCGATATTTAAAAATAACTCATTTTAGGAGATTATGCACGATATTGTCTAATCTCGGCTTTTCTCTATTACGACTTATTATTGAGTGAGAAATCTACACAAGCGCATAGGGTTACAAATCCCACACTCACACTTTACATGTCATCTCTCAATACTTAGCGTGAAATACATAAATTCTAAGAGTTGGTAAAATCGGGTTTTAACTATCCAAGCGATGTTATCTTCTCTCAGCATATCATATCCACATATCGTAAAGAAAAGTTTGCACCTCTTTCACCCACCACCATCTCAGCTAAAAGCATACCGTTGATCGAGACAAATGTCCTATATTTAAAATCTTAATTCCCATGGTTTTACATGTGTAATTTTTAAGGGTATATTTGTTATCATAAATAGTTGAACCATTCACACAAGAGTTAGCACATCATATAGCTCATATCATTGCAAAAAAATACTCATTTTATATTAAAAATAACTCCAGGTAGAGTTTGGGCTTGAGACTCAAAACTAATGAAAGACCGTATTTTCAAACTTTTTGGATCAATCGGATAATTATCAAAATATAACTAAAAAATTTTAAATAAAACTTTGAACACAGTCAAAACATAATAACAAAGGTGTTCACAAAATTTCATAAACATCAGAAGTCACAGCAAGTTACATGGTCAAATAACTCATAAAACAAAATAAACCAGTATTGCACATTTCAGTTTAAAATATCTCACTAGATGTCTGAATTTCAAACTAGACATCTGATGCCTAGGACCAGATGCCTAATTTTTGAATGATGGAGAATTAAAACTAGAAAATAAATATAGAGACGTCTGAAAAATCTCGGACATGAGAAATCAAAACCGGGCATCTAAAATCTTAACTTGGGCGATGCAAAACTAGGTATTGGTGATTCTTAGAGTTTCAAACTACAGGTTTATTATCTTTCTGTGTCAAACATAGGGATGCTTATCTACAATTTTTCAATATGATATCCTAAAACTAATATATAGAGAACTCATGCCATGACCATAGATTCGATAAAGCGTTTAATCATCTATGGTTTTGTAAAACTTGTGAAAGCGTCAACAAAACTTGCCATACACATGTAGAACAGAAATTGACATATAAAACTATCAAAACCTAACTTATAAAATATAGTAGTTTTCATTAGATTTATCTAGTTCTGAGATCAAAGTTCACATGCATGCATATCTTTCACCAAAACATCGATATAACTCAAGAATTCACCAAAGATGAGATAAGATATAATCATGATAGATCAAAATATGCTTAGCATAGAGAAATTAAATGTATTTAAGAGCCAAGATGGAAAAAAGCAAGATGGTACTTGCCTGAGGGTTTTTTACCAAAAAGATTATCTCAGGGCTAACGAACAAAAGTCGCAAAATCTCCTCTTCCTTCTCCATGCTTCGCTGGCCCTAATTGTGTTAGAATTTGAAAAATTCTATTCTCTAGGGTTTTGTACGCCTCTTACAAGGATTGTAGGCTTAACAGGTTGACTAACGGGTTTAATCAATTTTGACTTAAAACTCATTAAGACTTTCTAACACATAACCCCTTATAAAAACCTTTATTTTAAAATAAAAATACAGAGGTATCTCTAACAAATAAACAAAAAGAAAACTATTCATTTGTCATCATTGGAGAATCAATTACGAAAATTTTTTTGGTAATTATTTTTCGGTCTAGATGACACGGGGTGTTACAACCCCAACAGATATCTAATTCTTCATCACTTTCGGGATTAAGCGAACATTCTCCAAGGTGATCATGCTCCCTCTTCTTTTTGCCACCGTGACTATTCTTTCACCATGATGTCACACCTCATGCCATCCATCATATAGACAATCTACTTGACTCCTTACACCACAGAGTTAAACAGCTTTGTTTGGGAACATATATGAGCCTACATTCCAGAATCTAATATCCAATCGCCACAAGAAGTGCTGTTTCTGAAAACAATTAATATCTCAACCTACTGACTTTCTTCCTCCCAAACCGCCAATATATCATCTAGTTGATTCCCTATAATACCTGCTGCATACGAAGTTTAGGCCTCCCGATCCCCCATCTTTTATCTCTTCAACCACTTTTACCGTTTGAAGTAGTCTTTCTTTACGTGACCCTTTTTCTAGGTAAAAGAATCACCAGTTAGCATGCGAACTTGTCATGTTTGAAGATCTATTCCCTCACATATCTGCTACCAATCCAGCACTAGAACCTGACTCATCACCAACACCCAATCATTACAGAAAGTCATCCATGAGGAGTGCCGCTTTGACCTCGTCTATTGTGATTATCGCTTTGTCATTATCTTCAATCTTTGACGCCATCATTGGTAACTTGGTCACTATTCTGTTAAAGTTGCTCAGATGCTCCAACATTATCATACTTTCCTTTATCTGCAATCCAACTACTACTTCTAGTACCAGTTGGTGGATGTATTCTTGGCCATGTACAACTCCTCAAATTTCTTCAAAATGTTGATTGCAGTAGTTTCCTAGATTACGGCGTACCCCACTTCAAATGAAAGAGTAGAATTATACTCATCGCCTTCGGATCCAACCTTAACCACTTCTCACTTCTCATCTTCTTCAACTTCTCGTCCACTCCTAACAAGGCTTGATCTAGGTCATGTTGAATCAAGACCGCCTCCATCCTTTTCTACCAAAGCCCAAAATGCCTCTGACCATCGAACTTCTCAATCTTAGTCTTCACCATCAAAGAAATTTATCATGCCCTGCTCATGGGTAATGACCTGGTAGGCAGCATATTCATAGAACTAAAAATATAAAATATTCTATAAATACCCCATAACATGTTTTGTTATACATCCACAACTACTTATAACATAAGTATACATAAAAGTACATGTCTCATCAACACAACAACAACATTACAACAAAATATCAAAGCATAAACAAAAAGATTTATCAATGGTCCAAGTCCCAAATCCACTAGATAGATAAACTTCAATCTTCAAAAATAAATATAAATCTTGGGTCAAACATAGTCATAAATTACTATATATATATATATATATATATATATATATATATAGTAAAGCTCCTATAAACTTAAGTGGATAGGAGCACTTGTCCTCTAAATTTTTCTCCCCTCATTATACTTTGAGATTTGTGCTACACATCAAGGCTATATTTTATGATTTGTATTACATGCTAGCACAAATCTCAATGCAAAATTAATGGATAAAAAGTTTGTGGACAAAGGATTCCTATCCACTTAAGTTTATAGGGCTTTACTATATATATATATATATATATATATATATATATATATATATATATATATATATATATATATATATATATATATATATATATATATATATATATATATATATATATATATATATATATATATATACATATATATATACACACACACACACACACTTAGAGTAGAACATATAATGTCTACTAAAAATAAACATATAATCTAATTATTGTTTATTAAGCTATTGCATGACACAACTACTTCCTCATAACACAGTTATTCGGATACACTTGGTCCTCTGCTGATCAAACTCACTACATCACCTAAAGAATGGGGTCCACAAAGGAGTTAGGCGTAAGGTATTGTGGCGTTAAAATTGCTTATCGATGCGGCGAGACTTCGTGGCGGTGGGTTGACAACCGGCGACCCCTCGGAAAGCGACCTATAGCTGGCGGCGACATGATTACAGTAAAATGCATAAAGCGAGTCGATAAACGATGAAGTGAGTCGGCAAAGGCGTCTGAGTCAACGAAAGCGGCGTATCGTGGAATAAACCCGATGTGAAGTTCGGCGAGAATGACTAAACTCAAGCGCCGACAAAGGCGGAATCGGCCGTGCCAGTCAATCAACTCAAATGAACCGATTGAGCTCGAAAATCTATCGGATATGGACTCAAACACAACGGCGACATCACCGGAGGAAAACTACGCCGGAAGGTCGAGAAAAAACGGTGAAAACGGCGAACCAAGGCCACGACCGAGTACCTCGGCCAGAGTGGTAGGGTGGCTCGGCCATCATGGCGAGCCACCTTAACCAACTTGGCGGAAGTGCTTCGACCAAGTGGCGAGCCACTACGTGTGGCGCTTCCCCGATTCTATAAATAGGGGGGTCTTCCTCAGTTCAAGGGGGTCGATGGGATTTCGAGGTTGGATTTTCTAATTTGTTGAAGAGTTCTCGCGAGATCTACGAGCCGTCGTTGCACCGTTCTGAGTACCAGCGATCATAAGTTCGATCTATGTTAGATCTTCAACAGGGAGGTAAGCAAATTGAATTCGGCTCTGAGAATAGCGTGATTTCTCCTAGTAGATCTCACCCGCTCTGGCGATCCTCTCCTTCATGAGTGTGATCCCCGAAGGCGATCCTCTCCTTCGTGAGTGTGATCCCCTTAGGCGCTTCGTTTCCTTTGTGAAACGAGCCCCTTCACGTCTGTAGTTCCAGAACCCGGATTTCCACCTGGATCGGAATCGCGCGGTCGTTCATGGACAAAAAGTCCCCGACACAGGCAAAGAACCCACACAAGTGAGGATTCCGAATAATAGAGATCCGAGCATTTGTTCACAAAAGGAAAAAGTTGTTTTTTCATTGTACGCCTGAAATAAAAAGGCATTTCTTTTTTTGTTCGAATTTTGTTGTAGGCCAACAAAGCTGTAAACAAGTTCAACAAATAATGAATACAAAACCGACTTTTATCGTGAACATGCGGGCGACCACAGTGGGAGCCACCGGCCTCAGATCGGAGGTCGTCGTGCCGCAACCGCGGATCCCTATCCCGGTGGAGGAAGAAGTAGAATTCGAGTTCGACCAGAAGAAGTATGAGTACCTATCCTCACCCTCCTCCAGATCCAGTTCTCCCCGCCGCTCCAAGAGGGTCTCCGCTACAAGGAGAACCCGATGGGCCTCCGATATAGAGCCCCAGGACGGCGAGTCCAACCCCGCTGCAGCGGTGGCGAAATCCGCCGGCGAAGTCCGGACTCTGATGGCGCCGAGATCAACGCCAACGACGCCGACTCTCCAGCGAGCCGCCAAAGGCAACGACAAAGCATGGCGCGCAAACATGCCAAGGCCGTGCAATCCATGGATGGGGTCCGCTATGAAGTGGATCTAAGATCCAGACTTACGCAGAGGCTCCAGCCTCAAATGATCGACGGTCCATCCAAGCCGTCAACCAATGAGTGGGTCCGTGTCAAATGGAACCGCTCCACGCTTCAGGAATGTATTTGGAAGCATCGTGCACTTTTTGCACAAGCACGAGCGTTGGTACAACAAGCTCGTGAATTGAAGAAGGAGGTAGTAAAGAAGCCGCCAACATACCACTAGGTTTGGAGGCCCAAATCTAACGATGCTCCAACCCCAGCTGGCACGACGTCAAAGACTGCCAACATTCCAGTTCCTGTCCCGGCACTTAAGCCGAAGGCTACAGGCATTTCAAATTCAGCGCCAAAGCCCAAGTGGCGGCCTCAAAGTCAAAGCGTGCGCATCAGAACGGTGGTGAAGCCAACTCCCGCCACCACCACCAAACCAACTATCAAGGATCGCTTGGGTCCTCTGAAGGAATCACGGGTCACTCCTCATACAAGAGGTCGCACCCGTTTCAAGATTTCTGCAACCGGGCTGAAAATCAAAGTCCGAGAGTCCGCCGAGACGTCACGCTCACACCGATGAAAGTCAAGGCGGGTTACTTTCGGCAGTTTTTACGAAACCATCCGTCCTCGGAAGGAGACGTTTTCATTTGACGATGAGAGCGTTATACCCGAGAGATCGTGCCGACATACGGGAGATCGCTCCGGCACTCATGCCGACGAGTTATACTACCGTACTGGGGGTACGAAGAAATCTCGAAGAGGTTCCCCCAAGCCAACACAGCCATGCTTATGCTCCAAGCTTATCAAAACAGTGCTCTCGGAGTGTAATTGTTGTCAAGAAGCTCCAGAAAGGATATCAGTCTTCCAGAGACTCACCAAAGAAACGCCAAGACCTAGGTCAGGGCGATTCCGCAGAAGATCGGCACCTCGAGACAATGAGTTGCCAAAGGTCACTAACAATATGACCGGCAAGGAACCATCGTCGCGGCTTATTCTTAGCGCATCGCAACGGTTAACTCGTTTGCGGTCCGGGACTATTCGACGGTCTAATTATGACAAGCTCTTGAGGGGACTACCTTCAGAGGATGAAGTATCAAACGTTGGGTCGGCAATGGCATCCGACAATACAGTTTCTAGTGAGGGACAACCCCAAGAGGCGTTCATGATTAGTGCGGACCAAATGGCCAAGATGCTAGATGAAGCCTTAACCAAGCAGAGGGAGAACTTCAAACTGGAGATGGATATGGCCATGCAACAGATGAAGGAGCTCCATGATCAATAGATCCAAGTCTTAACGAAAAACAAGGTGAACGAGTGGTACGTCGGCGTTGATCAAGCGGATAGCGACACGGATGGCAACGGTATGCGCCAACATGCAAAATACTAGGGGTGGACCGGAAAATGCTAGGGGTATCTGTCAACCGAAAGTGAAAAGATGAGAGACCTCGAGCAAAATCAACTCTTTGATTTCGCTCAAGAGGTGAAAGCATCCCTTGCCCATATCCTAGAGGTGGGAATCAATCCCATACCGGCAAAGTTTAACTTAATAAACTTCCGCGCGTTTGTGCGGAAGGGTTCACCAACTCAACACGATATACTTCAAGTCCCACTTGGGGTAATATCAGGAAATGAGCCCACGATAGTTCGGTCATTCATTGGTACCCTTCGCGAGTGCCGATTGGTACCGCCGTCTCAAGCGAGGAGCATTCCGGTTGGACGACATGGAGTCTAGCTTCCTTACCAATTTCTTCGACGGCGATACAGTATCGATCGGGACATTAGCAACGAGAAAGCAAGCAGAGAAACACTAGGCGCTGCCGTCAAGCGATTCCGTAACAAAGTAATGAATTGTCGGGACCCCATCAATTTATTCTCAAACCTACCATAATAATCTATCCTTGGATGTGCTTGAAGCAATGGGGACAGCACCATCTATAGCGTGGAAGGACTTGAAGGTTAAGTGGAGGAAAGTTTCCTTAAGAGGAAAGCGAGAAGAGCCGGTGGCAATAAACACGAACAAGCGAATTTTGTGCCGCGGCAGGTAAAGCGCCCGCAAAGTACGTAGATGCCAATAAGCGTTGACTACGCAACACCAGCGGTAGCCACGGCACCCACGGCAATCGAGTCTCAATGGCGTAACAAACTCAAAATCGAAACTGCGGGTTCGAGGTTTCCCAAGACTTACTCGTTCAAAGGCGAAGAGGTTACAGGCATCTTCAAATACCTTCTAGAGAACAATAAGATCGGTTGCCCCAATTGTAAACCAAGAGGAGGCAAAGAAGGTTCTGATCCTAAATCTTTGCTTACCACCGAGTACGGTATCATCCTACAAAGTTACGCTACCACCTCAAGGACAAGATTCAAGCCTTGATGCGATGTTGGAGTCATTACTCCAAAACCCTCTAAAGAGAAGGTGGGAGCAAATCACGGTCTCTATAAGCTTTGGATTAGTTCCTTTGAATTTGTTTCAGCAAGCGCCGGTTGTGAAGGTAGGAATGAAGATGGTGAATGAGGATCCTCTCGAACAGCGTGAGAAGGGGCTCATACCGCACTGACGATGGCGGAGGAGAAATCCTTTTCGACTTCTTTGGAAGGCGATCGGTGGACTACCTCTTCGACCAAAAAAGTCAAGGAAAAGGCAAACTATGCCACGCATCAGCGATTCCGGAGAGGCGATGAAGAAGTGGTGACTTTCCGGTTTTGAAGAGAGCATGAACCTTTGCCACAAAGGGTGGACACGAATCTGACTACAAGTATCAGGAGACTCCAAATCCAAGCAAAGGCCAGGCCAGGGGGGGCCGACTCCTCTCACTCATGCAGAAAGTACAACAACAGCAGTTGTTAAAAGCGGTGAAGCAAAGGAGAAGCGGCCTCGGGACCGAAAAACTCAACTCGGCAGTCCCGATTCAATCGCCCAATTGCGAGGGATAGAGCCGAGAACATGGAGCTCTCCATACCGCCGATGTCATGGCCCAATTGGCAAACATCCGGCTAGAATAACTCTCTGAGTTGCTCCGATTGTCAAAAGGGCCGGGGAAGCTCTAGGCGATTCCGGTATTCCTCGCTGGATTAAGCCAACTCACGAAAGAATCGCACAACAGTGCAACAGCAACCAAGCACTTTCACTGCATCGCCTTCTGAAGGAGGATATCGCAGAAGAACTCGACATGATAGCCACTTGTACTTCCACGGGGTATATCGGCTCGATGAGGTTACCGGATCAAGTTGATCACGGGTTCGGCTATGAGTATCATGCCCTGCGACTCATGTACCACCTCGGCATTCTGCCGATGGCTGGTGTCAACAGGCACAATAATCTATGGATTTAACACTAGTGGGACTCGGCCGCTTGGTAAAATTCGAATTAAGTGCCAGATGGGGGACTTAAAGTCCGAAGTCACTTGCTACGTAATTGATGCAGAGACTTCTTATAACTTATTATTGGGTCGACCTTGGATCCACAGTAACGTTATAGTCCCCTCCACTCTTCATCAGTGTCTAAAATATGTAGACATAAATAATGAAGTTAAGACGGTGGTCGCGGATAAACAGCCATTTAAAGGAATGGAGAATTACTTCACCGACTCCCTCCTTTACGGTAATGAATCCGATACTGAACCATCGGCCCAAGGCAACGGACTACTCGTTGAGCGCCTTGCTCGCGCAAGACGATGACCGCGGTCACGAACAGGCAGTGTACTACCTGAGTCGAACACTAGTCGGTGCTGAATCTCGATATCCACTGGTTGAGAAGCAGTGCCTAGCACTAGTGTTCGCAATTCAGAAGATGCGACACTATTTAGTCGGACAGACGATTTATGTCATTTCCAACGTAAATCCGGTCCGAATATTCATAACCCAGCCGGCCTCTATGAGTTGGCGCTTGGCAAAATAGGCCTTGCTCTTGTCCTAATATGACTTGTGCTTCAAACAACAGAAGTCAGTTAAAGGACAAGCAATTTGTGATCTCCTGGCTGCCAACCCGATGACGGACGCAGCTGAGTTATATGATGACCTACCAGATGAAGTACACGAAGTCAACACTACAACACACTAGCAAATATGGCAGTTGTATTTTGACGGGGCTTCTCGAGCTACTAATGTGGCAAGTGCCCCCGGATGTTCTAAGATCTCCGCCGGAGCTGGGGTTATCTTAGTTTCCCCGGGGAATCATGTCATGCCCCATGCTTATTCACTCACTGAACCTTGCTCTAATAACGTAGCCGAATACAATGCTCTACTTATTGGACTTAGTTTCGCCAAGGAGCTGGGGGTCGAGTATCTCGAAGCATACGGTGATTCGCAATTGATAGTTAAGTAGATCCGTGGTGACTACGAAGTTAGGAACCCTGATCTGGTCCCCTATCATCAGATAGCCGTTGAAATGGCGGACTCATTTGAAGAATTCTTCATCGAATATATTCCACGCCTTTAGAACGCTTATGCCGATGCATTGGCGCGTTAGCGATATCGGCACAACCGACCGAACAACTAGTTGGTCGGGACTCATCAACTCTTTGTACCAATATACGAGGTACAAGAAGACAAAGGGGTTAACCAAAGAGGTACATGCAACCCAAATCAAATTGGAGCCCAGATTGGCTTTCCTATCATCGATTCGTCCTACATGGTATTACAGGCGTGAAGGAGAAAGAGTCAATCGTGAAGAGCTCAAAGATTCTTCTACACGGAGCCGGATGTTATATCGCAGAGTGCGATGGTCTTTACTCGATGCCTTTCAAACAAAGAAGGGTCCTTCGAGGCACATGAAGGTGATTGTTGCGCGCACCAACCGGTCCTAAACTCTATGATGCGTTATCGGGAGAATGGGCTACTTCTAGCCAACAATGGTTAACGGCGGTTGCATATTTCCGAAATGCCATGCATGTCAGATTCACTCGAACTACATGCATCAACCTCCGGAACAATTGCATCCTTCGGCTACATTCTGGCCATTCGAGACATGAGGAATGGATGTTGTAGGTCCCATCTTTCCTCCGTCAGTCAAAGGCGATCGGTTTATTCTAGCGATCACTGACTACTTCTCCAAGTGGTGAAGCAATCCGCTAAAAGAAGTGAAAGCGAGTACCGTCATCAAATTTATCAAACACCATGTCATCTAGACACGGTGTTCCAAGATGGATCGTGCATGACAACGGTCCCCAATTCATCAGCAATTCCTTCATCAGGTTTTGCGAGAAATTCAAGATACAAGACGTCTCATCGACAGCCTATAATCCAGCTACAAATGGATTAGCTGAGGCATTCAACAAGGCGATTATCAAGATTACATGAAGCTTATGAAAAATAACAAGAGGTGGGATGATAAACTTCGGAGAAGCACTCGGGCATATCGCTGTACGCATACATGGCTGGAGAAACCGTATTCCACGGTCTCACGGGTGTGGCGATTCTCCCTTTGGAAATCCAGTTCGTCACTCCGCATGCAATGGAGATGGCGATCGAAGAACGACATTAGAAACATCTCGTTCGAGATGTTGGATGAAAGCAAGAAGCTCAGCGGTGCATTGAATTCTACCAAGCTAGAATATCGAGAGCTTTCAACGAAAGTTCGACAAAGAGAACCTTTAGGAGGAGATCTTGTCCTGTTGCTTTCGGCGGCCAATAATTCTCAACTCCAAAAAAGATAAATTTAAACCAAAATGGGAAGGACCGTTAAGTAATGACACGGTCTATTTAAGGTGCATGCATATATCACCTGAGAATGGTGATGGCAATTAATGCCAGCGGGAAGTTCTTGAAAAGTACTATCCTTAGTACATTCGGATAACCCATTTTGTGGGAAGTTCCTGGGGAATATCTCACCGTTTCTTGAGGATAACCACAGTAATTTTATTTTCCTCCAAAATTCTCACCGATCAAATTCATTGTGGTGGGCCCACTAAAATCTTTTGGTCCTCCACCGACAAAAGTCCCCTCTTGATTCCTTCCGAGCAGAGGTCCACCAAATTCAGGTTAGCAATCCTATAAAAGTGAAAGTTATCCGCACCCTTCAAAGATTCTCCGGGTGGAGATCCCTTTTTAGTTTCTTTCTGGAAGCAGGGACAAAAATCCTTCCTTTCGGTGCGGAGATAGGAGACAAGATCCTCCTTCCTCTCCATCAATAAGAGATAGGATACAAAATCTTCCTCTCTTGTCTTAGATTCTCGGGTAGAGATCTCACTCTTAGTTTAAGCCTTTCAAGTGGAGATCCACTTTTAGTTTCTTTTAAGGCAGGACAAAAATCCTTCCTTTCCACGCACCATGGTGAGGAGACAAGATCTTCCTTCCTCTCCATCAATAAGAGATAGGATACAAAACCTTCCTCTCTTGTCTTAGATTCTGGGGTGGAGATCCCTCTTAGTTTAAGCCTTTCAAGTGGAGATCCTACTTTTAGTTTCTTTCTGCAGCAGGGACAAAAATCCTTCCTTTCCGGCCTGGGAGATAGGAGACAAGATCCTCCTTCCTCTCCACTTTCGGAAATAGGATACATCCTTCCTTTCCTACATCAATCTCCTTTTTTGGTTCGGTCATTCTCGGTCAAAAGACACCAAGATTCATCTTGGGGTATTTTATCGAGTCTAGAAGGGATAAAGCCAGGCTCTCCTGCCGCGTTGTCGGTTTGAATCTTTAGATTGAAGAAGACACGAGTTTGATTAGGGTATTTTATCCGAAGCCTAAGAAGGGATAAAGCCAACGCCTACGCCGCAGCGTTGCTTGGTTTAATCTTTAGATTGAAGACACGGAGTTTGATTACGGGGTATTTTATCCGAAGCCTAAGAAGGGATAAAGCCAGCGCCTCACCGCAGCGTTCTTTGGTTTAGTCTTTTCGATTGAAGAAGACACGAGTTTGATGCAGGATATTTTATCCGAAGCCTAGAAGGGATAAAGCTAACGCTCTCACACGCTGCCGGTTTAGTCTTTTTCCCATTGAAGACACCGAGTTTGATTCTAGGTATTTTATCCGGCCGAAGAAGGGATAAAGCCAACGCCACACGCGTTTGCTTAGTCTTTTTCCGACTAAAGAAGACACCGTGAGTTTGATTCGGGTATTTTATCCCAAGCCTAAGAAGGGATAAAGTCAATGCCTCACACGCGTTGCCGTTTAGTCTTTTCGATTGAAGAAGACACCGAGTTTGATTCGGGTATTTTATCCCGGCCTAAGAAGGATAAAGCCAACGCTTACCACGCTTGTCGTAGTCTATTCCTTGATAAAAGACGGCCTCACGATTCAACATCGTGCATTAAGTCTAAGAGAGTTTTATTTTTTAGCACAACGCCACGCGGCGAACGGATTTGGACATTCGCGACGCCAGCCCAATTCAAACGGTAGTTGGTAAAGGCTAATCAAACCGCTGATGGCCGAGGATTTGCTAAAACCCTAAAGCCGATGCCTAACACCCGCCGCTTCTAGTCTCTTATCCGTAAAAGAAGACAAAGTCTATGTATTCAACATCATAGCATTAAGTCTAAGAGAATTTTATTCTTTTAGCACAACGTCACGTGTGGAACGGATTTGGACACCAGCACACTAGCCCAACTCAAACGGTAGTTGGTAAAGGCTAATCAAAATCGTTGATGGCTGAGGATTTGCTAAAAATCCTATAAGTATTATGGTTAATTATTTCAGACGAAGTAAAAGAATCATAATAAACAATGAAAGGAATAAATCTTATTCATTTGAAGCAAATATAAAAGGAGCTACAATTTGTTTAAACATCAAGTCTATGACAAAGGATTTGTTGTTCAATGAGACACTTCATCACTATAAGCACGGTGGAATTCTCCTGCGGCTTAGCCTAAAAGACTCCTCATCGGTATTCGGTGTCTTCGTGGTAGTGCCTCTTCAATCTCACCAATTTACGCCCGACAATTCGAGTTTCCTAGATCGATGGCGAGCTTCTTCCTTGTTGGTCTTAGACTGCTCAAAATACTCATCTTATCTTCCTGCATGGAGCTCTCTCACGGCGGTATTATCCTCTCTTTTCGCTACAATACCGATGCGGATATGGCAGGGAAGAATATGTCGGCAATACTGACTCGAGATGTTGCGGTCTCTCGCATCACGGATCTCGAGTCGGTAAAAGCGACATCGGCGCCATGCCTCTAAGCGCGTACGATAGCTACACATACAAAAGCTCGGTTTGTCGCAAATTCTTGAAGTCTCGAAGCTTCCCCTCTAGATGAGCAAGGTCGTCGGCAATGGCTTGAGCTAGTTGAGATGATCCATATTACGTATCGGTCTGTCAGGGGACCAAGCAATGGCCTAAAGCGATGGAGAAAGCCGCCCGAAGAATCTTATCGATTACCATGTTCATCAATGAAACGAGCACACTTCTAAGCGGATGTTAAGCGGGATGGATCTTAGTCCACCATCACGCCCTCGCCAAATCATGGAAGCGAGATGTAGGTTACGCATAAGAAAAGAGGATCTTAGAATCCTTAATGAAAAATGAAGAACATATTGATTAAAGGACTCTTACCGTCTTCTTGACATAGTTTTAGGAATGGCGAGTCTATCGAAGAGTACCTATCATTTGAGTACTATCTCGGCGGTGACTCTCGGTGTGCTCATCTATCTCAGTGTTGTGGTAGGCGATCACGAAAGTAGCGGGAAGAGGAGTCACGCCACTACATGAAAAAATTTCTCGAGCCCTTTAAATTATAGTAGTATTAGCCAAAGGGCTGGTCCTATAATTAGCCAAGGAGAAAATTCATACCTTCCTCGGGGATCGTGGCTTCGGCTAAATCTTCACCAAGAGCATCGCCATCCTGTGACAAAGCGCGTAGCAGGTCATCCATGGAAGTGTTGTCGTATAAACCAGCTTCCACGAAGTCTTCTATTGAGAAGTCTGGAAAGGGAAAGCATTAGAAAAAAACACATACAACTGAAAATGGGCAAATAATCGTAAGGCGACTTACCTCCTACAGTGGGGTTAGCTTGCCTAGTCTCGGTTTGTGCATTTGTCTCCTGTAATTTCTCTAAAAGAGTAAAAAGCGAAGAGACAATTAGTGGGGGTACGAATTCCGAGTCATTCAATTCTGCATTAAGCCATCGGAAAGAGGAGTTATCGATGTTAGATGTGGCGGGTCCACGAATCGGTCCTACATTAGTATTCTCAGAATCCTCCGCCATAGCCCCATGCATTTGTTGAGTGAAGCTAGGCTCAACATGAGTGGAACTAGGCCCAGCAGAATCATGGTGAGGAAAATCAAAGCCCGAATCATAATCTCTGAAACCCCCTGCATAGAAACGAAAAGATGTCAGGTCTCCTAAAGCTAAAAAGCTTAGAAAGGGTCGAGGTGCAGCTATGCGGATTGTTACTACCGTCACAAAGCGGGTCATCGGCGGTCAAGTCTATATCAAAGGGCCAGAAGATTCACCTTGAGAGTCTTATGGGCTAATTTCTTTCGTTTAACCCCTCAAGAAAGTCAAAATTCTTCTTCTTCAAGATTTTCACGAAAATTCAGTTGAATGAGAAATACAATGAAAGGGATAACAAAATGAAGTGTGGAAGGAGAAAAGTACAAGGTTCTTCTCATGAGCTGCGGCTTACTTGGTCCTCCCAAAGTCCCGACACTTCGGGACCTCCTCCTTAATTTGGTGCTTTGAGGAGGTTAGCGCCTTCCCGAGCTTGGCGGTGACACAGGATGCGAGTCTTTCGCGGCGTCGTTTGAACCACCAATCACGAGATAGCCCTCAGGGGCTGCTCATTAGCTACTAATAGCGGTGCGGTAAAGAAAAGTCGACTCCAGCTGACGGTCTAAACTCAGTAGACTAAATCTAGCACCGGTACATCCCATGACACTCCACAACCACGCTCGAAGGCCATCCACGAGCCCACCGCGATGCTGGAGCCATCGGTTCGGGTTCCCAACATAAAGTTGGCGTAACCGGCTGGCGGCCAGCGGCGAGGGAAGATAAGGCTCAATGAAGCATTCCTCTTTTACTCGGAAAGTGAGATACCTTGGCCTGATGTTCACTAGCCAATTGAAGCAGCCAATATCAAGTGAAGTCTGCTGTGTCCGGCACCTCCTCGTCGATCAAGGACTCACCATATTGACGAGAATCGAGGAAAACATCACGGAAAAGATCCACCCTTTATGAATGCGCATCGTTTCTTGACCTCGTAAAGCGCGCCCTTCCATCGCAATCCTCTACCAACCGCCAAAGAAAGGAGTAGGCGAATCTGTGGAACGGTGCGACATCATGTCGGGGCGATGAAAGATCGACCAAGCCATCGGATAGGTGTACGGAAGCTCTACTCACGGAAGAAATCACGAGATGGCGGCTCATCCTTTCCCCGAGTGCGCCGGACTATATGCATAATCCACGGTGAATATTGGCCACCATTACGAAAGGAGAGTTCCTTCTTGTGGGCAGGCTGAGCTGGGGGATAAAGGACCTCAAAGGTAAGGCATCACAGTTGATATGGAACCACACATTTCTTTAGCGGATTGCAAGATAGCCGGCTAGAGAGAGTTATCGGCTGGATAGGCTTCACCGCATGCCACAGAAAGGTTGCAAACTTGGTCCCTGGGGGAAAACCATCCTTGGCGTAGCTGAGCGTGTAAGAGTTAGCCTCGGACCTCTCGATCAGTTCATTAATCTCTGAAGGAGTAAGCGGTGATAGTTCACATATTTCCTCGCCAGAGTTATCCTCCAAATGCTAGAACAGATAAATGGCGAACTGCTTCAGACTCACTTGCGACTTCCTTTTGGCATGAGGTTCAGATTGGGCCAGAGCTATATAATAATGACAAGTGAGATCCCATAAAATCTTATGCGATGGTGTGTGTTTCTTGGTAGGCTTCGTTCACGATTGGAAGGAAGTACTCGTCTGACATCTTCCCCATGGGTAAACTGAAATTCGGTTCATCTCATGTAAAGCCGGCCAACTCACCGTGTTTAGTGAAAAACATATTGAATCACGGATCATAGAGCTCGAATAAGGTGAAGAAATGGTTGGCTGATTGGAAGGCCATACATGGTGACGAATGTTGAATCTGAGGCGCAAACCTGAAGCTCTCCATCCCATCGGTTGAGGGCGTAGTTGGTCAGGCGACCCACCAATGTTTACGATGAGTGAACCCAACCGTAAAATCTATGACTTGATGACGGCATCTCTCTCCCCAACATAGCTAGGCGGTTCTTCAAAGTCGAGGCAGTAACAAAAAGCTCATCACGGGGCGGTGTGTCCAACCCACAACTCGGGGATGAAGGCCCGTAATCACGATTCTGTTGGAACACAGGCGGGCTGGCGGGTAATAAACCCACAATGGATATGATCATGTTCCTCGGTCAGACGCCAAGACATACGGCGTGTCACAGCATGGTGTCTGAGGTCGGTCAATGAGAGCTGATGAGGTATCCGGGGAATATACAAAGGACCTCCGTCGTCTTTGTTCAACCACCGCTCACTCTCGATAAAAGCTGTATCCGGATCCTTAACTAAGTCGCCGAACAGATAATCTATTTTTCACAAAGGTTGATGGGTGGTGTCTTTTACAAGTGGCGCATCGGTGATAATACGAGAATGCGGAATTCCCCTCAAAACGATCTATCGTCTCGCTAATGTACGGTGCAAATGGTGAGATGAAAATCGCGAGATCGTCACCGCGTGGAATAATATTCACTATGGCGTCCATCAACAGCGTAGTTGGGAAAAGCTCACGAGGAATAATCAAGCTGAAATCGAGAAAATATTGATTAGTAAAAGCGTTGAATTCATCTTACATAGATTGAGTCCGCGATCTTATAGCAGACACGACGATTTCATCAGTATCGAATGCTCGAGCGATAAATATTATTAGTATAAACAAAGCGACAATATATCCCGTTCTGAGCATGGATACGGTATGAAATCGCTCCCATTAGACTATCGAGGCGGGTGATGACCAAGCAAAACCAATCTTTGAAGCGTCAATCATAAAGGAGAATCTCGGCTCTTCCCAATCGCCTCACAAAGTTGAATGAAGCGATTACGTAGTAGAGTGTACACATGAAAAGATAAAACAAAATCCGAAGCGTTGGTCCCCACAAAGGAGGTTGGATCTTCTGTCGCCTCACAAATGGCGAGGGAATGCGATGTATATACATGAGAAGATGATGCGGTGCACCACGAAAAGGCGTGCATTCCGCCGTCGCGAGTTGATCGACCCTTGGAACATGAGATCTTAGCGGCGACGCCGGAAGCTGCAAAAATACAACAAAAAGTCAATCAGCGGTGAAAATCGCAAATATAGCATCAAAAGTCCGTGTGGTCGAGGACATGGTCTACATCAATCATGACAGCATCAACCGGACGTCAACAAAACAACGGAGACCCGCGCACCCGACCGAGGTGCCAGTGTAGAGCGGGCTTCGTGGCGGGCTCGGTCAGCGGTAACCGAGGCGACCGAGCGGCCCGGCTGGCCTTCGGTCGCAACCCGGCCAATGACGTGCCTTCGGTCAGGCGGCGCTGGCGGCCTTGCGTCGCCAGCGTCATCCGACCTCCGCCGCCGCTGAACTTCGAAACACCCGACACCCGAGGCCGAGTTCTTGCCTTGAAACAACAAAAAAGAAGAAAAAAAAGAAGAAAGAATTTGTAAAATCCTCATACACACCTTAATTTGGAAGAAGAGCGACGAGGTGAAAACAAGAGGAAAACAGGAGAGGCCTAGGTCAAGAAGAAGAAGGGTTTGTGGGTATTTATAACAATCCCATATGGACCCAATCTTCTTTGAATAAAGTCCTATTTGGCAACAAGTAGGAACTCTAATGATTGGATATCTAAAAGAAACTAAATCAGCCCAATAATTCCCCATCCTCTCCAAATATTTGGAGAGAATTAGCGAGACTCAATTTTCTAGATATTCTCCCATGTGGCTAATCCTACTCGGAATCTGTATAAGCTTGTTTCCTAATTAGGTAGAAGTTCGGAAGAATATTTTCACAAAAATATATTCTTAGGGATAACTTCGATCGTCTTGCGGATTATCGGTAATCGCGTGGCTAATCCTACTCAACTAGGAATACAGTATAAGCTGTTTCCTAATTCATTAGAAGTTCGGAAGAATATTTTCACAAAAATATTCTTAGGGATAACTTCGATCGTCGCGGATTGCATCGGCGTAATCAGCGCGTCGCCTAATCTTACTCAACTAGGAATACGGTATAAAGCTGTTTCCTAATTTGTCGAGAAGTTTCGAATATTTTCACAAAAATATTCTTAGGGATAACTTCGATCATATGGATCGCATCGGCTAATCAACGTCACCTAATCTACTCAACTAGGAATACGGTATAAACTATTCCCTAAGTTTTAATGAGAAGTTTGGAGAATATTACCATATTCTTAAGGATAACTTCGATAACCCTCGATTTCCTCCACGCGGAACCCCAAAGAGGGATAAAATTGGCTGAATCTGAGAGGCTTATATTTCGCCGGACAGCAGCGTCTTATCTGAAGGAATTCCTCTCAGCTGTCTGGCGATTCATGCGTGTGCGCTAGAGACCCACCGTCGGCGGTTTGGGATTGAGAATAAATCCTAAGAAGAATTCCTCCTTTGTGGATAATTGTACTTCAACAAAGAGTAACACAATATCCCGCGTCAATCAACAGCGTCGCTGCTTAGGTTGAAGGCTAAGTTCCACATATTTCGGCCTTAATCAATGCGTCGTGGCGAAGAATTCCCGACCAGCGGAGAAGTTTAAGTAAAAGTTGGGTGGTCAATTGAATGACAATTCACCAACGAGTCAGCAGCAAGGGAACTTAATAAACTCTGATTGAAATTCCAAAAGCGGTCAAGCAATAAATGCGTAAATGTAACACCGGTATCCTACAAAGCAGCTGGAGAACACGAGGAGGTTGGAGGAATCAAACAGGAGCTAATCTCAAAAGAAATTCATCTATTGACTTACGGTCAAGATCTACAACGTGGGATAAAAAATCGATGAAGTAATACCTTGACAATCCTACAAAGCGGAAAGGGTGGAGAGATCAGCATGAGTCATGCATAAGTCCTATCACACCTGTTGAAGGGTGAAGGGCTCATCATATCAAAGTATCCTGGCAGAATTGAAAAATGTTTATTGATTGAATGAATGTGTTACAATCAAATTCTCTACTGATGAGGAAGAGAAGATTGATTCGACTTCTCTTTGTATGGATTCTTGGTGGCGAAGGATGCTTCACTTTCGATGCTTTCAGTCGAGGTTGCTTCCACGTTGTGATCAGTCGAAGGCTGCGAATGATCTAGAGGTTGTTAGCGAGGTTCACGATCTCTCTGCTTGGTGCTTGATTTTCCAAAAGTTCTCAAGACTTTTTCATGATAACCGGCCTTTTTCTTCGTTAGGCTTTGACTATTTATAGGGAGCTTAAGGGGTGTAGCCGACCCTATTATCACTCTTAAGCGAGGTTAATGACCCTCCCCACATCGTGCCGGGAGTCAAATGCAGTTGCGTTGACAATAGCCTGTTGTTTGCTTCTGATGGCGTACTTTGTAGTCGCGAGCGCCCGGCTGCGATAATTGTCGGTACTTCTGATACTTGGTAGTGGGCCTTGTCGGTTTCACGATGGCGTGAGCCCGGCTTCTGAAGCTTGCCTTTGGTCTAGCCGGTGAATAATGGGGTTCACGGTACGTGGCGAACCTCGGTTGGATAATGAGTTCCTTTGCGTGGCGAACGCTTATGCGAATGTCGAGCCTGCGCTGCGTTTCGAACACGATGCGAGCCGCTGCTTGGCGGGAACCTCAAATGCGAATGCCGACCGGCGCTTGGCCATTACCGATGCGAATGGCGAGCCTGGCTGCTTGGCGAACCTGCGAATGCGATAGGCGAGCCTGCGCTGCTGGCGAACCTGGTGAATGTGCGAGGCTTGCTGCGGCGAACCTGATGCGATAACCGACCTGCGGCTGCGGCGACCGATGCGAATGGCGAGCCTGGCTACTTAGCGAACCTGCGTGCAGAAGGCCGAGCCCCTCATTTGCCAGCGAACTTGGTGCGAGATGTGAGCCTTGCTACTTGGCGAACCTGTCGAATGGCGAGCCTGCTACTTGGCGAACCTCGGTTGAATGTCGAGCTTGGCTGCTTGGCGAGCCTCGTATCTTTCTGAAGAGCAGTGCGTAGCTTTCAAACCGTCGCGTCCGAGGCCCGGGCGAGTATATATGAAAATCGACTATCTCGGCGAGGCAGACCAATTGCTTTGGTCATTTTGCCCAATTCTTTCGGTTCAAGAGATATCAGCACTTTGTCTATTTTGTAAAGTCAAGCATTCAGTGAACTTAACCTTTAGGCGGACTGACTTCACTCGATGGACCCTTAAGCTCTTCTCTCGCCATTCCGAAGTTGTCGGTAGGATTAAGGTAATTTTTATTGCCTATAAAACCTCTCCAAAGTTTTCAGACTTGAATGTGGTTGAATGGAGTCCGAACACTTTGGATATGAAGACTTGTAAAATGGTCAACCGTAAGTGACGGAGCAGGAACCTTCTAACTAACTCGCAAATTCAATTCTCCACTGCAGCCTAATGATCCTTCTAGATTTTAGTAAACCCTCGCCTATCAACGGACTTGGGATGTCTTTACCAAACGCCGCTTGAGTGGACTAGCCATACTTTTCCCCTCAAGATGATGAGTTTTCGAGGGGTTTCTTTAGGCTTAGTGCTAAAATCTCCCTCTATCCTTAGCTCGCAAGGCTTGGATCAAAAGATAATGGCAAATCGCCCGGTAGGCCATTGTCTGAATAAAACTATGTGGGAATGATCAATCGCTCGACATAAAAGTATAACGATGATAAAAGCAATCGAAGTTGTTCGACATGATAGTATAAACAAATGCTGGATTACGCAACAAAATTATTTAGAGGAATGATCATGTGGGAGTGGTCAAGTCGTCGCTGACATGAGCATAACGCATCATGGTTGAGATAAAGGCATATCCCATGGTCGGCTACTATCGTGAAATAAGCCGTATGGGAGTGATCAAATCGCTCAGGACATAAAAGTATAACGATCGCGATCGTGAAGCACCGTTGTTCGACGCCGGGCGTATAACAACAAGGATACGCAACAAAATCATTTAGAGGAAATGATTTTGTGGAGTTAACCGAGTCGCTCAGTGACATGAGAGTATAACCACTCATAGTTGGAATAGGAGCACATCGCGATGGTAGGCCACCATTCGCAAGGAAAGAGCTGGGGTATATCGCTTGGTTAACCACTATCTAACCCAAAAGTCACCGCATTGCGACTATATGGAAATGATCGTGTCGCTCGACATGCAGGTATGACGACCGCGGATCTGAAGCAATCGCTGTTCGCTGACGGAAGGTATAACAACAAGGATTACTAACAAAATCATTTAGAGGAAATGACTTTGTGGAGTCGGCCGAATGCTCGTGAACATGAGAGTATAACGACTACAATTGGAATAGGAGCACACGCATGGTAGGCCACTATTCTGAGAGAGTTGATAGGGTATGTCGCTGGTTAACCACTATCTAACCCAAAGTCACCGGTGACAAATGACGATATGGAAATGATCGATCGCTCGCGACACGCAGGTATGACGACGCGGATCGGCAACAAACGCCGAAAAGTAGAATATTACATCACTTGGTAGGCCAACGGTGGACGCTAGAAGACAAAATATTGACTTGGTAGGTCAATACTTAGGAACAACGAGATAGCTAATCGTGGGTATATTTCTTTAGAAACTTACCGCTGATAGCATCATGATTTTGTCGCTTCTTGATTGGTTAGGCAGACGCTTCCATTCGAGTAAACCGACTCACTACGAATGGACCTTCCCATTTTGGCTCAATTTTTGGAATTCGAATCATTACGCCGGACGGCAAGAACAAGATCGCCTTCCTTAAAAATGCGATCCGACTTTCTTGTCAATGCTTTAGAAACTGGTCCGTAAAGCTCGATATGTCGTTGAGTCTCAGAACTGCCATCCAAAGATTTCAAGTTCTGGGCGCCGGGCGATGATTTTCCTCGGCGTCATTCCGGGTGGATAACGCTTATTCAAGTGTTATTTATTTTTTTTGCATGAATGGTAATATTTCTTCAATATATTTCGATAGATTATGCTTATTTTGAGTAATTTGATAGTCTATGCTTAAGATTTTTAGTAATATGAGAATTAAAAGAGAGTAGTTCTTAAATCCAAATTGAGATTAACTAGTGGATTCAATTCTAAATTCCTACTCTTATCATTTATTTTCCTCTATCTCTTTATTTACTTTTTTAGTTTTATTCTCTTTTTATTTTCTTTCATTTCTCTCTTATTTTTCTCTCATACTCTCCTCTTGTTTTAGCCTTTTTATTTACAACAACCCTCAACCAAACCACACTTTACACTCTCTTTTCCTGCACATTTCAAGAGACACTTTAGGAATTTATGTCTAACATACTCCTTCACGTGGGATCGATATTTTCATATACTATAACTTGATTGTACACTTGCAACGCTTTAATTAGAAATGCATCACTTTACTCGTGGGGGCTAACGGTGCATCACTCCTATGGGCATCCGTGGGTTCTCCGACACCTTAGGACTTTACATTGGACTTCACCCTTTTTTAATCTTTTGTTCAATTACTTGGACCATAACCTTAGCCCGATAATATTTGTTAGAGGAATTAAGCCCAATGTAGAGTTAATGAGTCTTACATAGATGCTAGTAACCAAGTTTAATCTAAAAGTTATAGCTATTAGGTATTGGCCCCAACTCTTATTTTAAAATCATAACTCTTTCTAAATCTATCCAATGTGGGACTATACACACATATTAATAACCTCAATAATATTTATTTTGATTTTCTATAAATATTCTAGTTCAATTTCATTGTTAGATTTTAAACTCT